>OY804580.1:123670779-124075527 GCA_963680875.1 Bathymodiolus brooksi | reverse complement strand
TTCACTTTTAGATCATCTATTAATACAAAGTTACTTTAATGAGAGCCATTTTCACTTTTAGATCAGCTATTAATACAAAGTTACTTTAATGAGAGCCATTTTCATTTTTAGATCAGCTATTAATACAAAGTTACTTTAATGAGAGCCATTTTCACTTTTAGATTATCTATTAATACAAAGTTACTTTAATGAGAGCCATTTTCACTTTTAGATCATCTATTAAAACAAAGTAACATTAAAGATGGCCATTTTCATTTTTAGATCATCTATTAATACAAAGTTACTTTAATGAGAGCCATTTTCACTTTTAGATCATCTATTAATACAAAGTTACTTTAATGAGAGCCATTTTCACTTTTAGATCAGCTATTAATACAAAGTTACTTTAATGAGAGCCATTTTCATTTTTAGATCAGCTATTAATACAAAGTTACTTTAATGAGAGCCATTTTCACTTTTAGATCATCTATTAATACAAAGTTACTTTAATGAGAGGCATTTTCACTTTTAGATCATCTATTAATACAAAGTTACTTTAATGAGAGCCATTTTCACCTTTAGATCATCTATTAATACAAAGTTACTTTAATGAGAGGCATTTTCACTTTTAGATCATCTATTAATACAAAGTTACTTTAATGAGAGCCATTTTCACTTTTAGATCAGCTATTAATACAAAGTTATTTTAATGAGAGCCATTTTCATTTTTAGATCATCTATTAATACAAAGTTACTTTAATGAGAGCCATTTTCATTTTTAGATCATCTATTAATACAAAGTTACTTTAATGAGAGCCATTTTCATTTTTAGATCATCTATTAATACAAAGTTACTTTAATGAGAGCCATTTTCACTTTTAGATCATCTATTAATACAAAGATACTTTAATGAGAGCCATTTTCATTTTTAGATCAGCTATTAATACAAAGTTACTTTAATGAGAGCCATTTTCACTTTTAGATCATCTATTAATACAAAGTTACTTTAATGAGAGCCATTTTCATTTTTAGATCATCTATTAATACAAAGTTACTTTAATGAGAGCCATTTTCACTTTTAGATCATCTATTAAAACAAAGTTACTTTAAAGATGGCCATTTTCATTTTTAGATCATCTATTAATACAAAGTTACTTTAATGAGAGCCATTTTCACTTTTAGATCAGCTATTAATACAAAGTTACTTTAATGAGAGGCATTTTCACTTTTAGATCATCTATTAATACAAAGTTACTTTAATGAGAGCCATTTTCACTTTTAGATCAGCTATTAATACAAAGTTACTTTAATGAGAGCCATTTTCATTTTTAGATCATCTATTAATACAAAGTTACTTTAATGAGAGCCATTTTCATTTTTAGATCAGCTATTAATACAAAGTTACTTTAATGAGAGCCATTTTCACTTTTAGATCATCTATTAATACAAAGTTACTTTAATGAGAGCCATTTTCATTTTTAGATCATCTATTAATACAAAGTTACTTTAATGAGAGCCATTTTCATTTTTAGATCATCTATTAATACAAAGTTACTTTAATGAGAGCCATTTTCACTTTTAGATCATCTATTAATACAAAGTTACTTTAATGAGAGCCATTTTCACTTTTAGATCATCTATTAATACAAAGTTACTTTAATGAGAGCCATTTTCATTTTTAGATCATCTATTAATACAAAAATACTTTAATGTGGGCCATTTTCACTTTTAGATCATCTATTAATACAAAGTTACTTTAATGAGAGCCATCTTCACTTTTAGATCATCTATTAATACAAAGTTACTTTAATGAGAGCCATTTTCACTTTTAGATCAGCTATTAATACAAAGTTACTTTAATGAGAGCCATTTTCATTTTTAGATCATCAATTAATACAAAGTTACTTTAATGAGAGCCATTTTCACTTTTAGATCAGCTATTATTACAAAGTTACTTTAATGAGAGCCATTTTCACTTTTAGATCATCTATTAATACAAAGTTACTTTAATGAGAGCCATTTTCACTTTTAGATCATCTATTAATACAAAGTTACTTTAATGAGAGGCATTTTCACTTTTAGATCAGCTATTAATACAAAGTTACTTTAATGAGAGCCATTTTCACTTTTAGATCATCTATTAATACAAAGTTACTTTAATGAGAGCCATTTTCACTTTTAGATCAGCTATTAATACAAAGTTACTTTAATGAGAGCCATTTTCATTTTTAGATCATCTATTAATACAAAGTTACTTTAATGAGAGCCATTTTCATTTTTAGATCAGCTATTAATACAAAGTTACTTTAATGAGAGCCATTTTCACTTTTAGATCATCTATTAATACAAAGTTACTTAAATGAGAGCCATTTTCATTTTTAGATCATCTATTAATACAAAGTTACTTTAATGAGAGCCATTTTCATCTTTAGATCATCTATTAATACAAAGTTACTTTAATGAGAGCCATTTTCACTTTTAGATCATCTATTAATACAAAGTTACTTTAATGAGAGCCATTTTCACTTTTAGATCATCTATTAATACAAAGTTACTTTAATGAGAGCCATTTTCACTTTTAGATCAGCTATTAATACAAAGTTACTTTAATGAGAGCCATTTTCATTTTTAGATCAGCTATTAATACAAAGTTACTTTAATGAGAGCCATTTTCACTTTTAGATTATCTATTAATACAAAGTTACTTTAATGAGAGCCATTTTCACTTTTAGATCATCTATTAAAACAAAGTAACATTAAAGATGGCCATTTTCATTTTTAGATCATCTATTAATACAAAGTTACTTTAATGAGAGCCATTTTCACTTTTAGATCATCTATTAATACAAAGTTACTTTAATGAGAGCCATTTTCACTTTTAGATCAGCTATTAATACAAAGTTACTTTAATGAGAGCCATTTTCATTTTTAGATCAGCTATTAATACAAAGTTACTTTAATGAGAGCCATTTTCACTTTTAGATCATCTATTAATACAAAGTTACTTTAATGAGAGGCATTTTCACTTTTAGATCATCTATTAATACAAAGTTACTTTAATGAGAGCCATTTTCACCTTTAGATCATCTATTAATACAAAGTTACTTTAATGAGAGGCATTTTCACTTTTAGATCATCTATTAATACAAAGTTACTTTAATGAGAGCCATTTTCACTTTTAGATCAGCTATTAATACAAAGTTATTTTAATGAGAGCCATTTTCATTTTTAGATCATCTATTAATACAAAGTTACTTTAATGAGAGCCATTTTCATTTTTAGATCATCTATTAATACAAAGTTACTTTAATGAGAGCCATTTTCATTTTTAGATCATCTATTAATACAAAGTTACTTTAATGAGAGCCATTTTCACTTTTAGATCATCTATTAATACAAAGATACTTTAATGAGAGCCATTTTCATTTTTAGATCAGCTATTAATACAAAGTTACTTTAATGAGAGCCATTTTCACTTTTAGATCATCTATTAATACAAAGTTACTTTAATGAGAGCCATTTTCATTTTTAGATCATCTATTAATACAAAGTTACTTTAATGAGAGCCATTTTCACTTTTAGATCATCTATTAAAACAAAGTTACTTTAAAGATGGCCATTTTCATTTTTAGATCATCTATTAATACAAAGTTACTTTAATGAGAGCCATTTTCACTTTTAGATCAGCTATTAATACAAAGTTACTTTAATGAGAGGCCATTTTCACTTTTAGATCATCTATTAATACAAAGTTACTTTAATGAGAGCCATTTTCACTTTTAGATCAGCTATTAATACAAAGTTACTTTAATGAGAGCCATTTTCATTTTTAGATCATCTATTAATACAAAGTTACTTTAATGAGAGCCATTTTCATTTTTAGATCAGCTATTAATACAAAGTTACTTTAATGAGAGCCATTTTCACTTTTAGATCATCTATTAATACAAAGTTACTTTAATGAGAGCCATTTTCATTTTTAGATCATCTATTAATACAAAGTTACTTTAATGAGAGCCATTTTCATTTTTAGATCATCTATTAATACAAAGTTACTTTAATGAGAGCCATTTTCACTTTTAGATCATCTATTAATACAAAGTTACTTTAATGAGAGCCATTTTCACTTTTAGATCATCTATTAATACAAAGTTACTTTAATGAGAGCCATTTTCATTTTTAGATCATCTATTAATACAAAAATACTTTAATGTGGGCCATTTTCACTTTTAGATCATCTATTAATACAAAGTTACTTTAATGAGAGCCATCTTCACTTTTAGATCATCTATTAATACAAAGTTACTTTAATGAGAGCCATTTTCACTTTTAGATCAGCTATTAATACAAAGTTACTTTAATGAGAGCCATTTTCATTTTTAGATCAGCAATTAATACAAAGTTACTTTAATGAGAGCCATTTTCACTTTTAGATCAGCTATTATTACAAAGTTACTTTAATGAGAGCCATTTTCACTTTTAGATCATCTATTAATACAAAGTTACTTTAATGAGAGCCATTTTCACTTTTAGATCATCTATTAATACAAAGTTACTTTAATGAGAGCCATTTTCACTTTTAGATCAGCTATTAATACAAAGTTACTTTAATGAGAGCCATTTTCATTTTTAGATCAGCTATTAATACAAAGTTACTTTAATGAGAGCCATTTTCACTTTTAGATCATCTATTAATACAAAGTTACTTTAATGAGAGGCATTTTCACTTTTAGATCATCTATTAATACAAAGTTACTTTAATGAGAGCCATTTTCACCTTTAGATCATCTATTAATACAAAGTTACTTTAATGAGAGGCATTTTCACTTTTAGATCATCTATTAATACAAAGTTACTTTAATGAGAGCCATTTTCACTTTTAGATCAGCTATTAATACAAAGTTACTTTAATGAGAGCCATTTTCATTTTTAGATCATCTATTAATACAAAGTTACTTTAATGAGAGCCATTTTCACTTTTAGATCATCTATTTATACAAAGTTACTTTAATGAGAGGCATTTTCACTTTTAGATCATCTATTAATACAAAGTTACTTTAATGAGAGCCATTTTCACTTTTAGATCATCTATTAATACAAAGTTACTTTAATGAGAGGCATTTTCACTTTTAGATCATCTATTAATACAAAGTTACTTTAATGAGAGCCATTTTCACTTTTAGATCAGCTATTAATACAAAGTTACTTTAATGAGAGCCATTTTCATTTTTAGATCATCTATTAATACAAAGTTACTTTAATGAGAGCCATTTTCATTTTTAGATCAGCTATTAATACAAAGTTACTTTAATGAGAGCCATTTTCACTTTTAGATCATCTATTAATACAAAGTTACTTTAATGAGAGCCATTTTCATTTTTAGATCAGCTATTAATACAAAGTTACTTTAATGAGAGCCATTTTCATTTTTAGATCATCTATTAATACAAAGTTACTTTAATGAGAGCCATTTTCACTTTTAGATCATCTATTAATACAAAGTTACTTTAATGAGAGCCATTTTCACTTTTAGATCATCTATTAATACAAAGTTACTTTAATGAGAGCCATTTTCATTTTTAGATCAGCTATTAATACAAAGTTACTTTAATGAGAGCCATTTTCACTTTTAGATCAGCTATTAATACAAAGTTACTTTAATGAGAGCCATTTTCACTTTTAGATCATCTATTAATACAAAGTTACTTTAATGAGAGCCATTTTCACTTTTAGATCATCTATTAATACAAAGTTACTTTAATGAGAGCCATTTTCACTTTTAGATCAGCTATTAATACAAAGTTACTTTAATGAGAGCCATTTTCATTTTTAGATCAGCTATTAATACAAAGTTAACTTTAATGAGAGCCATTTTCACTTTTAGATCATCTATTAATACAAAGTTACTTTAATGAGAGGCATTTTCACTTTTAGATCATCTATTAATACAAAGTACTTTAATGAGAGCCATTTTCACCTTTAGATCATCTATTAATACAAAGTTACTTTAATGAGAGGCATTTTCACTTTTAGATCATCTATTAATACAAAGTTACTTTAATGAGAGCCATTTTCACTTTTAGATCAGCTATTAATACAAAGTTACTTTAATGAGAGCCATTTTCATTTTTAGATCATCTATTAATACAAAGTTACTTTAATGAGAGCCATTTTCACTTTTAGATCATCTATTTATACAAAGTTACTTTAATGAGAGGCATTTTCACTTTTAGATCATCTATTAATACAAAGTTACTTTAATGAGAGCCATTTTCACTTTTAGATCATCTATTAATACAAAGTTACTTTAATGAGAGGCATTTTCACTTTTAGATCATCTATTAATACAAAGTTACTTTAATGAGAGCCATTTTCACTTTTAGATCAGCTATTAATACAAAGTTACTTTAATGAGAGCCATTTTCATTTTTAGATCATCTATTAATACAAAGTTACTTTAATGAGAGCCATTTTCATTTTTAGATCAGCTATTAATACAAAGTTACTTTAATAAGAGCCATTTTCATTTTTAGATCATCTATTAATACAAAGTTACTTTAATGAGAGCCATTTTCACTTTTAGATCATCTATTAATACAAAGTTACTTTAATGAGAGCCATTTTCATTTTTAGATCATCTATTAATACAAAGTTACTTTAATGAGGGCCATTTTCACTTTTAGATCATCTATTAATACAAAGTTACTTTAATGAGAGCCATTTTCACTTTTAGATCATCTATTAATACAAAGTTACTTTAATGAGAGCCATTTTCATTTTTAGATCAGCTATTAATGCAAAGTTACTTTAATGAGAGCCATTTTCACTTTTAGGTCATCTATTAATACAAAGTTACTTTAATGAGAGCCATTTTCACTTTTAGATCATCTATTAATACAAAGTTACTTTAATGAGAGCCATTTTCACTTTTAAATCAGCTATTAATACAAAGTTACTTTAATGAGAGCCATTTTCATTTTTAGATCAGCTATTAATACAAAGTTACTTTAATGAGAGCCATTTTCACTTTTAGATCATCTATTACTACAAAGTTACTTTAATGAGAGCCATTTTCATTTTTAGATCATCTATTAATACAAAGTTACTTTAATGAGAGCCATTTTCACTTTTAGATTATCTATTAATACAAAGTTACTTTAATGAGAGCCATTTTCACTTTTAGATCATCTATTAAAACAAAGTTACTTTAAAGATGGCCATTTTCATTTTTAGATCATCTATTAATACAAAGTTACTTTAATGAGAGCCATTTTCACTTTTAGATCAGCTATTAATACAAAGTTACTTTAATGAGAGCTATTTTCACTTTTAGATCATCTATTAATACAAAGTTACTTTAATGAGAGCCATTTTCACTTTTAGATCAGCTATTAATACAAAGTTACTTTAATGAGAGCCATTTTCATTTTTAGATCAGCTATTAATACAAAGTTACTTTAATGAGAGCCATTTTCACTTTTAGATCATCTATTAATACAAAGTTACTTTAATGAGAGCCATTTTCACTTTTAGATCATCTATTAATACAAAGTTACTTTAATGAGAGGCATTTTCACTTTTAGATCATCTATTAATACAAAGTTACTTTAATGAGAGCCATTTTCACCTTTAGATCATCTATTAATACAAAGTTACTTTAATGAGAGGCATTTTCACTTTTAGATCATCTATTAATACAAAGTTACTTTAATGAGAGCCATTTTCACTTTTAGATCAGCTATTAATACAAAGTTACTTTAAAGAGAGCCATTTTCATTTTTAGATCATATATTAATACAAAGTTACTTTAATGAGAGCCATTTTCATTTTTAGATCAGCTATTAATACAAAGTTACTTTAATGAGAGCCATTTTCACTTTTAGATCATCTATTAATACAAAGTTACTTTAATGAGAGCCATTTTCATTTTTAGATCATCTATTAATACAAAGTTACTTTAATGAGAGCCATTTTCATATTTAGATCATCTATTAATACAAAGTTACTTTAATGAGAGCCATTTTCACTTTTAGATCATCTATTAATACAAAGATACTTTAATGAGAGCCATTTTCATTTTTAGATCAGCTATTAATACAAAGTTACTTTAATGAGAGCCATTTTCACTTTTAGATCATCTATTAATACAAAGTTACTTTAATGAGAGCCATTTTCACTTTTAGATCATCTATTAATACAAAGTTACTTTAATGAGAGCCATTTTCACTTTTAGATCAGCTATTAATACAAAGTTACTTTAATGAGAGCCATTTTCATTTTTAGATCAGCTATTAATACAAAGTTACTTTAATGAGAGCCATTTTCACTTTTAGATCATCTATTAATACAAAGTTACTTTAATGAGAGCCATTTTCACTTTTAGATCATCTATTAATACAAAGTTACTTTAATGAGAGCCATTTTCACCTTTAGATCATCTATTAATACAAAGTTACTTTAATGAGAGGCATTTTCATTTTTAGATCATCTATTAATACAAAGTTACTTTAATGAGAGCCATTTTCACTTTTAGATCAGCTATTAATACAAAGTTACTTTAATGAGAGCCATTTTCATTTTTAGATCATCTATTAATACAAAGTTACTTTAATGAGAGCCATTTTCACTTTTAGATCATCTATTTATACAAAGTTACTTTAATGAGAGGCATTTTCACTTTTAGATCATCTATTAATACAAAGTTACTTTAATGAGAGCCATTTTCACTTTTAGATCATCTATTAATACAAAGTTACTTTAATGAGAGGCATTTTCACTTTTAGATCATCTATTAATACAAAGTTACTTTAATGAGAGCCATTTTCACTTTTAGATCAGCTATTAATACAAAGTTACTTTAATGAGAGCCATTTTCACTTTTAGATCATCTATTAATACAAAGTTACTTTAATGAGAGCCATTTTCATTTTTAGATCATCTATTAATACAAAGTTACTTTAATGAGGGCCATTTTCACTTTTAGATCATCTATTAATACAAAGTTACTTTAATGAGAGCCATTTTCATTTTTAGATCAGCTATTAATGCAAAGTTACTTTAATGAGAGCCATTTTCACTTTTAGGTCATCTATTAATACAAAGTTACTTTAATGAGAGCCATTTTCACTTTTAGATCATCTATTAATACAAAGTTACTTTAATGAGAGCCATTTTCACTTTTAAATCAGCTATTAATACAAAGTTACTTTAATGAGAGCCATTTTCATTTTTAGATCAGCTATTAATACAAAGTTACTTTAATGAGAGCCATTTTCACTTTTAGATCATCTATTACTACAAAGTTACTTTAATGAGAGCCATTTTCATTTTTAGATCATCTATTAATACAAAGTTACTTTAATGAGAGCCATTTTCACTTTTAGATTATCTATTAATACAAAGTTACTTTAATGAGAGCCATTTTCACTTTTAGATCATCTATTAAAACAAAGTTACTTTAAAGATGGCCATTTTCATTTTTAGATCATCTATTAATACAAATTTACTTTAATGAGAGCCATTTTCACTTTTAGATCAGCTATTAATACAAAGTTACTTTAATGAGAGCTATTTTCACTTTTAGATCATCTATTAATACAAAGTTACTTTAATGAGAGCCATTTTCACTTTTAGATCAGCTATTAATACAAAGTTACTTTAATGAGAGCCATTTTCATTTTTAGATCATCTATTAATACAAAGTTACTTTAATGAGAGCCATTTTCATATTTAGATCATCTATTAATACAAAGTTACTTTAATGAGAGCCATTTTCACTTTTAGATCATCTATTAATACAAAGATACTTTAATGAGAGCCATTTTCATTTTTAGATCAGCTATTAATACAAAGTTACTTTAATGAGAGCCATTTTCACTTTTAGATCATCTATTAATACAAAGTTACTTTAATGAGAGCCATTTTCACTTTTAGATCATCTATTAATACAAAGTTACTTTAATGAGAGCCATTTTCACTTTTAGATCAGCTATTAATACAAAGTTACTTTAATGAGAGCCATTTTCATTTTTAGATCAGCTATTAATACAAAGTTACTTTAATGAGAGCCATTTTCACTTTTAGATCATCTATTAATACAAAGTTACTTTAATGAGAGCCATTTTCACTTTTAGATCATCTATTAATACAAAGTTACTTTAATGAGAGCCATTTTCACCTTTAGATCATCTATTAATACAAAGTTACTTTAATGAGAGGCATTTTCATTTTTAGATCATCTATTAATACAAAGTTACTTTAATGAGAGCCATTTTCACTTTTAGATCAGCTATTAATACAAAGTTACTTTAATGAGAGCCATTTTCATTTTTAGATCATCTATTAATACAAAGTTACTTTAATGAGAGCCATTTTCACTTTTAGATCATCTATTTATACAAAGTTACTTTAATGAGAGGCATTTTCACTTTTAGATCATCTATTAATACAAAGTTACTTTAATGAGAGCCATTTTCACTTTTAGATCATCTATTAATACAAAGTTACTTTAATGAGAGGCATTTTCACTTTTAGATCATCTATTAATACAAAGTTACTTTAATGAGAGCCATTTTCACTTTTAGATCAGCTATTAATACAAATTACTTTAATGAGAGCCATTTTCATTTTTAGATCATCTATTAATACAAAGTTACTTTAATGAGAGCCATTTTCATTTTTAGATCAGCTATTAATACAAAGTTACTTTAATGAGAGCCATTTTCACTTTTAGATCATCTATTAATACAAAGTTACTTTAATGAGAGCCATTTTCATTTTTAGATCAGCTATTAATACAAAGTTACTTTAATGAGAGCCATTTTCATTTTTAGATCATCTATTAATACAAAGTTACTTTAATGAGAGCCATTTTCACTTTTAGATCATCTATTAATACAAAGTTACTTTAATGAGAGCCATTTTCACTTTTAGATCATCTATTAATACAAAGTTACTTTAATGAGAGCCATTTTCATTTTTAGATCATCTATTAATACAAAGTTACTTTAATGAGGGCCATTTTCACTTTTAGATCATCTATTAATACAAAGTTACTTTAATGAGAGCCATTTTCATTTTTAGATCAGCTATTAATGCAAAGTTACTTTAATGAGAGCCATTTTCACTTTTAGGTCATCTATTAATACAAAGTTACTTTAATGAGAGCCATTTTCACTTTTAGATCATCTATTAATACAAAGTTACTTTAATGAGAGCCATTTTCACTTTTAAATCAGCTATTAATACAAAGTTACTTTAATGAGAGCCATTTTCATTTTTAGATCAGCTATTAATACAAAGTTACTTTAATGAGAGCCATTTTCACTTTTAGATCATCTATTACTACAAAGTTACTTTAATGAGAGCCATTTTCATTTTTAGATCATCTATTAATACAAAGTTACTTTAATGAGAGCCATTTTCACTTTTAGATTATCTATTAATACAAAGTTACTTTAATGAGAGCCATTTTCACTTTTAGATCATCTATTAAAACAAAGTTACTTTAAAGATGGCCATTTTCATTTTTAGATCATCTATTAATACAAATTTACTTTAATGAGAGCCATTTTCACTTTTAGATCAGCTATTAATACAAAGTTACTTTAATGAGAGCTATTTTCACTTTTAGATCATCTATTAATACAAAGTTACTTTAATGAGAGCCATTTTCACTTTTAGATCAGCTATTAATACAAAGTTACTTTAATGAGAGCCATTTTCATTTTTAGATCAGCTATTAATACAAAGTTACTTTAATGAGAGCCATTTTCACTTTTAGATCATCTATTAATACAAAGTTACTTTAATGAGAGCCATTTTTACTTTTAGATCATCTATTAATACAAAGTTACTTTAATGAGAGGCATTTTTACTTTTAGATCATCTATTAATACAAAGTTACTTTAATGAGAGCCATTTTCACCTTTAGATCATCTATTAATACAAAGTTACTTTAATGAGAGGCATTTTCACTTTTAGATCATCTATTAATACAAAGTTACTTTAATGAGAGCCATTTTCACTTTTAGATCAGCTATTAATACAAAGTTACTTTAAAGAGAGCCATTTTCATTTTTAGATCATCTATTAATACAAAGTTACTTTAATGAGAGCCATTTTCATTTTTAGATCAGCTATTAATACAAAGTTACTTTAATGAGAGCCATTTTCACTTTTAGATCATCTATTAATACAAAGTTACTTTAATGAGAGCCATTTTCATTTTTAGATCATCTATTAATACAAAGTTACTTTAATGAGAGCCATTTTCATTTTTAGATCATCTATTAATACAAAGTTACTTTAATGAGAGCCATTTTCACTTTTAGATCATCTATTAATACAAAGATACTTTAATGAGAGCCATTTTCATTTTTAGATCAGCTATTAATACAAAGTTACTTTAATGAGAGCCATTTTCACTTTTAGATCATCTATTAATACAAAGTTACTTTAATGAGAGCCATTTTCATTTTTAGATCATCTATTAATACAAAGTTACTTTAATGAGAGCCATTTTCACTTTTAGATCATCTATTAAAACAAAGTTACTTTAAAGATGGCCATTTTCATTTTTAGATCATCTATTAATACAAAGTTACTTTAATGAGAGCCATTTTCACTTTTAGATCAGCTATTAATACAAAGTTACTTTAATGAGAGGCATTTTCACTTTTAGATCATCTATTAATACAAAGTTACTTTAATGAGAGCCATTTTCACTTTTAGATCAGCTATTAATACAAAGTTACTTTAATGAGAGCCATTTTCATTTTTAGATCATCTATTAATACAAAGTTACTTTAATGAGAGGCATTTTCACTTTTAGATCATCTATTAATACAAAGTTACTTTAATGAGAGCCATTTTCACCTTTAGATCATCTATTAATACAAAGTTACTTTAATGAGAGGCATTTTCACTTTTAGATCATCTATTAATACAAAGTTACTTTAATGAGAGCCATTTTCACCTTTAGATCATCTATTAATACAAAGTTACTTTAATGAGAGGCATTTTCACTTTTAGATCATCTATTAATACAAAGTTACTTTAATGAGAGCCATTTTCACTTTTAGATCAGCTATTAATACAAAGTTACTTTAAAGAGAGCCATTTTCATTTTTAGATCATCTATTAATACAAAGTTACTTTAATGAGAGCCATTTTCACTTTTAGATCATCTATTAATACAAAGTTACTTTAATGAGAGCCATTTTCATTCTTAGATCATCTATTAATACAAAGTTACTTTAATGAGAGCCATTTTCATTTTTAGATCATCTATTAATACAAAGTTACTTTAATGAGAGCCATTTTCACTTTTAGATCATCTATTAATACAAAGATACTTTAATGAGAGCCATTTTCATTTTTAGATCAGCTATTAATACAAAGTTACTTTAATGAGAGCCATTTTCACTTTTAGATCATCTATTAATACAAAGTTACTTTAATGAGAGCCATTTTCACTTTTAGATCATCTATTAATACAAAGTTACTTTAATGAGAGCCATTTTCACTTTTAGATCAGCTATTAATACAAAGTTACTTTAATGAGAGCCATTTTCATTTTTAGATCAGCTATTAATACAAAGTTACTTTAATGAGAGCCATTTTCACTTTTAGATCATCTATTAATACAAAGTTACTTTAATGAGAGCCATTTTCATTTTTAGATCATCTATTAATACAAAGTTACTTTAATGAGGGCCATTTTCACTTTTAGATCATCTATTAATACAAAGTTACTTTAATGAGAGCCATTTTCACTTTTAGATCATCTATTAATACAAAGTTACTTTAATGAGAGCCATTTTCATTTTTAGATCAGCTATTAATGCAAAGTTACTTTAATGAGAGCCATTTTCACTTTTAGGTCATCTATTAATACAAAGTTACTTTAATGAGAGCCATTTTCACTTTTAGATCATCTATTAATACAAAGTTACTTTAATGAGAGCCATTTTCACTTTTAAATCAGCTATTAATACAAAGTTACTTTAATGAGAGCCATTTTCATTTTTAGATCAGCTATTAATACAAAGTTACTTTAATGAGAGCCATTTTCACTTTTAGATCATCTATTACTACAAAGTTACTTTAATGAGAGCCATTTTCATTTTTAGATCATCTATTAATACAAAGTTACTTTAATGAGAGCCATTTTCACTTTTAGATTATCTATTAATACAAAGTTACTTTAATGAGAGCCATTTTCACTTTTAGATCATCTATTAAAACAAAGTTACTTTAAAGATGGCCATTTTCATTTTTAGATCATCTATTAATACAAAGTTACTTTAATGAGAGCCATTTTCACTTTTAGATCAGCTATTAATACAAAGTTACTTTAATGAGAGCTATTTTCACTTTTAGATCATCTATTAATACAAAGTTACTTTAATGAGAGCCATTTTCACTTTTAGATCAGCTATTAATACAAAGTTACTTTAATGAGAGCCATTTTCATTTTTAGATCAGCTATTAATACAAAGTTACTTTAATGAGAGCCATTTTCACTTTTAGATCATCTATTAATACAAAGTTACTTTAATGAGAGCCATTTTCACTTTTAGATCATCTATTAATACAAAGTTACTTTAATGAGAGGCATTTTCACTTTTAGATCATCTATTAATACAAAGTTACTTTAATGAGAGCCATTTTCACCTTTAGATCATCTATTAATACAAAGTTACTTTAATGAGAGGCATTTTCACTTTTAGATCATCTATTAATACAAAGTTACTTTAATGAGAGCCATTTTCACTTTTAGATCAGCTATTAATACAAAGTTACTTTAAAGAGAGCCATTTTCATTTTTAGATCATATATTAATACAAAGTTACTTTAATGAGAGCCATTTTCATTTTTAGATCAGCTATTAATACAAAGTTACTTTAATGAGAGCCATTTTCACTTTTAGATCATCTATTAATACAAAGTTACTTTAATGAGAGCCATTTTCATTTTTAGATCATCTATTAATACAAAGTTACTTTAATGAGAGCCATTTTCATATTTAGATCATCTATTAATACAAAGTTACTTTAATGAGAGCCATTTTCACTTTTAGATCATCTATTAATACAAAGATACTTTAATGAGAGCCATTTTCATTTTTAGATCAGCTATTAATACAAAGTTACTTTAATGAGAGCCATTTTCACTTTTAGATCATCTATTAATACAAAGTTACTTTAATGAGAGCCATTTTCACTTTTAGATCATCTATTAATACAAAGTTACTTTAATGAGAGCCATTTTCACTTTTAGATCAGCTATTAATACAAAGTTACTTTAATGAGAGCCATTTTCATTTTTAGATCAGCTATTAATACAAAGTTACTTTAATGAGAGCCATTTTCACTTTTAGATCATCTATTAATACAAAGTTACTTTAATGAGAGCCATTTTCACTTTTAGATCATCTATTAATACAAAGTTACTTTAATGAGAGCCATTTTCACCTTTAGATCATCTATTAATACAAAGTTACTTTAATGAGAGGCATTTTCATTTTTAGATCATCTATTAATACAAAGTTACTTTAATGAGAGCCATTTTCACTTTTAGATCAGCTATTAATACAAAGTTACTTTAATGAGAGCCATTTTCATTTTTAGATCATCTATTAATACAAAGTTACTTTAATGAGAGCCATTTTCACTTTTAGATCATCTATTTATACAAAGTTACTTTAATGAGAGGCATTTTCACTTTTAGATCATCTATTAATACAAAGTTACTTTAATGAGAGCCATTTTCACTTTTAGATCATCTATTAATACAAAGTTACTTTAATGAGAGGCATTTTCACTTTTAGATCATCTATTAATACAAAGTTACTTTAATGAGAGCCATTTTCACTTTTAGATCAGCTATTAATACAAATTACTTTAATGAGAGCCATTTTCATTTTTAGATCATCTATTAATACAAAGTTACTTTAATGAGAGCCATTTTCATTTTTAGATCAGCTATTAATACAAAGTTACTTTAATGAGAGCCATTTTCACTTTTAGATCATCTATTAATACAAAGTTACTTTAATGAGAGCCATTTTCATTTTTAGATCAGCTATTAATACAAAGTTACTTTAATGAGAGCCATTTTCATTTTTAGATCATCTATTAATACAAAGTTACTTTAATGAGAGCCATTTTCACTTTTAGATCATCTATTAATACAAAGTTACTTTAATGAGAGCCATTTTCACTTTTAGATCATCTATTAATACAAAGTTACTTTAATGAGAGCCATTTTCATTTTTAGATCATCTATTAATACAAAGTTACTTTAATGAGGGCCATTTTCACTTTTAGATCATCTATTAATACAAAGTTACTTTAATGAGAGCCATTTTCATTTTTAGATCAGCTATTAATGCAAAGTTACTTTAATGAGAGCCATTTTCACTTTTAGGTCATCTATTAATACAAAGTTACTTTAATGAGAGCCATTTTCACTTTTAGATCATCTATTAATACAAAGTTACTTTAATGAGAGCCATTTTCACTTTTAAATCAGCTATTAATACAAAGTTACTTTAATGAGAGCCATTTTCATTTTTAGATCAGCTATTAATACAAAGTTACTTTAATGAGAGCCATTTTCACTTTTAGATCATCTATTACTACAAAGTTACTTTAATGAGAGCCATTTTCATTTTTAGATCATCTATTAATACAAAGTTACTTTAATGAGAGCCATTTTCACTTTTAGATTATCTATTAATACAAAGTTACTTTAATGAGAGCCATTTTCACTTTTAGATCATCTATTAAAACAAAGTTACTTTAAAGATGGCCATTTTCATTTTTAGATCATCTATTAATACAAATTTACTTTAATGAGAGCCATTTTCACTTTTAGATCAGCTATTAATACAAAGTTACTTTAATGAGAGCTATTTTCACTTTTAGATCATCTATTAATACAAAGTTACTTTAATGAGAGCCATTTTCACTTTTAGATCAGCTATTAATACAAAGTTACTTTAATGAGAGCCATTTTCATTTTTAGATCAGCTATTAATACAAAGTTACTTTAATGAGAGCCATTTTCACTTTTAGATCATCTATTAATACAAAGTTACTTTAATGAGAGCCATTTTTACTTTTAGATCATCTATTAATACAAAGTTACTTTAATGAGAGGCATTTTTACTTTTAGATCATCTATTAATACAAAGTTACTTTAATGAGAGCCATTTTCACCTTTAGATCATCTATTAATACAAAGTTACTTTAATGAGAGGCATTTTCACTTTTAGATCATCTATTAATACAAAGTTACTTTAATGAGAGCCATTTTCACTTTTAGATCAGCTATTAATACAAAGTTACTTTAAAGAGAGCCATTTTCATTTTTAGATCATCTATTAATACAAAGTTACTTTAATGAGAGCCATTTTCATTTTTAGATCAGCTATTAATACAAAGTTACTTTAATGAGAGCCATTTTCACTTTTAGATCATCTATTAATACAAAGTTACTTTAATGAGAGCCATTTTCATTTTTAGATCATCTATTAATACAAAGTTACTTTAATGAGAGCCATTTTCATTTTTAGATCATCTATTAATACAAAGTTACTTTAATGAGAGCCATTTTCACTTTTAGATCATCTATTAATACAAAGATACTTTAATGAGAGCCATTTTCATTTTTAGATCAGCTATTAATACAAAGTTACTTTAATGAGAGCCATTTTCACTTTTAGATCATCTATTAATACAAAGTTACTTTAATGAGAGCCATTTTCATTTTTAGATCATCTATTAATACAAAGTTACTTTAATGAGAGCCATTTTCACTTTTAGATCATCTATTAAAACAAAGTTACTTTAAAGATGGCCATTTTCATTTTTAGATCATCTATTAATACAAAGTTACTTTAATGAGAGCCATTTTCACTTTTAGATCAGCTATTAATACAAAGTTACTTTAATGAGAGGCATTTTCACTTTTAGATCATCTATTAATACAAAGTTACTTTAATGAGAGCCATTTTCACTTTTAGATCAGCTATTAATACAAAGTTACTTTAATGAGAGCCATTTTCATTTTTAGATCATCTATTAATACAAAGTTACTTTAATGAGAGGCATTTTCACTTTTAGATCATCTATTAATACAAAGTTACTTTAATGAGAGCCATTTTCACCTTTAGATCATCTATTAATACAAAGTTACTTTAATGAGAGGCATTTTCACTTTTAGATCATCTATTAATACAAAGTTACTTTAATGAGAGCCATTTTCACCTTTAGATCATCTATTAATACAAAGTTACTTTAATGAGAGGCATTTTCACTTTTAGATCATCTATTAATACAAAGTTACTTTAATGAGAGCCATTTTCACTTTTAGATCAGCTATTAATACAAAGTTACTTTAAAGAGAGCCATTTTCATTTTTAGATCATCTATTAATACAAAGTTACTTTAATGAGAGCCATTTTCACTTTTAGATCATCTATTAATACAAAGTTACTTTAATGAGAGCCATTTTCATTCTTAGATCATCTATTAATACAAAGTTACTTTAATGAGAGCCATTTTCATTTTTAGATCATCTATTAATACAAAGTTACTTTAATGAGAGCCATTTTCACTTTTAGATCATCTATTAATACAAAGATACTTTAATGAGAGCCATTTTCATTTTTAGATCAGCTATTAATACAAAGTTACTTTAATGAGAGCCATTTTCACTTTTAGATCATCTATTAATACAAAGTTACTTTAATGAGAGCCATTTTCACTTTTAGATCATCTATTAATACAAAGTTACTTTAATGAGAGCCATTTTCACTTTTAGATCAGCTATTAATACAAAGTTACTTTAATGAGAGCCATTTTCATTTTTAGATCAGCTATTAATACAAAGTTACTTTAATGAGAGCCATTTTCACTTTTAGATCATCTATTAATACAAAGTTACTTTAATGAGAGCCATTTTCACTTTTAGATCATCTATTAATACAAAGTTACTTTAATGAGAGCCATTTTCACCTTTAGATCATCTATTAATACAAAGTTACTTTAATGAGAGGCATTTTCATTTTTAGATCATCTATTAATACAAAGTTACTTTAATGAGAGCCATTTTCACTTTTAGATCAGCTATTAATACAAAGTTACTTTAATGAGAGCCATTTTCATTTTTAGATCATCTATTAATACAAAGTTACTTTAATGAGAGCCATTTTCACTTTTAGATCATCTATTTATACAAAGTTACTTTAATGAGAGGCATTTTCACTTTTAGATCATCTATTAATACAAAGTTACTTTAATGAGAGCCATTTTCACTTTTAGATCATCTATTAATACAAAGTTACTTTAATGAGAGGCATTTTCACTTTTAGATCATCTATTAATACAAAGTTACTTTAATGAGAGCCATTTTCACTTTTAGATCAGCTATTAATACAAAGTTACTTTAATGAGAGCCATTTTCATTTTTAGATCATCTATTAATACAAAGTTACTTTAATGAGAGCCATTTTCATTTTTAGATCAGCTATTAATACAAAGTTACTTTAATGAGAGCCATTTTCACTTTTAGATCATCTATTAATACAAAGTTACTTTAATGAGAGCCATTTTCATTTTTAGATCAGCTATTAATACAAAGTTACTTTAATGAGAGCCATTTTCATTTTTAAATTATCTATTAATACAAAGTTACTTTAATGAGAGCCATTTTCACTTTTAGATCATCTATTAATACAAAGTTACTTTAATGAGAGCCATTTTCACTTTTAGATCATCTATTAATACAAAGTTACTTTAATGAGAGCCATTTTCATTTTTAGATCATCTATTAATACAAAGTTACTTTAATGAGGGCCATTTTCACTTTTAGATCATCTATTAATACAAAGTTACTTTAATGAGAGCCATTTTCACTTTTAGATCATCTATTAATACAAAGTTACTTTAATGAGAGCCATTTTCATTTTTAGATCAGCTATTAATGCAAAGTTACTTTAATGAGAGCCATTTTCACTTTTAGGTCATCTATTAATACAAAGTTACTTTAATGAGAGCCATTTTCACTTTTAGATCATCTATTAATACAAAGTTACTTTAATGAGAGCCATTTTCACCTTTAGATCATCTATTAATACAAAGTTACTTTAATGAGAGGCATTTTCACTTTTAGATCATCTATTAATACAAAGTTACTTTAATGAGAGCCATTTTCACTTTTAGATCAGCTATTAATACAAAGTTACTTTACAGAGAGCCATTTTCATTTTTAGATCATCTATTAATACAAAGTTACTTTAATGAGAGCCATTTTCATTTTTAGATCAGCTATTAATACAAAGTTACTTTAATGAGAGCCATTTTCACTTTTAGATCATCTATTAATACAAAGTTACTTTAATGAGAGCCATTTTCATTTTTAGATCATCTATTAATACAAAGTTACTTTAATGAGAGCCATTTTCATTTTTAGATCATCTATTAATACAAAGTTACTTTAATGAGAGCCATTTTCACTTTTAGATCATCTATTAATACAAAGATACTTTAATGAGAGCCATTTTCATTTTTAGATCAGCTATTAATACAAAGTTACTTTAATGAGAGCCATTTTCACTTTTAGATCATCTATTAATACAAAGTTACTTTAATGAGAGCCATTTTCATTTTTAGATCATCTATTAATACAAAGTTACTTTAATGAGAGCCATTTTCACTTTTAGATCATCTATTAAAACAAAGTTACTTTAAAGATGGCCATTTTCATTTTTAGATCATCTATTAATACAAAGTTACTTTAATGAGAGCCATTTTCACTTTTAGATCAGCTATTAATACAAAGTTACTTTAATGAGAGGCATTTTCACTTTTAGATCATCTATTAATACAAAGTTACTTTAATGAGAGCCATTTTCACTTTTAGATCAGCTATTAATACAAAGTTACTTTAATGAGAGCCATTTTCATTTTTAGATCATCTATTAATGCAAAGTTACTTTAATGAGAGGCATTTTCACTTTTAGATCATCTATTAATACAAAGTTACTTTAATGAGAGCCATTTTCACCTTTAGATCATCTATTTATACAAAGTTACTTTAATGAGAGGCATTTTCACTTTTAGATCATCTATTAATACAAAGTTACTTTAATGAGAGCCATTTTCACTTTTAGATCATCTATTAATACAAAGTTACTTTAATGAGAGGCATTTTCACTTTTAGATCATCTATTAATACAAAGTTACTTTAATGAGAGCCATTTTCACTTTTAGATCAGCTATTAATACAAAGTTACTTTAATGAGAGCCATTTTCATTTTTAGATCATCTATTAATACAAAGTTACTTTAATGAGAGCCATTTTCATTTTTAGATCAGCTATTAATACAAAGTTACTTTAATGAGAGCCATTTTCACTTTTAGATCATCTATTAATACAAAGTTACTTTAATGAGAGCCATTTTCATTTTTAGATCAGCTATTAATACAAAGTTACTTTAATGAGAGCCATTTTCATTTTTAGATCATCTATTAATACAAAGTTACTTTAATGAGAGCCATTTTCACTTTTAGATCATCTATTAATACAAAGTTACTTTAATGAGAGCCATTTTCACTTTTAGATCATCTATTAATACAAAGTTACTTTAATGAGAGCCATTTTCATTTTAGATCATCTATTAATACAAAGTTACTTTAATGAGGGCCATTTTCACTTTTAGATCATCTATTAATACAAAGTTACTTTAATGAGAGCCATTTTCACTTTTAGATCAGCTATTAATACAAAGTTACTTTAATGAGAGCCATTTTCATTTTTAGATCATCTATTAATACAAAGTTACTTTAATGAGAGGCATTTTCACTTTTAGATCATCTATTAATACAAAGTTACTTTAATGAGAGCCATTTTCACCTTTAGATCATCTATTAATACAAAGTTACTTTAATGAGAGGCATTTTCACTTTTAGATCATCTATTAATACAAAGTTACTTTAATGAGAGCCATTTTCACTTTTAGATCAGCTATTAATACAAAGTTACTTTAATGAGAGCCATTTTCATTTTTAGATCATCTATTAATACAAAGTTACTTTAATGAGAGTCATTTTCACTTTTAGATCATCTATTTATACAAAGTTACTTTAATGAGAGGCATTTTCACTTTTAGATCATCTATTAATACAAAGTTACTTTAATGAGAGCCATTTTCACTTTTAGATCATCTATTAATACAAAGTTACTTTAATGAGAGCCATTTTCACTTTTAGATCAGCTATTAATACAAAGTTACTTTAATGAGAGCTATTTTCACTTTTAGATCATCTATTAATACAAAGTTACTTTAATGAGAGCCATTTTCACTTTTAGATCAGCTATTAATACAAAGTTACTTTAATGAGAGCCATTTTCATTTTTAGATCAGCTATTAATACAACGTTACTTTAATGAGAGCCATTTTCACCTTTAGATCATCTATTAATACAAAGTTACTTTAATGAGAGCCATTTTCACTTTTAGATCATCTATTAATACAAAGTTACTTTAATGAGAGGCATTTTCACTTTTAGATCATCTATTAATACAAAGTTACTTTAATGAGAGCCATTTTCACCTTTAGATCATCTATTAATACAAAGTTACTTTAATGAGAGGCATTTTCACTTTTAGATCATCTATTAATACAAAGTTACTTTAATGAGAGCCATTTTCACTTTTAGATCAGCTATTAATACAAAGTTACTTTACAGAGAGCCATTTTCATTTTTAGATCATCTATTAATACAAAGTTACTTTAATGAGAGCCATTTTCATTTTTAGATCAGCTATTAATACAAAGTTACTTTAATGAGAGCCATTTTCACTTTTAGATCATCTATTAATACAAAGTTACTTTAATGAGAGCCATTTTCATTTTTAGATCATCTATTAATACAAAGTTACTTTAATGAGAGCCATTTTCATTTTTAGATCATCTATTAATACAAAGTTACTTTAATGAGAGCCATTTTCACTTTTAGATCATCTATTAATACAAAGATACTTTAATGAGAGCCATTTTCATTTTTAGATCAGCTATTAATACAAAGTTACTTTAATGAGAGCCATTTTCACTTTTAGATCATCTATTAATACAAAGTTACTTTAATGAGAGCCATTTTCATTTTTAGATCATCTATTAATACAAAGTTACTTTAATGAGAGCCATTTTCACTTTTAGATCATCTATTAAAACAAAGTTACTTTAAAGATGGCCATTTTCATTTTTAGATCATCTATTAATACAAAGTTACTTTAATGAGAGCCATTTTCACTTTTAGATCAGCTATTAATACAAAGTTACTTTAATGAGAGGCATTTTCACTTTTAGATCATCTATTAATACAAAGTTACTTTAATGAGAGCCATTTTCACTTTTAGATCAGCTATTAATACAAAGTTACTTTAATGAGAGCCATTTTCATTTTTAGATCATCTATTAATGCAAAGTTACTTTAATGAGAGGCATTTTCACTTTTAGATCATCTATTAATACAAAGTTACTTTAATGAGAGCCATTTTCACCTTTAGATCATCTATTTATACAAAGTTACTTTAATGAGAGGCATTTTCACTTTTAGATCATCTATTAATACAAAGTTACTTTAATGAGAGCCATTTTCACTTTTAGATCATCTATTAATACAAAGTTACTTTAATGAGAGGCATTTTCACTTTTAGATCATCTATTAATACAAAGTTACTTTAATGAGAGCCATTTTCACTTTTAGATCAGCTATTAATACAAAGTTACTTTAATGAGAGCCATTTTCATTTTTAGATCATCTATTAATACAAAGTTACTTTAATGAGAGCCATTTTCATTTTTAGATCAGCTATTAATACAAAGTTACTTTAATGAGAGCCATTTTCACTTTTAGATCATCTATTAATACAAAGTTACTTTAATGAGAGCCATTTTCATTTTTAGATCAGCTATTAATACAAAGTTACTTTAATGAGAGCCATTTTCATTTTTAGATCATCTATTAATACAAAGTTACTTTAATGAGAGCCATTTTCACTTTTAGATCATCTATTAATACAAAGTTACTTTAATGAGAGCCATTTTCACTTTTAGATCATCTATTAATACAAAGTTACTTTAATGAGAGCCATTTTCATTTTAGATCATCTATTAATACAAAGTTACTTTAATGAGGGCCATTTTCACTTTTAGATCATCTATTAATACAAAGTTACTTTAATGAGAGCCATTTTCACTTTTAGATCAGCTATTAATACAAAGTTACTTTAATGAGAGCCATTTTCATTTTTAGATCATCTATTAATACAAAGTTACTTTAATGAGAGGCATTTTCACTTTTAGATCATCTATTAATACAAAGTTACTTTAATGAGAGCCATTTTCACCTTTAGATCATCTATTAATACAAAGTTACTTTAATGAGAGGCATTTTCACTTTTAGATCATCTATTAATACAAAGTTACTTTAATGAGAGGCATTTTCACTTTTAGATCATCTATTAATACAAAGTTACTTTAATGAGAGCCATTTTCACTTTTAGATCATCTATTAATACAAAGTTACTTTAATGAGAGGCATTTTCACTTTTAGATCATCTATTAATACAAAGTTACTTTAATGAGAGCCATTTTCACTTTTAGATCAGCTATTAATACAAAGTTACTTTAATGAGAGCCATTTTCATTTTTAGATCATCTATTAATACAAAGTTACTTTAATGAGAGCCATTTTCATTTTTAGATCAGCTATTAATACAAAGTTACTTTAATGAGAGCCATTTTCACTTTTAGATCATCTATTAATACAAAGTTACTTTAATGAGAGCCATTTTCATTTTTAGATCAGCTATTAATACAAAGTTACTTTAATGAGAGCCATTTTCATTTTTAGATCATCTATTAATACAAAGTTACTTTAATGAGAGCCATTTTCACTTTTAGATCATCTATTAATACAAAGTTACTTTAATGAGAGCCATTTTCACTTTTAGATCATCTATTAATACAAAGTTACTTTAATGAGAGCCATTTTCATTTTAGATCATCTATTAATACAAAGTTACTTTAATGAGGGCCATTTTCACTTTTAGATCATCTATTAATACAAAGTTACTTTAATGAGAGCCATTTTCACTTTTAGATCATCTATTAATACAAAGTTACTTTAATGAGAGCCATTTTCATTTTTAGATCAGCTATTAATGCAAAGTTACTTTAATGAGAGCCATTTTCACTTTTAGGTCATCTATTAATACAAAGTTACTTTAATGAGAGCCATTTTCACTTTTAGATCATCTATTAATACAAAGTTACTTTAATGAGAGCCATTTTCACTTTTAAATCAGCTATTAATACAAAGTTACTTTAATGAGAGCCATTTTCATTTTTAGATCAGCTATTAATACAAAGTTACTTTAATGAGAGCCATTTTCACTTTTAGATCATCTATTAATACAAAGTTACTTTAATGAGAGCCATTTTCATTTTTAGATCAGCTATTAATACAAAGTTACTTTAATGAGAGCCATTTTCATTTTTAGATCATCTATTAATACAAAGTTACTTTAATGAGAGCCATTTTCACTTTTAGATCATCTATTAATACAAAGTTACTTTAATGAGAGCCATTTTCACTTTTAGATCATCTATTAATACAAAGTTACTTTAATGAGAGCCATTTTCATTTTAGATCATCTATTAATACAAAGTTACTTTAATGAGGGCCATTTTCACTTTTAGATCATCTATTAATACAAAGTTACTTTAATGAGAGCCATTTTCACTTTTAGATCATCTATTAATACAAAGTTACTTTAATGAGAGCCATTTTCATTTTTAGATCAGCTATTAATGCAAAGTTACTTTAATGAGAGCCATTTTCACTTTTAGGTCATCTATTAATACAAAGTTACTTTAATGAGAGCCATTTTCACTTTTAGATCATCTATTAATACAAAGTTACTTTAATGAGAGCCATTTTCACTTTTAAATCAGCTATTAATACAAAGTTACTTTAATGAGAGCCATTTTCATTTTTAGATCAGCTATTAATACAAAGTTACTTTAATGAGAGCCATTTTCACTTTTAGATCATCTATTACTACAAAGTTACTTTAATGAGAGCCATTTTCATTTTTAGATCATCTATTAATACAAAGTTACTTTAATGAGACCCATTTTCACTTTTAGATTATCTATTAATACAAAGTTACTTTAATGAGAGCCATTTTCACTTTTAGATCATCTATTAAAACAAAGTTACTTTAAAGATGGCCATTTTCATTTTTAGATCATCTATTAATACAAAGTTACTTTAATGAGAGCCATTTTCACTTTTAGATCATCTATTAAAACAAAGTTACTTAAAAGATGGCCATTTTCATTTTTAGATCATCTATTAATACAAAGTTACTTTAATGAGAGCCATTTTCACTTTTAGATCAGCTATTAATACAAAGTTACTTTAATGAGAGGCATTTTCACTTTTAGATCATCTATTAATACAAAGTTACTTTAATGAGAGCCATTTTCACTTTTAGATCAGCTATTAATACAAAGTTACTTTAATGAGAGCCATTTTCATTTTTAGATCATCTATTAATACAAAGTTACTTTAATGAGAGGCATTTTCACTTTTAGATCATCTATTAATACAAAGTTACTTTAATGAGAGCCATTTTCACCTTTAGATCATCTATTAATACAAAGTTACTTTAATGAGAGGCATTTTCACTTTTAGATCAGCTATTAATACAAAGTTACTTTAATGAGAGCCATTTTCATTTTTAGATCATCTATTAATACAAAGTTACTTTAATGAGAGCCATTTTCACTTTTAGATCATCTATTTATACAAAGTTACTTTAATGAGAGGCATTTTCACTTTTAGATCATCTATTAATACAAAGTTACTTTAATGAGAGCCATTTTCACTTTTAGATCATCTATTAATACAAAGTTACTTTAATGAGAGGCATTTTCACTTTTAGATCATCTATTAATACAAAGTTACTTTAATGAGAGCCATTTTCACTTTTAGATCAGCTATTAATACAAAGTTACTTTAATGAGAGCCATTTTCATTTTTAGATCATCTATTAATACAAAGTTACTTTAATGAGAGCCATTTTCATTTTTAGATCAGCTATTAATACAAAGTTACTTTAATGAGAGCCATTTTCACTTTTAGATCATCTATTAATACAAAGTTACTTTAATGAGAGCCATTTTCATTTTTAGATCAGCTATTAATACAAAGTTACTTTAATGAGAGCCATTTTCATTTTTAGATCATCTATTAATACAAAGTTACTTTAATGAGAGCCATTTTCACTTTTAGATCATCTATTAATACAAAGTTACTTTAATGAGAGCCATTTTCACTTTTAGATCATCTATTAATACAAAGTTACTTTAATGAGAGCCATTTTCATTTTAGTTCATCTATTAATACAAAGTTACTTTAATGAGGGCCATTTTCACTTTTAGATCATCTATTAATACAAAGTTACTTTAATGAGAGCCATTTTCACTTTTAGATCATCTATTAATACAAAGTTACTTTAATGAGAGCCATTTTCATTTTTAGATCAGCTATTAATGCAAAGTTACTTTAATGAGAGCCATTTTCACTTTTAGGTCATCTATTAATACAAAGTTACTTTAATGAGAGCCATTTTCACTTTTAGATCATCTATTAATACAAAGTTACTTTAATGAGAGCCATTTTCACTTTTAAATCAGCTATTAATACAAAGTTACTTTAATGAGAGCCATTTTCATTTTTAGATCAGCTATTAATACAAAGTTACTTTAATGAGAGCCATTTTCATTTTTAGATCAGCTATTAATACAAAGTTACTTTAATGAGAGCCATTTTCATTTTTAGATCATCTATTAATACAAAGTTACTTTAATGAGAGCCATTTTCACTTTTAGATCATCTATTAATACAAAGTTACTTTAATGAGAGCCATTTTCACTTTTAGATCATCTATTAATACAAAGTTACTTTAATGAGAGCCATTTTCATTTTAGATCATCTATTAATACAAAGTTACTTTAATGAGGGCCATTTTCACTTTTAGATCATCTATTAATACAAAGTTACTTTAATGAGAGCCATTTTCACTTTTAGATCATCTATTAATACAAAGTTACTTTAATGAGAGCCATTTTCATTTTTAGATCAGCTATTAATGCAAAGTTACTTTAATGAGAGCCATTTTCACTTTTAGGTCATCTATTAATACAAAGTTACTTTAATGAGAGCCATTTTCACTTTTAGATCATCTATTAATACAAAGTTACTTTAATGAGAGCCATTTTCAATTTTAAATCAGCTATTGATACAAAGTTACTTTAATGAGAGCCATTTTCATTTTTAGATCAGCTATTAATACAAAGTTACTTTAATGAGAGCCATTTTCACTTTTAGATCATCTATTACTACAAAGTTACTTTAATGAGAGCCATTTTCATTTTTAGATCATCTATTAATACAAAGTTACTTTAATGAGAGCCATTTTCACTTTTAGATTATCTATTAATACAAAGTTACTTTAATGAGAGCCATTTTCACTTTTAGATCAGCTATTAATACAAAGTTACTTTAATGAGAGCCATTTTCACTTTTAAATCAGCTATTGATACAAAGTTACTTTAATGAGAGCCATTTTCATTTTTAGATCAGCTATTAATACAAAGTTACTTTAATGAGAGCCATTTTCACTTTTAGATCATCTATTACTACAAAGTTACTTTAATGAGAGCCATTTTCATTTTTAGATCATCTATTAATACAAAGTTACTTTAATGAGAGCCATTTTCACTTTTAGATTATCTATTAATACAAAGTTACTTTAATGAGAGCCATTTTCACTTTTAGATCAGCTATTAATACAAAGTTACTTTAATGAGAGCTATTTTCACTTTTAGATCATCTATTAATACAAAGTTACTTTAATGAGAGCCATTTTCACTTTTAGATCAGCTATTAATACAAAGTTACTTTAATGAGAGCCATTTTCATTTTTAGATCAGCTATTAATACAAAGTTACTTTAATGAGAGCCATTTTCACTTTTAGATCATCTATTAATACAAAGTTACTTTAATGAGAGCCATTTTCACTTTTAGATCATCTATTAATACAAAGTTACTTTAATGAGAGGCATTTTCACTTTTAGATCATCTATTAATACAAAGTTACTTTAATGAGAGCCATTTTCACCTTTAGATCATCTATTAATACAAAGTTACTTTAATGAGAGGCATTTTCACTTTTAGATCATCTATTAATACAAAGTTACTTTAATGAGAGCCATTTTCACTTTTAGATCAGCTATTAATACAAAGTTACTTTAAAGAGAGCCATTTTCATTTTTAGATCATCTATTAATACAAAGTTACTTTAATGAGAGCCATTTTCATTTTTAGATCAGCTATTAATACAAAGTTACTTTAATGAGAGCCATTTTCACTTTTAGATCATCTATTAATACAAAGTTACTTTAATGAGAGCCATTTTCATTTTTAGATCATCTATTAATACAAAGTTACTTTAATGAGAGCCATTTTCATTTTTAGATCATCTATTAATACAAAGTTACTTTAATGAGAGCCATTTTCACTTTTAGATCATCTATTAATACAAAGATACTTTAATGAGAGCCATTTTCATTTTTAGATCAGCTATTAATACAAAGTTACTTTAATGAGAGCCATTTTCACTTTTAGATCATCTATTAATACAAAGTTACTTTAATGAGAGCCATTTTCACTTTTAGATCATCTATTAATACAAAGTTACTTTAATGAGAGGCATTTTCACTTTTAGATCATCTATTAATACAAAGTTACTTTAATGAGAGCCATTTTCACTTTTAGATCAGCTATTAATACAAAGTTACTTTAATGAGAGCCATTTTCATTTTTAGATCATCTATTAATACAAAGTTACTTTAATGAGAGCCATTTTCACTTTTAGATCATCTATTTATACAAAGTTACTTTAATGAGAGGCATTTTCACTTTTAGATCATCTATTAATACAAAGTTACTTTAATGAGAGCCATTTTCACTTTTAGATCATCTATTAATACAAAGTTACTTTAATGAGAGGCATTTTCACTTTTAGATCATCTATTAATACAAAGTTACTTTAATGAGAGCCATTTTCACTTTTAGATCAGCTATTAATACAAAGTTACTTTAATGAGAGCCATTTTCATTTTTAGATCATCTATTAATACAAAGTTACTTTAATGAGAGCCATTTTCATTTTTAGATCAGCTATTAATACAAAGTTACTTTAATGAGAGCCATTTTCACTTTTAGATCATCTATTAATACAAAGTTACTTTAATGAGAGCCATTTTCATTTTTAGATCAGCTATTAATACAAAGTTACTTTAATGAGAGCCATTTTCATTTTTAGATCATCTATTAATACAAAGTTACTTTAATGAGAGCCATTTTCACTTTTAGATCATCTATTAATACAAAGTTACTTTAATGAGAGCCATTTTCACTTTTAGATCATCTATTAATACAAAGTTACTTTAATGAGAGCCATTTTCATTTTTAGATCATCTATTAATACAAAGTTACTTTAATGAGGGCCATTTTCACTTTTAGATCATCTATTAATACAAAGTTACTTTAATGAGAGCCATTTTCACTTTTAGATCATCTATTAATACAAAGTTACTTTAATGAGAGCCATTTTCATTTTTAGATCAGCTATTAATGCAAAGTTACTTTAATGAGAGCCATTTTCACTTTTAGGTCATCTATTAATACAAAGTTACTTTAATGAGAGCCATTTTCACTTTTAGATCATCTATTAATACAAAGTTACTTTAATGAGAGCCATTTTCACTTTTAAATCAGCTATTAATACAAAGTTACTTTAATGAGAGCCATTTTCATTTTTAGATCAGCTATTAATACAAAGTTACTTTAATGAGAGCCATTTTCACTTTTAGATCATCTATTACTACAAAGTTACTTTAATGAGAGCCATTTTCATTTTTAGATCATCTATTAATACAAAGTTACTTTAATGAGAGCCATTTTCACTTTTAGATTATCTATTAATACAAAGTTACTTTAATGAGAGCCATTTTCACCTTTAGATCATCTATTAAAACAAAGTTACTTTAAAGATGGCCATTTTCATTTTTAGATCATCTATTAATACAAAGTTACTTTAATGAGAGCCATTTTCATTTTTAGATCAGCTATTAATACAAAGTTACTTTAATGAGAGCCATTTTCACTTTTAGATCATCTATTAATACAAAGTTACTTTAATGAGAGCCATTTTCACTTTTAGATCATCTATTAATACAAAGTTACTTTAATGAGAGGCATTTTCACTTTTAGATCAGCTATTAATACAAAGTTACTTTAATGAGAGCCATTTTCACCTTTAGATCATCTATTAATACAAAGTTACTTTAATGAGAGGCATTTTCACTTTTAGATCATCTATTAATACAAAGTTACTTTAATGAGAGCCATTTTCACTTTTAGATCAGCTATTAATACAAAGTTACTTTAAAGAGAGCCATTTTCATTTTTAGATCAGCTATTAATACAAAGTTACTTTAATGAGAACCATTTTCACTTTTAGATCATCTATTAATACAAAGTTACTTTAATGAGAGCCATTTTCATTTTTAGATCATCTATTAATACAAAGTTACTTTAATGAGAGCCATTTTCATTTTTAGATCATCTATTAATACAAAGTTACTTTAATGAGAGCCATTTTCACTTTTAGATCATCTATTAATACAAAGATACTTTAATGAGAGCCATTTTCATTTTTAGATCAGCTATTAATACAAAGTTACTTTAATGAGAGCCATTTTCACTTTTAGATCATCTATTAATACAAAGTTACTTTAATGAGAGCCATTTTCACTTTTAGATCATCTATTAATACAAAGTTACTTTAATGAGAGCCATTTTCATTTTTAGATCATCTATTAATACAAAGTTACTTTAATGAGAGCCATTTTCATTTTTAGATCATCTATTAATACAAAGTTACTTTAATGAGAGCCATTTTCACTTTTAGATCATCTATTAATACAAAGATACTTTAATGAGAGCCATTTTCATTTTTAGATCAGCTATTAATACAAAGTTACTTTAATGAGAGCCATTTTCACTTTTAGATCATCTATTAATACAAAGTTACTTTAATGAGAGCCATTTTCACTTTTAGATCATCTATTAATACAAAGTTACTTTAATGAGAGCCATTTTCACTTTTAGATCAGCTATTAATACAAAGTTACTTTAATGAGAGCCATTTTCATTTTTAGATCAGCTATTAATATAAAGTTACTTTAATGAGAGCTATTTTCACTTTTAGATCAGCTATTAATACAAAGTTACTTTAATGAGAGCCATTTTCATTTTTAGATCATCTATTAATACAAAGTTACTTTAATGAGAGCCATTTTCACTTTTAAATCAGCTATTAATACAAAGTTACTTTAATGAGAGCCATTTTCATTTTTAGATCAGCTATTAATACAAAGTTACTTTAATGAGAGCCATTTTCACTTTTAGATCATCTATTACTACAAAGTTACTTTAATGAGAGCCATTTTCATTTTTAGATCATCTATTAATACAAAGTTACTTTAATGAGAGCCATTTTCACTTTTAGATTATCTATTAATACAAAGTTACTTTAATGAGAGCCATTTTCACTTTTAGATCATCTATTAAAACAAAGTTACTTTAAAGATGGCCATTTTCATCTTTAAATCATCTATTAATACAAAGTTACTTTAATGAGAGCCATTTTCACTTTTAGATCAGCTATTAATACAAAGTTACTTTAATGAGAGCTATTTTCACTTTTAGATCATCTATTAATACAAAGTTACTTTAATGAGAGCCATTTTCACTTTTAGATCAGCTATTAATACAAAGTTACTTTAATGAGAGCCATTTTCATTTTTAGATCAGCTATTAATACAAAGTTACTTTAATGAGAGCCATTTTCACTTTTAGATCATCTATTAATACAAAGTTACTTTAATGAGAGCCATTTTCACTTTTAGATCAGCTATTAATACAAAGTTACTTTAATGAGAGCCATTTTCATTTTTAGATCAGCTATTAATACAAAGTTACTTTAATGAGAGCCATTTTCACTTTTAGATCATCTATTAATACAAAGTTACTTTAATGAGAGCCATTTTCACTTTTAGATCATCTATTAATACAAAGTTACTTTAATGAGAGGCATTTTCACTTTTAGATCATCTATTAATACAAAGTTACTTTAATGAGAGCCATTTTCACCTTTAGATCATCTATTAATACAAAGTTACTTTAATGAGAGGCATTTTCACTTTTAGATCATCTATTAATACAAAGTTACTTTAATGAGAGCCATTTTCACTTTTAGATCAGCTATTAATACAAAGTTACTTTAAAGAGAGCCATTTTCATTTTTAGATCATCTATTAATACAAAGTTACTTTAATGAGAGCCATTTTCATTTTTAGATCAGCTATTAATACAAAGTTACTTTAATGAGAGCCATTTTCACTTTTAGATCATCTATTAATACAAAGTTACTTTAATGAGAGCCATTTTCATTTTTAGATCATCTATTAATACAAAGTTACTTTAATGAGAGCCATTTTCATTTTTAGATCATCTATTAATACAAAGTTACTTTAATGAGAGCCATTTTCACTTTTAGATCATCTATTAATACAAAGATACTTTAATGAGAGCCATTTTCATTTTTAGATCAGCTATTAATACAAAGTTACTTTAATGAGAGCCATTTTCACTTTTAGATCATCTATTAATACAAAGTTACTTTAATGAGAGCCATTTTCACTTTTAGATCATCTATTAATACAAAGTTACTTTAATGAGAGGCATTTTCACTTTTAGATCATCTATTAATACAAAGTTACTTTAATGAGAGCCATTTTCACTTTTAGATCAGCTATTAATACAAAGTTACTTTAATGAGAGCCATTTTCATTTTTAGATCATCTATTAATACAAAGTTACTTTAATGAGAGCCATTTTCACTTTTAGATCATCTATTTATACAAAGTTACTTTAATGAGAGGCATTTTCACTTTTAGATCATCTATTAATACAAAGTTACTTTAATGAGAGCCATTTTCACTTTTAGATCATCTATTAATACAAAGTTACTTTAATGAGAGGCATTTTCACTTTTAGATCATCTATTAATACAAAGTTACTTTAATGAGAGCCATTTTCACTTTTAGATCAGCTATTAATACAAAGTTACTTTAATGAGAGCCATTTTCATTTTTAGATCATCTATTAATACAAAGTTACTTTAATGAGAGCCATTTTCATTTTTAGATCAGCTATTAATACAAAGTTACTTTAATGAGAGCCATTTTCACTTTTAGATCATCTATTAATACAAAGTTACTTTAATGAGAGCCATTTTCATTTTTAGATCAGCTATTAATACAAAGTTACTTTAATGAGAGCCATTTTCATTTTTAGATCATCTATTAATACAAAGTTACTTTAATGAGAGCCATTTTCACTTTTAGATCATCTATTAATACAAAGTTACTTTAATGAGAGCCATTTTCACTTTTAGATCATCTATTAATACAAAGTTACTTTAATGAGAGCCATTTTCATTTTTAGATCATCTATTAATACAAAGTTACTTTAATGAGGGCCATTTTCACTTTTAGATCATCTATTAATACAAAGTTACTTTAATGAGAGCCATTTTCACTTTTAGATCATCTATTAATACAAAGTTACTTTAATGAGAGCCATTTTCATTTTTAGATCAGCTATTAATGCAAAGTTACTTTAATGAGAGCCATTTTCACTTTTAGGTCATCTATTAATACAAAGTTACTTTAATGAGAGCCATTTTCACTTTTAGATCATCTATTAATACAAAGTTACTTTAATGAGAGCCATTTTCACTTTTAAATCAGCTATTAATACAAAGTTACTTTAATGAGAGCCATTTTCATTTTTAGATCAGCTATTAATACAAAGTTACTTTAATGAGAGCCATTTTCACTTTTAGATCATCTATTACTACAAAGTTACTTTAATGAGAGCCATTTTCATTTTTAGATCATCTATTAATACAAAGTTACTTTAATGAGAGCCATTTTCACTTTTAGATTATCTATTAATACAAAGTTACTTTAATGAGAGCCATTTTCACCTTTAGATCATCTATTAAAACAAAGTTACTTTAAAGATGGCCATTTTCATTTTTAGATCATCTATTAATACAAAGTTACTTTAATGAGAGCCATTTTCATTTTTAGATCAGCTATTAATACAAAGTTACTTTAATGAGAGCCATTTTCACTTTTAGATCATCTATTAATACAAAGTTACTTTAATGAGAGCCATTTTCACTTTTAGATCATCTATTAATACAAAGTTACTTTAATGAGAGGCATTTTCACTTTTAGATCATCTATTAATACAAAGTTACTTTAATGAGAGCCATTTTCACCTTTAGATCATCTATTAATACAAAGTTACTTTAATGAGAGGCATTTTCACTTTTAGATCATCTATTAATACAAAGTTACTTTAATGAGAGCCATTTTCACTTTTAGATCAGCTATTAATACAAAGTTACTTTAAAGAGAGCCATTTTCATTTTTAGATCAGCTATTAATACAAAGTTACTTTAATGAGAGCCATTTTCACTTTTAGATCATCTATTAATACAAAGTTACTTTAATGAGAGCCATTTTCATTTTTAGATCATCTATTAATACAAAGTTACTTTAATGAGAGCCATTTTCATTTTTAGATCATCTATTAATACAAAGTTACTTTAATGAGAGCCATTTTCACTTTTAGATCATCTATTAATACAAAGATACTTTAATGAGAGCCATTTTCATTTTTAGATCAGCTATTAATACAAAGTTACTTTAATGAGAGCCATTTTCACTTTTAGATCATCTATTAATACAAAGTTACTTTAATGAGAGCCATTTTCACTTTTAGATCATCTATTAATACAAAGTTACTTTAATGAGAGCCATTTTCATTTTTAGATCATCTATTAATACAAAGTTACTTTAATGAGAGCCATTTTCATTTTTAGATCATCTATTAATACAAAGTTACTTTAATGAGAGCCATTTTCACTTTTAGATCATCTATTAATACAAAGATACTTTAATGAGAGCCATTTTCATTTTTAGATCAGCTATTAATACAAAGTTACTTTAATGAGAGCCATTTTCACTTTTAGATCATCTATTAATACAAAGTTACTTTAATGAGAGCCATTTTCACTTTTAGATCATCTATTAATACAAAGTTACTTTAATGAGAGCCATTTTCACTTTTAGATCAGCTATTAATACAAAGTTACTTTAATGAGAGCCATTTTCATTTTTAGATCAGCTATTAATATAAAGTTACTTTAATGAGAGCTATTTTCACTTTTAGATCAGCTATTAATACAAAGTTACTTTAATGAGAGCCATTTTCATTTTTAGATCATCTATTAATACAAAGTTACTTTAATGAGAGCCATTTTCACTTTTAAATCAGCTATTAATACAAAGTTACTTTAATGAGAGCCATTTTCATTTTTAGATCAGCTATTAATACAAAGTTACTTTAATGAGAGCCATTTTCACTTTTAGATCATCTATTACTACAAAGTTACTTTAATGAGAGCCATTTTCATTTTTAGATCATCTATTAATACAAAGTTACTTTAATGAGAGCCATTTTCACTTTTAGATTATCTATTAATACAAAGTTACTTTAATGAGAGCCATTTTCACTTTTAGATCATCTATTAAAACAAAGTTACTTTAAAGATGGCCATTTTCATCTTTAAATCATCTATTAATACAAAGTTACTTTAATGAGAGCCATTTTCACTTTTAGATCAGCTATTAATACAAAGTTACTTTAATGAGAGCTATTTTCACTTTTAGATCATCTATTAATACAAAGTTACTTTAATGAGAGCCATTTTCACTTTTAGATCAGCTATTAATACAAAGTTACTTTAATGAGAGCCATTTTCATTTTTAGATCAGCTATTAATACAAAGTTACTTTAATGAGAGCCATTTTCACTTTTAGATCATCTATTAATACAAAGTTACTTCAATGAGAGCCATTTTCACTTTTAGATCATCTATTAATACAAAGTTACTTTAATGAGAGGCATTTTCACTTTTAGATCATCTATTAATACAAAGTTACTTTAATGAGAGCCATTTTCACCTTTAGATCATCTATTAAAACAAAGTTACTTTAAAGATGGCCATTTTCATTTTTAGATCATCTATTAATACAAAGTTACTTTAATGAGAGCCATTTTCATTTTTAGATCAGCTATTAATACAAAGTTACTTTAATGAGAGCCATTTTCACTTTTAGATCATCTATTAATACAAAGTTACTTTAATGAGAGCCATTTTCACTTTTAGATCATCTATTAATACAAAGTTACTTTAATGAGAGGCATTTTCACTTTTAGATCATCTATTAATACAAAGTTACTTTAATGAGAGCCATTTTCACCTTTAGATCATCTATTAATACAAAGTTACTTTAATGAGAGGCATTTTCACTTTTAGATCATCTATTAATACAAAGTTACTTTAATGAGAGCCATTTTCACTTTTAGATCAGCTATTAATACAAAGTTACTTTAAAGAGAGCCATTTTCATTTTTAGATCAGCTATTAATACAAAGTTACTTTAATGAGAGCCATTTTCACTTTTAGATCATCTATTAATACAAAGTTACTTTAATGAGAGCCATTTTCATTTTTAGATCATCTATTAATACAAAGTTACTTTAATGAGAGCCATTTTCATTTTTAGATCATCTATTAATACAAAGTTACTTTAATGAGAGCCATTTTCACTTTTAGATCATCTATTAATACAAAGATACTTTAATGAGAGCCATTTTCATTTTTAGATCAGCTATTAATACAAAGTTACTTTAATGAGAGCCATTTTCACTTTTAGATCATCTATTAATACAAAGTTACTTTAATGAGAGCCATTTTCACTTTTAGATCATCTATTAATACAAAGTTACTTTAATGAGAGCCATTTTCATTTTTAGATCATCTATTAATACAAAGTTACTTTAATGAGAGCCATTTTCATTTTTAGATCATCTATTAATACAAAGTTACTTTAATGAGAGCCATTTTCACTTTTAGATCATCTATTAATACAAAGATACTTTAATGAGAGCCATTTTCATTTTTAGATCAGCTATTAATACAAAGTTACTTTAATGAGAGCCATTTTCACTTTTAGATCATCTATTAATACAAAGTTACTTTAATGAGAGCCATTTTCACTTTTAGATCATCTATTAATACAAAGTTACTTTAATGAGAGCCATTTTCACTTTTAGATCAGCTATTAATACAAAGTTACTTTAATGAGAGCCATTTTCATTTTTAGATCAGCTATTAATATAAAGTTACTTTAATGAGAGCTATTTTCACTTTTAGATCAGCTATTAATACAAAGTTACTTTAATGAGAGCCATTTTCATTTTTAGATCATCTATTAATACAAAGTTACTTTAATGAGAGCCATTTTCACTTTTAAATCAGCTATTAATACAAAGTTACTTTAATGAGAGCCATTTTCATTTTTAGATCAGCTATTAATACAAAGTTACTTTAATGAGAGCCATTTTCACTTTTAGATCATCTATTACTACAAAGTTACTTTAATGAGAGCCATTTTCATTTTTAGATCATCTATTAATACAAAGTTACTTTAATGAGAGCCATTTTCACTTTTAGATTATCTATTAATACAAAGTTACTTTAATGAGAGCCATTTTCACTTTTAGATCATCTATTAAAACAAAGTTACTTTAAAGATGGCCATTTTCATCTTTAAATCATCTATTAATACAAAGTTACTTTAATGAGAGCCATTTTCACTTTTAGATCAGCTATTAATACAAAGTTACTTTAATGAGAGCTATTTTCACTTTTAGATCATCTATTAATACAAAGTTACTTTAATGAGAGCCATTTTCACTTTTAGATCAGCTATTAATACAAAGTTACTTTAATGAGAGCCATTTTCATTTTTAGATCAGCTATTAATACAAAGTTACTTTAATGAGAGCCATTTTCACTTTTAGATCATCTATTAATACAAAGTTACTTCAATGAGAGCCATTTTCACTTTTAGATCATCTATTAATACAAAGTTACTTTAATGAGAGGCATTTTCACTTTTAGATCATCTATTAATACAAAGTTACTTTAATGAGAGCCATTTTCACCTTTAGATCATCTATTAATACAAAGTTACTTTAATGAGAGGCATTTTCACTTTTAGATCATCTATTAATACAAAGTTACTTTAATGAGAGCCATTTTCACTTTTAGATCAGCTATTAATACAAAGTTACTTTAAAGAGAGCCATTTTCATTTTTAGATCAGCTATTAATACAAAGTTACTTTAATGAGAGCCATTTTCACTTTTAGATCATCTATTAATACAAAGTTACTTTAATGAGAGCCATTTTCATTTTTAGATCATCTATTAATACAAAGTTACTTTAATGAGAGCCATTTTCATTTTTAGATCATCTATTAATACAAAGTTACTTTAATGAGAGCCATTTTCACTTTTAGATCATCTATTAATACAAAGATACTTTAATGAGAGCCATTTTCATTTTTAGATCAGCTATTAATACAAAGTTACTTTAATGAGAGCCATTTTCACTTTTAGATCATCTATTAATACAAAGTTACTTTAATGAGAGCCATTTTCACTTTTAGATCATCTATTAATACAAAGTTACTTTAATGAGAGCCATTTTCACTTTTAGATCAGCTATTAATACAAAGTTACTTTAATGAGAGCCATTTTCATTTTTAGATCAGCTATTAATATAAAGTTACTTTAATGAGAGCTATTTTCACTTTTAGATCAGCTATTAATACAAAGTTACTTTAATGAGAGCCATTTTCATTTTTAGATCATCTATTAATACAAAGTTACTTTAATGAGAGCCATTTTCACTTTTAGATCATCTATTTATACAAAGTTACTTTAATGAGAGGCATTTTCACTTTTAGATCATCTATTAATACAAAGTTACTTTAATGAGAGCCATTTTCACTTTTAGATCATCTATTAATACAAAGTTACTTTAATGAGAGGCATTTTCACTTTTAGATCATCTATTAATACAAAGTTACTTTAATGAGAGCCATTTTCACTTTTAGATCAGCTATTAATACAAAGTTACTTTAATGAGAGCCATTTTCATTTTTAGATCATCTATTAATACAAAGTTACTTTAATGAGAGCCATTTTCATTTTTAGATCATCTATTAATACAAAGTTACTTTAAAGATGGCCATTTTCATTTTTAGATCATCTATTAATACAAAGTTACTTTAATGAGAGCCATTTTCACTTTTAGATCATCTATTAATACAAAGTTACTTTAATGAGAGGCATTTTCACTTTTAGATCATCTATTAATACAAAGTTACTTTAATGAGAGCCATTTTCACCTTTAGATCATCTATTAATACAAAGTTACTTTAATGAGAGGCATTTTCACTTTTAGATCATCTATTAATACAAAGTTACTTTAATGAGAGCCATTTTCACTTTTAGATCAGCTATTAATACAAAGTTACTTTAAAGAGAGCCATTTTCATTTTTAGATCAGCTATTAATACAAAGTTACTTTAATGAGAGCCATTTTCACTTTTAGATCATCTATTAATACAAAGTTACTTTAATGAGAGCCATTTTCATTTTTAGATCATCTATTAATACAAAGTTACTTTAATGAGAGCCATTTTCATTTTTAGATCATCTATTAATACAAAGTTACTTTAATGAGAGCCATTTTCACTTTTAGATCATCTATTAATACAAAGATACTTTAATGAGAGCCATTTTCATTTTTAGATCAGCTATTAATACAAAGTTACTTTAATGAGAGCCATTTTCACTTTTAGATCATCTATTAATACAAAGTTACTTTAATGAGAGCCATTTTCACTTTTAGATCATCTATTAATACAAAGTTACTTTAATGAGAGCCATTTTCATTTTTAGATCATCTATTAATACAAAGTTACTTTAATGAGAGCCATTTTCATTTTTAGATCATCTATTAATACAAAGTTACTTTAATGAGAGCCATTTTCACTTTTAGATCATCTATTAATACAAAGATACTTTAATGAGAGCCATTTTCATTTTTAGATCAGCTATTAATACAAAGTTACTTTAATGAGAGCCATTTTCACTTTTAGATCATCTATTAATACAAAGTTACTTTAATGAGAGCCATTTTCACTTTTAGATCATCTATTAATACAAAGTTACTTTAATGAGAGCCATTTTCACTTTTAGATCAGCTATTAATACAAAGTTACTTTAATGAGAGCCATTTTCATTTTTAGATCAGCTATTAATATAAAGTTACTTTAATGAGAGCTATTTTCACTTTTAGATCAGCTATTAATACAAAGTTACTTTAATGAGAGCCATTTTCATTTTTAGATCATCTATTAATACAAAGTTACTTTAATGAGAGCCATTTTCACTTTTAAATCAGCTATTAATACAAAGTTACTTTAATGAGAGCCATTTTCATTTTTAGATCAGCTATTAATACAAAGTTACTTTAATGAGAGCCATTTTCACTTTTAGATCATCTATTACTACAAAGTTACTTTAATGAGAGCCATTTTCATTTTTAGATCATCTATTAATACAAAGTTACTTTAATGAGAGCCATTTTCACTTTTAGATTATCTATTAATACAAAGTTACTTTAATGAGAGCCATTTTCACTTTTAGATCATCTATTAAAACAAAGTTACTTTAAAGATGGCCATTTTCATCTTTAAATCATCTATTAATACAAAGTTACTTTAATGAGAGCCATTTTCACTTTTAGATCAGCTATTAATACAAAGTTACTTTAATGAGAGCTATTTTCACTTTTAGATCATCTATTAATACAAAGTTACTTTAATGAGAGCCATTTTCACTTTTAGATCAGCTATTAATACAAAGTTACTTTAATGAGAGCCATTTTCATTTTTAGATCAGCTATTAATACAAAGTTACTTTAATGAGAGCCATTTTCACTTTTAGATCATCTATTAATACAAAGTTACTTCAATGAGAGCCATTTTCACTTTTAGATCATCTATTAATACAAAGTTACTTTAATGAGAGGCATTTTCACTTTTAGATCATCTATTAATACAAAGTTACTTTAATGAGAGCCATTTTCACCTTTAGATCATCTATTAATACAAAGTTACTTTAATGAGAGGCATTTTCACTTTTAGATCATCTATTAATACAAAGTTACTTTAATGAGAGCCATTTTCACTTTTAGATCAGCTATTAATACAAAGTTACTTTAAAGAGAGCCATTTTCATTTTTAGATCAGCTATTAATACAAAGTTACTTTAATGAGAGCCATTTTCACTTTTAGATCATCTATTAATACAAAGTTACTTTAATGAGAGCCATTTTCATTTTTAGATCATCTATTAATACAAAGTTACTTTAATGAGAGCCATTTTCATTTTTAGATCATCTATTAATACAAAGTTACTTTAATGAGAGCCATTTTCACTTTTAGATCATCTATTAATACAAAGATACTTTAATGAGAGCCATTTTCATTTTTAGATCAGCTATTAATACAAAGTTACTTTAATGAGAGCCATTTTCACTTTTAGATCATCTATTAATACAAAGTTACTTTAATGAGAGCCATTTTCACTTTTAGATCATCTATTAATACAAAGTTACTTTAATGAGAGCCATTTTCACTTTTAGATCAGCTATTAATACAAAGTTACTTTAATGAGAGCCATTTTCATTTTTAGATCAGCTATTAATATAAAGTTACTTTAATGAGAGCTATTTTCACTTTTAGATCAGCTATTAATACAAAGTTACTTTAATGAGAGCCATTTTCATTTTTAGATCATCTATTAATACAAAGTTACTTTAATGAGAGCCATTTTCACTTTTAAATCAGCTATTAATACAAAGTTACTTTAATGAGAGCCATTTTCATTTTTAGATCAGCTATTAATACAAAGTTACTTTAATGAGAGCCATTTTCACTTTTAGATCATCTATTACTACAAAGTTACTTTAATGAGAGCCATTTTCATTTTTAGATCATCTATTAATACAAAGTTACTTTAATGAGAGCCATTTTCACTTTTAGATTATCTATTAATACAAAGTTACTTTAATGAGAGCCATTTTCACTTTTAGATCATCTATTAAAACAAAGTTACTTTAAAGATGGCCATTTTCATCTTTAAATCATCTATTAATACAAAGTTACTTTAATGAGAGCCATTTTCACTTTTAGATCAGCTATTAATACAAAGTTACTTTAATGAGAGCTATTTTCACTTTTAGATCATCTATTAATACAAAGTTACTTTAATGAGAGCCATTTTCACTTTTAGATCAGCTATTAATACAAAGTTACTTTAATGAGAGCCATTTTCATTTTTAGATCAGCTATTAATACAAAGTTACTTTAATGAGAGCCATTTTCACTTTTAGATCATCTATTAATACAAAGTTACTTCAATGAGAGCCATTTTCACTTTTAGATCATCTATTAATACAAAGTTACTTTAATGAGAGGCATTTTCACTTTTAGATCATCTATTAATACAAAGTTACTTTAATGAGAGCCATTTTCACCTTTAGATCATCTATTAATACAAAGTTACTTTAATGAGAGGCATTTTCACTTTTAGATCATCTATTAATACAAAGTTACTTTAATGAGAGCCATTTTCACTTTTAGATCAGCTATTAATACAAAGTTACTTTAAAGAGAGCCATTTTCATTTTTAGATCAGCTATTAATACAAAGTTACTTTAATGAGAGCCATTTTCACTTTTAGATCATCTATTAATACAAAGTTACTTTAATGAGAGCCATTTTCATTTTTAGATCATCTATTAATACAAAGTTACTTTAATGAGAGCCATTTTCATTTTTAGATCATCTATTAATACAAAGTTACTTTAATGAGAGCCATTTTCACTTTTAGATCATCTATTAATACAAAGATACTTTAATGAGAGCCATTTTCATTTTTAGATCAGCTATTAATACAAAGTTACTTTAATGAGAGCCATTTTCACTTTTAGATCATCTATTAATACAAAGTTACTTTAATGAGAGCCATTTTCACTTTTAGATCATCTATTAATACAAAGTTACTTTAATGAGAGCCATTTTCACTTTTAGATCAGCTATTAATACAAAGTTACTTTAATGAGAGCCATTTTCATTTTTAGATCAGCTATTAATATAAAGTTACTTTAATGAGAGCTATTTTCACTTTTAGATCAGCTATTAATACAAAGTTACTTTAATGAGAGCCATTTTCATTTTTAGATCATCTATTAATACAAAGTTACTTTAATGAGAGCCATTTTCACTTTTAGATCATCTATTTATACAAAGTTACTTTAATGAGAGGCATTTTCACTTTTAGATCATCTATTAATACAAAGTTACTTTAATGAGAGCCATTTTCACTTTTAGATCATCTATTAATACAAAGTTACTTTAATGAGAGGCATTTTCACTTTTAGATCATCTATTAATACAAAGTTACTTTAATGAGAGCCATTTTCACTTTTAGATCAGCTATTAATACAAAGTTACTTTAATGAGAGCCATTTTCATTTTTAGATCATCTATTAATACAAAGTTACTTTAATGAGAGCCATTTTCATTTTTAGATCAGCTATTAATACAAAGTTACTTTAATGAGAGCCATTTTCACTTTTAGATCATCTATTAATACAAAGTTACTTTAATGAGAGCCATTTTCATTTTTAGATCAGCTATTAATACAAAGTTACTTTAATGAGAGCCATTTTCATTTTTAGATCATCTATTAATACAAAGTTACTTTAATGAGAGCCATTTTCACTTTTAGATCATCTATTAATACAAAGTTACTTTAATGAGAGCCATTTTCACTTTTAGATCATCTATTAATACAAAGTTACTTTAATGAGAGCCATTTTCATTTTTAGATCATCTATTAATACAAAGTTACTTTAATCAGGGCCATTTTCACTTTTAGATCATCTATTAATACAAAGTTACTTTAATGAGAGCCATTTTCACTTTTAGATCATCTATTAATACAAAGTTACTTTAATGAGAGCCATTTTCATTTTTAGATCAGCTATTAATGCAAAGTTACTTTAATGAGAGCCATTTTCACTTTTAGGTCATCTATTAATACAAAGTTACTTTAATGAGAGCCATTTTCACTTTTAGATCATCTATTAATACAAAGTTACTTTAATGAGAGCCATTTTCACTTTTAAATCAGCTATTAATACAAAGTTACTTTAATGAGAGCCATTTTCATTTTTAGATCATCTATTAATACAAAGTTACTTTAATGAGAGCCATTTTCACTTTTAGATCAGCTATTAATACAAAGTTACTTTAATGAGAGCCATTTTCACTTTTAGATCATCTATTAATACAAAGTTACTTTAATGAGAGCCATTTTCACTTTTAGATCAGCTATTAATACAAAGTTACTTTAATGAGAGCCATTTTCATTTTTAGATCAGCTATTAATACAACGTTACTTTAATGAGAGCCATTTTCACTTTTAGATCATCTATTAATACAAAGTTACTTTAATGAGAGGCATTTTCACTTTTAGATCATCTATTAATACAAAGTTACTTTAATGAGAGCCATTTTCACTTTTAGATCATCTATTAATACAAAGTTACTTTAATGAGAGGCATTTTCACTTTTAGATCATCTATTAATACAAAGTTACTTTAATGAGAGCCATTTTCACTTTTAGATCAGCTAATAATACAAAGTTACTTTAATGAGAGCCATTTTCATTTTTAGATCATCTATTAATACAAAGTTACTTTAATGAGAGCCATTTTCATTTTTAGATCAGCTATTAATACAAAGTTACTTTAATGAGAGCCATTTTCACTTTTAGATCATCTATTAATACAAAGTTACTTTAATGAGAGCCATTTTCATTTTTAGATCATCTATTAATACAAAGTTACTTTAATGAGAGCCATTTTCATCTTTAGATCATCTATTAATACAAAGTTACTTTAATGAGAGCCATTTTCACTTTTAGATCATCTATTAATACAAAGTTACTTTAATGAGAGCCATTTTCACTTTTAGATCATCTATTAATACAAAGTTACTTTAATGAGAGCCATTTTCATTTTTAGATCATCTATTAATACAAAGTTACTTTAATGAGGGCCATTTTCACTTTTAGATCATCTATTAATACAAAGTTACTTTAATGAGAGCCATTTTCACTTTTAGATCATCTATTAATACAAAGTTACTTTAATGAGAGCCATTTTCATTTTTAGATCATCTATTACTACAAAGTTACTTTAATGAGAGCCATTTTCATTTTTAGATCATCTATTAATACAAAGTTACTTTAATGAGAGCCATTTTCACTTTTAGATTATCTATTAATACAAAGTTACTTTAATGAGAGCCATTTTCACTTTTAGATCATCTATTAAAACAAAGTTACTTTAAAGATGGCCATTTTCATTTTTAGATCATCTATTAATACAAAGTTACTTTAATGAGAGCCATTTTCACTTTTAGATCAGCTATTAATACAAAGTTACTTTAATGAGAGCCATTTTCACTTTTAGATCATCTATTAATACAAAGTTACTTTAATGAGAGCCATTTTCACTTTTAGATCAGCTATTAATACAAAGTTACTTTAATGAGAGCCATTTTCATTTTTAGATCAGCTATTAATACAACGTTACTTTAATGAGAGCCATTTTCACTTTTAGATCATCTATTAATACAAAGTTACTTTAATGAGAGGCATTTTCACTTTTAGATCATCTATTAATACAAAGTTACTTTAATGAGAGCCATTTTCACCTTTAGATCATCTATTAATACAAAGTTACTTTAATGAGAGGCATTTTCACTTTTAGATCATCTATTAATACAAAGTTACTTTAATGAGAGCCATTTTCACTTTTAGATCAGCTATTAATACAAAGTTACTTTAATGAGAGCCATTTTCATTTTTAGATCATCTATTAATACAAAGTTACTTTAATGAGAGCCATTTTCATTTTTAGATCAGCTATTAATACAAAGTTACTTTAATGAGAGCCATTTTCACTTTTAGATCATCTATTAATACAAAGTTACTTTAATGAGAACCATTTTCATTTTTAGATCATCTATTAATACAAAGTTACTTTAATGAGAGCCATTTTCATTTTTAGATCATCTATTAATACAAAGTTACTTTAATGAGAGCCATTTTCACTTTTAGATCATCTATTAATACAAAGTTACTTTAATGAGAGGCATTTTCACTTTTAGATCATCTATTAATACAAAGTTACTTTAATGAGAGCCATTTTCACTTTTAGATCATCTATTAATACAAAGTTACTTTAATGAGGGCCATTTTCACTTTTAGATCATCTATTAATACAAAGTTACTTTAATGAGAGCCATTTTCACTTTTAGATCATCTATTAATACAAAGTTACTTTAATGAGAGCCATTTTCACTTTTAGATCAGCTATTAATACAAAGTTACTTTAATGAGAGCCATTTTCATTTTTAGATCAGCTATTAATACAAAGTTACTTTAATGAGAGCCATTTTCACTTTTAGATCAGCTATTAATACAAAGTTACTTTAATGAGAGCCATTTTCACTTTTAGATCATCTTTTAATACAAAGTTACTTTAATGAGAGCCATTTTCACTTTTAGATTAGCTATTAATACAAAGTTACTTTAATGAGAGCCGTTTTCATTTTTAGATCAGCTATTAATACAAAGTTACTTTAATGAGAGCCATTTTCACTTTTAGATCATCTATTAATACAAAGTTACTTTAATGAGAGGCATTTTCACTTTTAGATCATCTATTAATACAAAGTTACTTTAATGAGAGCCATTTTCACTTTTAGATCATCTATTAATACAAAGTTACTTTAATGAGAGGCATTTTCACTTTTAGATCATCTATTAATACAAAGTTACTTTAATGAGAGCCATTTTCACTTTTAGATCAGCTATTAATACAAAGTTACTTTAATGAGAGCCATTTTCATTTTTAGATCATCTATTAATACAAAGTTACTTTAATGAGAGCCATTTTCATTTTTAGATCAGCTATTAATACAAAGTTACTTTAATGAGAGCCATTTTCACTTTTAGATCATCTATTAATACAAAGTTACTTTAATGAGAGCCATTTTCATTTTTAGATCATCTATTAATACAAAGTTACTTTAATGAGAGCCATTTTCATTTTTAGATCAGCTATTAATACAACGTTACTTTAATGAGAGCCATTTTCACTTTTAGATCATCTATTAATACAAAGTTACTTTAATGAGAGGCATTTTCACTTTTAGATCATCTATTAATACAAAGTTACTTTAATGAGAGCCATTTTCACTTTTAGATCATCTATTAATACAAAGTTACTTTAATGAGAGGCATTTTCACTTTTAGATCATCTATTAATACAAAGTTACTTTAATGAGAGCCATTTTCACTTTTAGATCAGCTAATAATACAAAGTTACTTTAATGAGAGCCATTTTCATTTTTAGATCATCTATTAATACAAAGTTACTTTAATGAGAGCCATTTTCATTTTTAGATCAGCTATTAATACAAAGTTACTTTAATGAGAGCCATTTTCACTTTTAGATCATCTATTAATACAAAGTTACTTTAATGAGAGCCATTTTCACTTTTAGATCATCTATTAATACAAAGTTACTTTAATGAGAGCCATTTTCATTTTTAGATCATCTATTAATACAAAGTTACTTTAAAGATGGCCATTTTCATTTTTAGATCATCTATTAATACAAAGTTACTTTAATGAGAGCCATTTTCACTTTTAGATCAGCTATTAATACAAAGTTACTTTAATGAGAGCCATTTTCACTTTTAGATCATCTATTAATACAAAGTTACTTTAATGAGAGCCATTTTCACTTTTAGATCATCTATTAATACAAAGTTACTTTAATGAGAGCCATTTTCATTTTTAGATCAGCTATTAATACAACGTTAATTTAATGAGAGCCATTTTCACTTTTAGATCATCTATTAATACAAAGTTACTTTAATGAGAGGCATTTTCACTTTTAGATCATCTATTAATACAAAGTTACTTTAATGAGAGCCATTTTCACCTTTAGATCATCTATTAATACAAAGTTACTTTAATGAGAGGCATTTTCACTTTTAGATCATCTATTAATACAAAGTTACTTTAATGAGAGCCATTTTCACTTTTAGATCAGCTATTAATACAAAGTTACTTTAATGAGAGCCATTTTCATTTTTAGATCATCTATTAATACAAAGTTACTTTAATGAGAGCCATTTTCATTTTTAGATCAGCTATTAATACAAAGTTACTTTAATGAGAGCCATTTTCACTTTTAGATCATCTATTAATACAAAGTTACTTTAATGAGAACCATTTTCATTTTTAGATCATCTATTAATACAAAGTTACTTTAATGAGAGCCATTTTCATTTTTAGATCATCTATTAATACAAAGTTACTTTAATGAGAGCCATTTTCACTTTTAGATCATCTATTAATACAAAGTTACTTTAATGAGAGCCATTTTCACTTTTAGATCATCTATTAATACAAAGTTACTTTAATGAGAGCCATTTTCACTTTTAGATCAGCTATTAATACAAAGTTACTTTAATGAGAGCCATTTTCATTTTTAGATCATCTATTAATACAAAGTTACTTTAATGAGAGCCATTTTCATTTTTAGATCAGCTATTAATACAAAGTTACTTTAATGAGAGCCATTTTCACTTTTAGATCATCTATTAATACAAAGTTACTTTAATGAGAGCCATTTTCATTTTTAGATCATCTATTAATACAAAGTTACTTTAATGAGAGCCATTTTCATTTTTAGATCAGCTATTAATACAACGTTACTTTAATGAGAGCCATTTTCACTTTTAGATCATCTATTAATACAAAGTTACTTTAATGAGAGGCATTTTCACTTTTAGATCATCTATTAATACAAAGTTACTTTAATGAGAGCCATTTTCACTTTTAGATCATCTATTAATACAAAGTTACTTTAATGAGAGGCATTTTCACTTTTAGATCATCTATTAATACAAAGTTACTTTAATGAGAGCCATTTTCACTTTTAGATCAGCTAATAATACAAAGTTACTTTAATGAGAGCCATTTTCATTTTTAGATCATCTATTAATACAAAGTTACTTTAATGAGAGCCATTTTCATTTTTAGATCAGCTATTAATACAAAGTTACTTTAATGAGAGCCATTTTCACTTTTAGATCATCTATTAATACAAAGTTACTTTAATGAGAGCCATTTTCACTTTTAGATCATCTATTAATACAAAGTTACTTTAATGAGAGCCATTTTCATTTTTAGATCATCTATTAATACAAAGTTACTTTAAAGATGGCCATTTTCATTTTTAGATCATCTATTAATACAAAGTTACTTTAATGAGAGCCATTTTCACTTTTAGATCAGCTATTAATACAAAGTTACTTTAATGAGAGCCATTTTCACTTTTAGATCATCTATTAATACAAAGTTACTTTAATGAGAGCCATTTTCACTTTTAGATCATCTATTAATACAAAGTTACTTTAATGAGAGCCATTTTCATTTTTAGATCAGCTATTAATACAACGTTAATTTAATGAGAGCCATTTTCACTTTTAGATCATCTATTAATACAAAGTTACTTTAATGAGAGGCATTTTCACTTTTAGATCATCTATTAATACAAAGTTACTTTAATGAGAGCCATTTTCACCTTTAGATCATCTATTAATACAAAGTTACTTTAATGAGAGGCATTTTCACTTTTAGATCATCTATTAATACAAAGTTACTTTAATGAGAGCCATTTTCACTTTTAGATCAGCTATTAATACAAAGTTACTTTAATGAGAGCCATTTTCATTTTTAGATCATCTATTAATACAAAGTTACTTTAATGAGAGCCATTTTCATTTTTAGATCAGCTATTAATACAAAGTTACTTTAATGAGAGCCATTTTCACTTTTAGATCATCTATTAATACAAAGTTACTTTAATGAGAACCATTTTCATTTTTAGATCATCTATTAATACAAAGTTACTTTAATGAGAGCCATTTTCATTTTTAGATCATCTATTAATACAAAGTTACTTTAATGAGAGCCATTTTCACTTTTAGATCATCTATTAATACAAAGTTACTTTAATGAGAGCCATTTTCACTTTTAGATCATCTATTAATACAAAGTTACTTTAATGAGAGCCATTTTTATTTTTAGATCATCTATTAATACAAAGTTACTTTAATGAGGGCCATTTTCACTTTTAGATCATCTATTAATACAAAGTTACTTTAATGAGAGCCATTTTCACTTTTAGATCATCTATTAATACAAAGTTACTTTAATGAGAGCCATTTTCACTTTTAGATCAGCTATTAATACAAAGTTACTTTAATGAGAGCCATTTTCATTTTTAGATCAGCTATTAATACAAAGTTACTTTAATGAGAGCCATTTTCACTTTTAGATCAGCTATTAATACTAAGTTACTTTAATGAGAGCCATTTTCACTTTTAGATCATCTTTTAATACAAAGTTACTTTAATGAGAGCCATTTTCACTTTTAGATCAGCTATTAATACAAAGTTACTTTAATGAGAGCCGTTTTCATTTTTAGATCAGCTATTAATACAAAGTTACTTTAATGAGAGCCATTTTCACTTTTAGATCATCTATTAATACAAAGTTACTTTAATGAGAGGCATTTTCACTTTTAGATCATCTATTAATACAAAGTTACTTTAATGAGAGCCATTTTCACTTTTAGATCATCTATTAATACAAAGTTACTTTAATGAGAGGCATTTTCACTTTTAGATCATCTATTAATACAAAGTTACTTTAATGAGAGCCATTTTCACTTTTAGATCAGCTATTAATACAAAGTTACTTTAATGAGAGCCATTTTCATTTTTAGATCATCTATTAATACAAAGTTACTTTAATGAGAGCCATTTTCATTTTTAGATCAGCTATTAATACAAAGTTACTTTAATGAGAGCCATTTTCACTTTTAGATCATCTATTAATACAAAGTTACTTTAATGAGAGCCATTTTCATTTTTAGATCATCTATTAATACAAAGTTACTTTAATGAGAGCCATTTTCATTTTTAGATCATCTATTAATACAAAGTTACTTTAATGAGAGCCATTTTCACTTTTAGATCATCTATTAATACAAAGTTACTTTAATGAGAGCGATTTTCACTTTTAGATCATCTATTAATACAAAGTTACTTTAATGAGACCATTTTCATTTTTAGATCATCTATTAATACAAAGTTACTTTAATGAGGGCCATTTTCACTTTTAGATCATCTATTAATACAAAGTTACTTTAATGAGAGCCATTTTCACTTTTAGATCATCTATTAATACAAAGTTACTTTAATGAGAGCCATTTTCATTTTTAGATCAGCTATTAATGCAAAGTTACTTTAATGAGAGCCATTTTCACTTTTAGGTCATCTATTAATACAAAGTTACTTTAATGAGAGCCATTTTCACTTTTAGATCATCTATTAATACAAAGTTACTTTAATGAGAGCCATTTTCACTTTTAGATCAGCTATTAATACAAAGTTACTTTAATGAGAGCCATTTTCATTTTTAGATCAGCTATTAATACAAAGTTACTTTAATGAGAGCCATTTTCACTTTTAGATTATCTATTAATACAAAGTTACTTTAATGAGAGCCATTTTCACTTTTAGATCATCTATTAAAACAAAGTAACATTAAAGATGGCCATTTTCATTTTTAGATCATCTATTAATACAAAGTTACTTTAATGAGAGCCATTTTCACTTTTAGATCAGCTATTAATACAAAGTTACTTTAATGAGAGCCATTTTCACTTTTAGATCATCTATTAATACAAAGTTACTTTAATGAGAGCCATTTTCACTTTTAGATCAGCTATTAATACAAAGTTACTTTAATGAGAGCCATTTTCACTTTTAGATCATCTATTAATACAAAGTTACTTTAATGAGAGCCATTTTTATTTTTAGATCATCTATTAATACAAAGTTACTTTAATGAGGGCCATTTTCACTTTTAGATCATCTATTAATACAAAGTTACTTTAATGAGAGCCATTTTCACTTTTAGATCATCTATTAATACAAAGTTACTTTAATGAGAGCCATTTTCACTTTTAGATCAGCTATTAATACAAAGTTACTTTAATGAGAGCCATTTTCATTTTTAGATCAGCTATTAATACAAAGTTACTTTAATGAGAGCCATTTTCACTTTTAGATCAGCTATTAATACAAAGTTACTTTAATGAGAGCCATTTTCACTTTTAGATCATCTTTTAATACAAAGTTACTTTAATGAGAGCCATTTTCACTTTTAGATCAGCTATTAATACAAAGTTACTTTAATGAGAGACGTTTTCATTTTTAGATCAGCTATTAATACAAAGTTACTTTAATGAGAGCCATTTTCACTTTTAGATCATCTATTAATACAAAGTTACTTTAATGAGAGGCATTTTCACTTTTAGATCATCTATTAATACAAAGTTACTTTAATGAGAGCCATTTTCACTTTTAGATCATCTATTAATACAAAGTTACTTTAATGAGAGGCATTTTCACTTTTAGATCATCTATTAATACAAAGTTACTTTAATGAGAGCCATTTTCACTTTTAGATCAGCTATTAATACAAAGTTACTTTAATGAGAGCCATTTTCATTTTTAGATCATCTATTAATACAAAGTTACTTTAATGAGAGCCATTTTCATTTTTAGATCAGCTATTAATACAAAGTTACTTTAATGAGAGCCATTTTCACTTTTAGATCATCTATTAATACAAAGTTACTTTAATGAGAGCCATTTTCATTTTTAGATCATCTATTAATACAAAGTTACTTTAATGAGAGCCATTTTCATTTTTAGATCATCTATTAATACAAAGTTACTTTAATGAGAGCCATTTTCACTTTTAGATCATCTATTAATACAAAGTTACTTTAATGAGAGCCATTTTCACTTTTAGATCATCTATTAATACAAAGTTACTTTAATGAGACCATTTTCATTTTTAGATCATCTATTAATACAAAGTTACTTTAATGAGGGCCATTTTCACTTTTAGATCATCTATTAATACAAAGTTACTTTAATGAGAGCCATTTTCACTTTTAGATCATCTATTAATACAAAGTTACTTTAATGAGAGCCATTTTCATTTTTAGATCAGCTATTAATGCAAAGTTACTTTAATGAGAGCCATTTTCACTTTTAGGTCATCTATTAATACAAAGTTACTTTAATGAGAGCCATTTTCACTTTTAGATCATCTATTAATACAAAGTTACTTTAATGAGAGCCATTTTCACTTTTAGATCAGCTATTAATACAAAGTTACTTTAATGAGAGCCATTTTCATTTTTAGATCAGCTATTAATACAAAGTTACTTTAATGAGAGCCATTTTCACTTTTAGATTATCTATTAATACAAAGTTACTTTAATGAGAGCCATTTTCACTTTTAGATCATCTATTAAAACAAAGTAACATTAAAGATGGCCATTTTCATTTTTAGATCATCTATTAATACAAAGTTACTTTAATGAGAGCCATTTTCACTTTTAGATCATCTATTAATACAAAGTTACTTTAATGAGAGCCATTTTCATTTTTAGATCATCTATTAATACAAAGTTACTTTAATGAGGGCCATTTTCACTTTTAGATCATCTATTAATACAAAGTTACTTTAATGAGAGCCATTTTCACTTTTAGATCATCTATTAATACAAAGTTACTTTAATGAGAGCCATTTTCATTTTTAGATCATCTATTACTACAAAGTTACTTTAATGAGAGCCATTTTCATTTTTAGATCATCTATTAATACAAAGTTACTTTAATGAGAGCCATTTTCACTTTTAGATTATCTATTAATACAAAGTTACTTTAATGAGAGCCATTTTCACTTTTAGATCATCTATTAAAACAAAGTTACTTTAAAGATGGCCATTTTCATTTTTAGATCATCTATTAATACAAAGTTACTTTAATGAGAGCCATTTTCACTTTTAGATCAGCTATTAATACAAAGTTACTTTAATGAGAGCCATTTTCACTTTTAGATCATCTATTAATACAAAGTTACTTTAATGAGAGCCATTTTCACTTTTAGATCAGCTATTAATACAAAGTTACTTTAATGAGAGCCATTTTCATTTTTAGATCAGCTATTAATACAACGTTACTTTAATGAGAGCCATTTTCACTTTTAGATCATCTATTAATACAAAGTTACTTTAATGAGAGGCATTTTCACTTTTAGATCATCTATTAATACAAAGTTACTTTAATGAGAGCCATTTTCACCTTTAGATCATCTATTAATACAAAGTTACTTTAATGAGAGGCATTTTCACTTTTAGATCATCTATTAATACAAAGTTACTTTAATGAGAGCCATTTTCACTTTTAGATCAGCTATTAATACAAAGTTACTTTAATGAGAGCCATTTTCATTTTTAGATCATCTATTAATACAAAGTTACTTTAATGAGAGCCATTTTCATTTTTAGATCAGCTATTAATACAAAGTTACTTTAATGAGAGCCATTTTCACTTTTAGATCATCTATTAATACAAAGTTACTTTAATGAGAACCATTTTCATTTTTAGATCATCTATTAATACAAAGTTACTTTAATGAGAGCCATTTTCATTTTTAGATCATCTATTAATACAAAGTTACTTTAATGAGAGCCATTTTCACTTTTAGATCATCTATTAATACAAAGTTACTTTAATGAGAGGCATTTTCACTTTTAGATCATCTATTAATACAAAGTTACTTTAATGAGAGCCATTTTCACTTTTAGATCATCTATTAATACAAAGTTACTTTAATGAGGGCCATTTTCACTTTTACATCATCTATTAATACAAAGTTACTTTAATGAGAGCCATTTTCACTTTTAGATCATCTATTAATACAAAGTTACTTTAATGAGAGCCATTTTCACTTTTAGATCAGCTATTAATACAAAGTTACTTTAATGAGAGCCATTTTCATTTTTAGATCAGCTATTAATACAAAGTTACTTTAATGAGAGCCATTTTCACTTTTAGATCAGCTATTAATACAAAGTTACTTTAATGAGAGCCATTTTCACTTTTAGATCATCTTTTAATACAAAGTTACTTTAATGAGAGCCATTTTCACTTTTAGATTAGCTATTAATACAAAGTTACTTTAATGAGAGCCGTTTTCATTTTTAGATCAGCTATTAATACAAAGTTACTTTAATGAGAGCCATTTTCACTTTTAGATCATCTATTAATACAAAGTTACTTTAATGAGAGGCATTTTCACTTTTAGATCATCTATTAATACAAAGTTACTTTAATGAGAGCCATTTTCACTTTTAGATCATCTATTAATACAAAGTTACTTTAATGAGAGGCATTTTCACTTTTAGATCATCTATTAATACAAAGTTACTTTAATGAGAGCCATTTTCACTTTTAGATCAGCTATTAATACAAAGTTACTTTAATGAGAGCCATTTTCATTTTTAGATCATCTATTAATACAAAGTTACTTTAATGAGAGCCATTTTCATTTTTAGATCAGCTATTAATACAAAGTTACTTTAATGAGAGCCATTTTCACTTTTAGATCATCTATTAATACAAAGTTACTTTAATGAGAGCCATTTTCATTTTTAGATCATCTATTAATACAAAGTTACTTTAATGAGAGCCATTTTCATTTTTAGATCAGCTATTAATACAACGTTACTTTAATGAGAGCCATTTTCACTTTTAGATCATCTATTAATACAAAGTTACTTTAATGAGAGGCATTTTCACTTTTAGATCATCTATTAATACAAAGTTACTTTAATGAGAGCCATTTTCACTTTTAGATCATCTATTAATACAAAGTTACTTTAATGAGAGGCATTTTCACTTTTAGATCATCTATTAATACAAAGTTACTTTAATGAGAGCCATTTTCACTTTTAGATCAGCTAATAATACAAAGTTACTTTAATGAGAGCCATTTTCATTTTTAGATCATCTATTAATACAAAGTTACTTTAATGAGAGCCATTTTCATTTTTAGATCAGCTATTAATACAAAGTTACTTTAATGAGAGCCATTTTCACTTTTAGATCATCTATTAATACAAAGTTACTTTAATGAGAGCCATTTTCACTTTTAGATCATCTATTAATACAAAGTTACTTTAATGAGAGCCATTTTCATTTTTAGATCATCTATTAATACAAAGTTACTTTAAAGATGGCCATTTTCATTTTTAGATCATCTATTAATACAAAGTTACTTTAATGAGAGCCATTTTCACTTTTAGATCAGCTATTAATACAAAGTTACTTTAATGAGAGCCATTTTCACTTTTAGATCATCTATTAATACAAAGTTACTTTAATGAGAGCCATTTTCACTTTTAGATCATCTATTAATACAAAGTTACTTTAATGAGAGCCATTTTCATTTTTAGATCAGCTATTAATACAACGTTAATTTAATGAGAGCCATTTTCACTTTTAGATCATCTATTAATACAAAGTTACTTTAATGAGAGGCATTTTCACTTTTAGATCATCTATTAATACAAAGTTACTTTAATGAGAGCCATTTTCACCTTTAGATCATCTATTAATACAAAGTTACTTTAATGAGAGGCATTTTCACTTTTAGATCATCTATTAATACAAAGTTACTTTAATGAGAGCCATTTTCACTTTTAGATCAGCTATTAATACGAAGTTACTTTAATGAGAGCCATTTTCATTTTTAGATCATCTATTAATACAAAGTTACTTTAATGAGAGCCATTTTCATTTTTAGATCAGCTATTAATACAAAGTTACTTTAATGAGAGCCATTTTCACTTTTAGATCATCTATTAATACAAAGTTACTTTAATGAGAACCATTTTCATTTTTAGATCATCTATTAATACAAAGTTACTTTAATGAGAGCCATTTTCATTTTTAGATCATCTATTAATACAAAGTTACTTTAATGAGAGCCATTTTCACTTTTAGATCATCTATTAATACAAAGTTACTTTAATGAGAGCCATTTTCACTTTTAGATCATCTATTAATACAAAGTTACTTTAATGAGAGCCATTTTCACTTTTAGATCATCTATTAATACAAAGTTACTTTAATGAGAGCCATTTTCACTTTTAGATCAGCTATTAATACAAAGTTACTTTAATGAGAGCCATTTTCATTTTTAGATCAGCTATTAATACAACGTTACTTTAATGAGAGCCATTTTCACTTTTAGATCATCTATTAATACAAAGTTACTTTAATGAGAGGCATTTTCACTTTTAGATCATCTATTAATACAAAGTTACTTTAATGAGAGCCATTTTCACCTTTAGATCATCTATTAATACAAAGTTACTTTAATGAGAGGCATTTTCACTTTTAGATCATCTATTAATACAAAGTTACTTTAATGAGAGCCATTTTCACTTTTAGATCAGCTATTAATACAAAGTTACTTTAATGAGAGCCATTTTCATTTTTAGATCATCTATTAATACAAAGTTACTTTAATGAGAGCCATTTTCATTTTTAGATCAGCTATTAATACAAAGTTACTTTAATGAGAGCCATTTTCACTTTTAGATCATCTATTAATACAAAGTTACTTTAATGAGAACCATTTTCATTTTTAGATCATCTATTAATACAAAGTTACTTTAATGAGAGCCATTTTCATTTTTAGATCATCTATTAATACAAAGTTACTTTAATGAGAGCCATTTTCACTTTTAGATCATCTATTAATACAAAGTTACTTTAATGAGAGGCATTTTCACTTTTAGATCATCTATTAATACAAAGTTACTTTAATGAGAGCCATTTTCACTTTTAGATCATCTATTAATACAAAGTTACTTTAATGAGGGCCATTTTCACTTTTACATCATCTATTAATACAAAGTTACTTTAATGAGAGCCATTTTCACTTTTAGATCATCTATTAATACAAAGTTACTTTAATGAGAGCCATTTTCACTTTTAGATCAGCTATTAATACAAAGTTACTTTAATGAGAGCCATTTTCATTTTTAGATCAGCTATTAATACAAAGTTACTTTAATGAGAGCCATTTTCACTTTTAGATCAGCTATTAATACAAAGTTACTTTAATGAGAGCCATTTTCACTTTTAGATCATCTTTTAATACAAAGTTACTTTAATGAGAGCCATTTTCACTTTTAGATTAGCTATTAATACAAAGTTACTTTAATGAGAGCCGTTTTCATTTTTAGATCAGCTATTAATACAAAGTTACTTTAATGAGAGCCATTTTCACTTTTAGATCATCTATTAATACAAAGTTACTTTAATGAGAGGCATTTTCACTTTTAGATCATCTATTAATACAAAGTTACTTTAATGAGAGCCATTTTCACTTTTAGATCATCTATTAATACAAAGTTACTTTAATGAGAGGCATTTTCACTTTTAGATCATCTATTAATACAAAGTTACTTTAATGAGAGCCATTTTCACTTTTAGATCAGCTATTAATACAAAGTTACTTTAATGAGAGCCATTTTCATTTTTAGATCATCTATTAATACAAAGTTACTTTAATGAGAGCCATTTTCATTTTTAGATCAGCTATTAATACAAAGTTACTTTAATGAGAGCCATTTTCACTTTTAGATCATCTATTAATACAAAGTTACTTTAATGAGAGCCATTTTCATTTTTAGATCATCTATTAATACAAAGTTACTTTAATGAGAGCCATTTTCATTTTTAGATCAGCTATTAATACAACGTTACTTTAATGAGAGCCATTTTCACTTTTAGATCATCTATTAATACAAAGTTACTTTAATGAGAGGCATTTTCACTTTTAGATCATCTATTAATACAAAGTTACTTTAATGAGAGCCATTTTCACTTTTAGATCATCTATTAATACAAAGTTACTTTAATGAGAGGCATTTTCACTTTTAGATCATCTATTAATACAAAGTTACTTTAATGAGAGCCATTTTCACTTTTAGATCAGCTAATAATACAAAGTTACTTTAATGAGAGCCATTTTCATTTTTAGATCATCTATTAATACAAAGTTACTTTAATGAGAGCCATTTTCATTTTTAGATCAGCTATTAATACAAAGTTACTTTAATGAGAGCCATTTTCACTTTTAGATCATCTATTAATACAAAGTTACTTTAATGAGAGCCATTTTCACTTTTAGATCATCTATTAATACAAAGTTACTTTAATGAGAGCCATTTTCATTTTTAGATCATCTATTAATACAAAGTTACTTTAAAGATGGCCATTTTCATTTTTAGATCATCTATTAATACAAAGTTACTTTAATGAGAGCCATTTTCACTTTTAGATCAGCTATTAATACAAAGTTACTTTAATGAGAGCCATTTTCACTTTTAGATCATCTATTAATACAAAGTTACTTTAATGAGAGCCATTTTCACTTTTAGATCATCTATTAATACAAAGTTACTTTAATGAGAGCCATTTTCATTTTTAGATCAGCTATTAATACAACGTTAATTTAATGAGAGCCATTTTCACTTTTAGATCATCTATTAATACAAAGTTACTTTAATGAGAGGCATTTTCACTTTTAGATCATCTATTAATACAAAGTTACTTTAATGAGAGCCATTTTCACCTTTAGATCATCTATTAATACAAAGTTACTTTAATGAGAGGCATTTTCACTTTTAGATCATCTATTAATACAAAGTTACTTTAATGAGAGCCATTTTCACTTTTAGATCAGCTATTAATACGAAGTTACTTTAATGAGAGCCATTTTCATTTTTAGATCATCTATTAATACAAAGTTACTTTAATGAGAGCCATTTTCATTTTTAGATCAGCTATTAATACAAAGTTACTTTAATGAGAGCCATTTTCACTTTTAGATCATCTATTAATACAAAGTTACTTTAATGAGAACCATTTTCATTTTTAGATCATCTATTAATACAAAGTTACTTTAATGAGAGCCATTTTCATTTTTAGATCATCTATTAATACAAAGTTACTTTAATGAGAGCCATTTTCACTTTTAGATCATCTATTAATACAAAGTTACTTTAATGAGAGCCATTTTCACTTTTAGATCATCTATTAATACAAAGTTACTTTAATGAGAGCCATTTTTATTTTTAGATCATCTATTAATACAAAGTTACTTTAATGAGGGCCATTTTCACTTTTAGATCATCTATTAATACAAAGTTACTTTAATGAGAGCCATTTTCACTTTTAGATCATCTATTAATACAAAGTTACTTTAATGAGAGCCATTTTCACTTTTAGATCAGCTATTAATACAAAGTTACTTTAATGAGAGCCATTTTCATTTTTAGATCAGCTATTAATACAAAGTTACTTTAATGAGAGCCATTTTCACTTTTAGATCAGCTATTAATACAAAGTTACTTTAATGAGAGCCATTTTCACTTTTAGATCATCTTTTAATACAAAGTTACTTTAATGAGAGCCATTTTCACTTTTAGATCAGCTATTAATACAAAGTTACTTTAATGAGAGCCGTTTTCATTTTTAGATCAGCTATTAATACAAAGTTACTTTAATGAGAGCCATTTTCACTTTTAGATCATCTATTAATACAAAGTTACTTTAATGAGAGGCATTTTCACTTTTAGATCATCTATTAATACAAAGTTACTTTAATGAGAGCCATTTTCACTTTTAGATCATCTATTAATACAAAGTTACTTTAATGAGAGGCATTTTCACTTTTAGATCATCTATTAATACAAAGTTACTTTAATGAGAGCCATTTTCACTTTTAGATCAGCTATTAATACAAAGTTACTTTAATGAGAGCCATTTTCATTTTTAGATCATCTATTAATACAAAGTTACTTTAATGAGAGCCATTTTCATTTTTAGATCAGCTATTAATACAAAGTTACTTTAATGAGAGCCATTTTCACTTTTAGATCATCTATTAATACAAAGTTACTTTAATGAGAGCCATTTTCATTTTTAGATCATCTATTAATACAAAGTTACTTTAATGAGAGCCATTTTCATTTTTAGATCATCTATTAATACAAAGTTACTTTAATGAGAGCCATTTTCACTTTTAGATCATCTATTAATACAAAGTTACTTTAATGAGAGCGATTTTCACTTTTAGATCATCTATTAATACAAAGTTACTTTAATGAGACCATTTTCATTTTTAGATCATCTATTAATACAAAGTTACTTTAATGAGGGCCATTTTCACTTTTAGATCATCTATTAATACAAAGTTACTTTAATGAGAGCCATTTTCACTTTTAGATCATCTATTAATACAAAGTTACTTTAATGAGAGCCATTTTCATTTTTAGATCAGCTATTAATGCAAAGTTACTTTAATGAGAGCCATTTTCACTTTTAGGTCATCTATTAATACAAAGTTACTTTAATGAGAGCCATTTTCACTTTTAGATCATCTATTAATACAAAGTTACTTTAATGAGAGCCATTTTCACTTTTAGATCAGCTATTAATACAAAGTTACTTTAATGAGAGCCATTTTCATTTTTAGATCAGCTATTAATACAAAGTTACTTTAATGAGAGCCATTTTCACTTTTAGATTATCTATTAATACAAAGTTACTTTAATGAGAGCCATTTTCACTTTTAGATCATCTATTAAAACAAAGTAACATTAAAGATGGCCATTTTCATTTTTAGATCATCTATTAATACAAAGTTACTTTAATGAGAGCCATTTTCACTTTTAGATCAGCTATTAATACAAAGTTACTTTAATGAGAGCCATTTTCACTTTTAGATCATCTATTAATACAAAGTTACTTTAATGAGAGCCATTTTCACTTTTAGATCAGCTATTAATACAAAGTTACTTTAATGAGAGCCATTTTCACTTTTAGATCATCTATTAATACAAAGTTACTTTAATGAGAGCCATTTTTATTTTTAGATCATCTATTAATACAAAGTTACTTTAATGAGGGCCATTTTCACTTTTAGATCATCTATTAATACAAAGTTACTTTAATGAGAGCCATTTTCACTTTTAGATCATCTATTAATACAAAGTTACTTTAATGAGAGCCATTTTCACTTTTAGATCAGCTATTAATACAAAGTTACTTTAATGAGAGCCATTTTCATTTTTAGATCAGCTATTAATACAAAGTTACTTTAATGAGAGCCATTTTCACTTTTAGATCAGCTATTAATACAAAGTTACTTTAATGAGAGCCATTTTCACTTTTAGATCATCTTTTAATACAAAGTTACTTTAATGAGAGCCATTTTCACTTTTAGATCAGCTATTAATACAAAGTTACTTTAATGAGAGACGTTTTCATTTTTAGATCAGCTATTAATACAAAGTTACTTTAATGAGAGCCATTTTCACTTTTAGATCATCTATTAATACAAAGTTACTTTAATGAGAGGCATTTTCACTTTTAGATCATCTATTAATACAAAGTTACTTTAATGAGAGCCATTTTCACTTTTAGATCATCTATTAATACAAAGTTACTTTAATGAGAGGCATTTTCACTTTTAGATCATCTATTAATACAAAGTTACTTTAATGAGAGCCATTTTCACTTTTAGATCAGCTATTAATACAAAGTTACTTTAATGAGAGCCATTTTCATTTTTAGATCATCTATTAATACAAAGTTACTTTAATGAGAGCCATTTTCATTTTTAGATCAGCTATTAATACAAAGTTACTTTAATGAGAGCCATTTTCACTTTTAGATCATCTATTAATACAAAGTTACTTTAATGAGAGCCATTTTCATTTTTAGATCATCTATTAATACAAAGTTACTTTAATGAGAGCCATTTTCATTTTTAGATCATCTATTAATACAAAGTTACTTTAATGAGAGCCATTTTCACTTTTAGATCATCTATTAATACAAAGTTACTTTAATGAGAGCCATTTTCACTTTTAGATCATCTATTAATACAAAGTTACTTTAATGAGACCATTTTCATTTTTAGATCATCTATTAATACAAAGTTACTTTAATGAGGGCCATTTTCACTTTTAGATCATCTATTAATACAAAGTTACTTTAATGAGAGCCATTTTCACTTTTAGATCATCTATTAATACAAAGTTACTTTAATGAGAGCCATTTTCATTTTTAGATCAGCTATTAATGCAAAGTTACTTTAATGAGAGCCATTTTCACTTTTAGGTCATCTATTAATACAAAGTTACTTTAATGAGAGCCATTTTCACTTTTAGATCATCTATTAATACAAAGTTACTTTAATGAGAGCCATTTTCACTTTTAGATCAGCTATTAATACAAAGTTACTTTAATGAGAGCCATTTTCATTTTTAGATCAGCTATTAATACAAAGTTACTTTAATGAGAGCCATTTTCACTTTTAGATTATCTATTAATACAAAGTTACTTTAATGAGAGCCATTTTCACTTTTAGATCATCTATTAAAACAAAGTAACATTAAAGATGGCCATTTTCATTTTTAGATCATCTATTAATACAAAGTTACTTTAATGAGAGCCATTTTCACTTTTAGATCAGCTATTAATACAAAGTTACTTTAATGAGAGCCATTTTCACTTTTAGATCATCTATTAATACAAAGTTACTTTAATGAGAGCCATTTTCACTTTTAGATCAGCTATTAATACAAAGTTACTTTAATGAGAGCCATTTTCATTTTTAGATCAGCTATTAATACAAAGTTACTTTAATGACAGCCATTTTCACTTTTAGATCATCTATTAATACAAAGTTACTTTAATGAGAGGCATTTTCACTTTTAGATCATCTATTAATACAAAGTTACTTTAATGAGAGCCATTTTCACCTTTAGATCATCTATTAATACAAAGTTACTTTAATGAGAGGCATTTTCACTTTTAGATCATCTATTAATACAAAGTTACTTTAATGAGAGCCATTTTCACTTTTAGATCAGCTATTAATACAAAGTTACTTTAATGAGAGCCATTTTCATTTTTAGATCATCTATTAATACAAAGTTACTTTAATGAGAGCCATTTTCATTTTTAGATCAGCTATTAATACAAAGTTACTTTAATGAGAGCCATTTTCACTTTTAGATCATCTATTAATACAAAGATACTTTAATGAGAGCCATTTTCATTTTTAGATCAGCTATTAATACAAAGTTACTTTAATGAGAGCCATTTTCACTTTTAGATCATCTATTAATACAAAGTTACTTTAATGAGAGCCATTTTCATTTTTAGATCATCTATTAATACAAAGTTACTTTAATGAGAGCCATTTTCACTTTTAGATCATCTATTAAAACAAAGTTACTTTAAAGATGGCCATTTTCATTTTTAGATCATCTATTAATACAAAGTTACTTTAATGAGAGCCATTTTCACTTTTAGAACAGCTATTAATACAAAGTTACTTTAATGAGAGGCATTTTCACTTTTAGATCATCTATTAATACAAAGTTACTTTAATGAGAGCCATTTTCACTTTTTGATCAGCTATTAATACAAAGTTACTTTAATGAGAGCCATTTTCATTTTTAGATCATCTATTAATACAAAGTTACTTTAATGAGAGCCATTTTCATTTTTAGATCATCTATTAATACAAAGTTACTTTAATGAGAGCCATTTTCACTTTTAGATCATCTATTAATACAAAGTTACTTTAATGAGAGCCATTTTCATTTTTAGATCATCTATTAATACAAAGTTACTTTAATGAGAGCCATTTTCATTTTTAGATCATCTATTAATACAAAGTTACTTTAATGAGAGCCATTTTCACTTTTAGATCATCTATTAATACAAAGTTACTTTAATGAGAGCCATTTTCACTTTTAGATCATCTATTAATACAAAGTTACTTTAATGAGAGCCATTTTCATTTTTAGATCATCTATTAATACAAAGTTACTTTAATGTGGGCCATTTTCACTTTTAGATCATCTATTAATACAAAGTTACTTTAATGAGAGCCATTTTCACTTTTAGATCAGCTATTAATACAAAGTTACTTTAATGAGAGCCATTTTCATTTTTAGATCAGCTATTAATACAAAGTTACTTTAATGAGAGCCATTTTCACTTTTAGATCAGCTATTAATACAAAGTTACTTTAATGAGAGCCATTTTCACTTTTAGATCATCTATTAATACAAAGTTACTTTAATGAGAGCCATTTTCACTTTTAGATCAGCTATTAATACAAAGTTACTTTAATGAGAGCCATTTTCATTTTTAGATCAGCTATTAATACAAAGTTACTTTAATGAGAGCCATTTTCACTTTTAGATCATCTATTTATACAAAGTTACTTTAATGAGAGGCATTTTCACTTTTAGATCATCTATTAATACAAAGTTACTTTAATGAGAGCCATTTTCACTTTTAGATCATCTATTAATACAAAGTTACTTTAATGAGAGGCATTTTCACTTTTAGATCATCTATTAATACAAAATTACTTTAATGAGAGCCATTTTCACTTTTAGATCAGCTATTAATACAAAGTTACTTTAATGAGAGCCATTTTCATTTTTAGATCATCTATTAATACAAAGTTACTTTAATGAGAGCCATTTTCATTTTTAGATCAGCTATTAATACAAAGTTACTTTAATGAGAGCCATTTTCACTTTTAGATCATCTATTAATACAAAGTTACTTTAATGAGAGCCATTTTCATTTTTAGATCATCTATTAATACAAAGTTACTTTAATGAGAGCCATTTTCATTTTTAGATCATCTATTAATACAAAGTTACTTTAATGAGAGCCATTTTCACTTTTAGATCATCTATTAATACAAAGCTACTTTAATGAGAGCCATTTTCACTTTTAGATCATCTATTAATACAAAGTTACTTTAATGAGAGCCATTTTCATTTTTAGATCATCTATTAATACAAAGTTACTTTAATGAGGGCCATTTTCACTTTTAGATCATCTATTAATACAAAGTTACTTTAATGAGAGCCATTTTCACTTTTAGATCATCTATTAATACAAAGTTACTTTAATGAGAGCCATTTTCATTTTTAGATCAGTTATTAATGCAAAGTTACTTTAATGAGAGCCATTTTCACTTTTAGATCATCTATTAATACAAAGTTACTTTAATGAGAGCCATTTTCACTTTTAGATCATCTATTAATACAAAGTTACTTTAATGAGAGCCATTTTCACTTTTAAATCAGCTATTAATACAAAGTTACTTTAATGAGAGCCATTTTCATTTTTAGATCAGCTATTAATACAAAGTTACTTTAATGAGAGCCATTTTCACTTTTAGATCATCTATTACTACAAAGTTACTTTAATGAGAGCCATTTTCATTTTTAGATCATCTATTAATACAAAGTTACTTTAATGAGAGCCATTTTCACTTTTAGATTATCTATTAATACAAAGTTACTTTAATGAGAGCCATTTTCACTTTTAGATCATCTATTAAAACAAAGTTACTTTAAAGATGGCCATTTTCATTTTTAGATCATCTATTAATACAAAGTTACTTTAATGAGAGCCATTTTCACTTTTAGATCAGCTATTAATACAAAGTTACTTTAATGAGAGCTATTTTCACTTTTAGATCATCTATTAATACAAAGTTACTTTAATGAGAGCCATTTTCACTTTTAGATCAGCTATTAATACAAAGTTACTTTAATGAGAGCCATTTTCATTTTTAGATCAGCTATTAATACAAAGTTATTTTAATGGGAGCCATTTTCACTTTTAGATCATCTATTAATACAAAGTTACTTTAATGAGAGCCATTTTCACTTTTAGATCATCTATTAATACAAAGTTACTTTAATGAGAGGCATTTTCACTTTTAGATCATCTATTAATACAAAGTTACTTTAATGAGAGCCATTTTCACCTTTAGATCATCTATTAATACAAAGTTACTTTAATGAGAGGCATTTTCACTTTTAGATCATCTATTAATACAAAGTTACTTTAATGAGAGCCATTTTCACTTTTAGATCAGCTATTAATACAAAGTTACTTTAAAGAGAGCCATTTTCATTTTTAGATCATATATTAATACAAAGTTACTTTAATGAGAGCCATTTTCATTTTTAGATCATCTATTAATACAAAGTTACTTTAATGAGAGCCATTTTCACTTTTAGATCATCTATTAATACAAAGATACTTTAATGAGAGCCATTTTCATTTTTAGATCAGCTATTAATACAAAGTTACTTTAATGAGAGCCATTTTCACTTTTAGATCATCTATTAATACAAAGTTACTTTAATGAGAGCCATTTTCATTTTTAGATCATCTATTAATACAAAGTTACTTTAATGAGAGCCATTTTCACTTTTAGATCATCTATTAAAACAAAGTTACTTTAAAGATGGCCATTTTCATTTTTAGATCATCTATTAATACAAAGTTACTTTAATGAGAGGCATTTTCACTTTTAGATCATCTATTAATACAAAGTTACTTTAATGAGAGCCATTTTCACTTTTAGATCAGCTATTAATACAAAGTTACTTTAATGAGAGCCATTTTCATTTTTAGATCATCTATTAATACAAAGTTACTTTCATGAGAGCCATTTTCATTTTTAGATCATCTATTAATACAAAGTTACTTTAATGAGAGCCATTTTCATTTTTAGATCATCTATTAATACAAAGTTACTTTAATGTGGGCCATTTTCACTTTTAGATCATCTATTAATACAAAGTTACTTTAATAAGAGCCATCTTCACTTTTAGATCATCTATTAATACAAAGTTACTTTAATGAGAGCCATTTTCACTTTTAGATCAGCTATTAATACAAAGTTACTTTAATGAGAGCCATTTTCATTTTTAGATCAGCTATTAATACAAAGTTACTTTAATGAGAGCCATTTTCACTTTTAGATCAGCTATTAATACAAAGTTACTTTAATGAGAGCCATTTTCACTTTTAGATCATCTATTAATACAAAGTTACTTTAATGAGAGCCATTTTCACTTTTAGATCAGCTATTAATACAAAGTTACTTTAATGAGAGCCATTTTCATTTTTAGATCAGCTATTAATACAAAGTTACTTTAATGAGAGCCATTTTCACTTTTAGATCATCTATTTATACAAAGTTACTTTAATGAGAGGCATTTTCACTTTTAGATCATCTATTAATACAAAGTTACTTTAATGAGAGCCATTTTCACTTTTAGATCATCTATTAATACAAAGTTACTTTAATGAGAGGCATTTTCACTTTTAGATCATCTATTAATACAAAGTTACTTTAATGAGAGCCATTTTCATTTTTAGATCAGCTATTAATACAAAGTTACTTTAATGAGAGCCATTTTCACTTTTAGATCATCTATTAATACAAAGTTACTTTAATGAGAGCCATTTTCATTTTTAGATCATCTATTAATACAAATTTACTTTAATGAGAGCCATTTTCATTTTTAGATCATCTATTAATACAAAGTTACTTTAATGAGAGCCATTTTCATTTTTAGATCAGCTATTAATGCAAAGTTACTTTAATGAGAGCCATTTTCACTGTTAGGTCATCTATTAATACAAAGTTACTTTAATGAGAGCCATTTTCATTTTTAGATCATCTATTAATACAAAGTTACTTTAATGAGAGCCATTTTCATTTTTAGATCAGCTATTAATACAAAGTTACTTTAATGAGAGCCATTTTCACTTTTAGATCATCTATTAATACAAAGTTACTTTAATGAGAGCCATTTTCATTTTTAGATCATCTATTAATACAAATTTACTTTAATGAGAGCCATTTTCATTTTTAGATCATCTATTAATACAAAGTTACTTTAATGAGAGCCATTTTCATTTTTAGATCAGCTATTAATGCAAAGTTACTTTAATGAGAGCCATTTTCACTGTTAGGTCATCTATTAATACAAAGTTACTTTAATGAGAGCCATTTTCACTTTTAGATCATCTATTAATACAAAGTTACTTTAATGAGAGCCATTTTCACTTTTAAATCAGCTATTAATACAAAGTTACTTTAATGAGAGCCATTTTCATTTTTAGATTAGCTATTAATACAAAGTTACTTTAATGAGAGCCATTTTCACTTTTAGATCATCTATTACTACAAAGTTACTTTAATGAGAGCCATTTTCATTTTTAGATCATCTATTAATACAAAGTTACTTTAATGAGAGCCATTTTCATTTTTAGATCATCTATTAATACAAAGTTACTTTAATGAGAGCCATTTTCACTTTTAGATCAGCTATTAATACAAAGTTACTTTAATGAGAGCCATTTTCACTTTTAGATCATCTATTAATACAAAGTTACTTTAATGAGAGCCATTTTCACTTTTAGATCAGCTATTAATACAAAGTTACTTTAATGAGAGCCATTTTCATTTTTAGATCAGCTATTAATACAAAGTTACTTTAATGAGAGCCATTTTCACTTTTAGATCATCTATTAATACAAAGTTACTTTAATGAGAGGCATTTTCACTTTTAGATCATCTATTAATACAAAGTTACTTTAATGAGAGCCATTTTCACCTTTAGATCATCTATTAATACAAAGTTACTTTAATGAGAGGCATTTTCACTTTTAGATCATCTATTAATACAAAGTTACTTTAATGAGAGCCATTTTCACTTTTAGATCAGCTATTAATACAAAGTTACTTTAATGAGAGCCATTTTCATTTTTAGATCATCTATTAATACAAAGTTACTTTAATGAGAGCCATTTTCACTTTTAGATCATCTATTAATACAAAGTTACTTTAATGAGAGGCATTTTCACTTTTAGATCATCTATTAATACAAAGTTACTTTAATGAGAGCCATTTTCACTTTTAGATCATCTATTAATACAAAGTTACTTTAATGAGAGGCATTTTCACTTTTAGATCATCTATTAATACAAAGTTACTTTAATGAGAGCCATTTTCACTTTTAGATCATCTATTAATACAAAGTTACTTTAATGAGAGGCATTTTCACTTTTAGATCATCTATTAATACAAAGTTACTTTAATGAGAGCCATTTTCACTTTTAGATCAGCTATTAATACAAAGTTACTTTAATGAGAGCCATTTTCATTTTTAGATCATCTATTAATACAAAGTTACTTTAATGAGAGCCATTTTCATTTTTAGATCAGCTATTAATACAAAGTTACTTTAATGAGAGCCATTTTCACTTTTAGATCATCTATTAATACAAAGTTACTTTAATGAGAGCCATTTTCATTTTTAGATCATCTATTAATACAAAGTTACTTTAATGAGAGCCATTTTCATTTTTAGATCATCTATTAATACAAAGTTACTTTAATGAGAGCCATTTTCACTTTTAGATCATCTATTAATACAAAGTTACTTTAATGAGAGCCATTTTCATTTTTAGATCAGCTATTAATACAAAGTTACTTTAATGAGAGCCATTTTCACTTTTAGATCATCTATTAATACAAAGTTACTTTAATGAGAGCCATTTTCACTTTTAGATCATCTATTAAAACAAAGTTACTTTAAAGATGGCCATTTTCATTTTTAGATCATCTATTAATACAAAGTTACTTTAATGAGAGCCATTTTCACTTTTAGATCAGCTATTAATACAAAGTTACTTTAATGAGAGCCATTTTCACTTTTAGATCATCTATTAATACAAAGTTACTTTAATGAGAGCCATTTTCACTTTTAGATCAGCTATTAATACAAAGTTACTTTAATGAGAGCCATTTTCATTTTTAGATCAGCTATTAATACAAAGTTACTTTAATGAGAGCCATTTTCACTTTTAGATCATCTATTAATACAAAGTTACTTTAATGAGAGGCATTTTCACTTTTAGATCATCTATTAATACAAAGTTACTTTAATGAGAGCCATTTTCACCTTTAGATCATCTATTAATACAAAGTTACTTTAATGAGAGGCATTTTCACTTTTAGATCATCTATTAATACAAAGTTACTTTAATGAGAGCCATTTTCACTTTTAGATCAGCTATTAATACAAAGTTACTTTAATGAGAGCCATTTTCATTTTTAGATCATCTATTAATACAAAGTTACTTTAATGAGAGCCATTTTCATTTTTAGATCAGCTATTAATACAAAGTTACTTTAATGAGAGCCATTTTCACTTTTAGATCATCTATTAATACAAAGTTACTTTAATGAGAGCCATTTTCATTTTTAGATCATCTATTAATACAAAGTTACTTTAATGAGAGCCATTTTCATTTTTAGATCATCTATTAATACAAAGTTACTTTAATGAGAGCCATTTTCACTTTTAGATCATCTATTAATACAAAGTTACTTTAATGAGAGCCATTTTCACTTTTAGATCATCTATTAATACAAAGTTACTTTAATGAGAGCCATTTTCATTTTTAGATCATCTATTAATACAAAGTTACTTTAATGAGGGCCATTTTCAGTTTTAGATCATCTATTAATACAAAGTTACTTTAATGAGAGCCATTTTCACTTTTAGATCATCTATTAATACAAAGTTACTTTAATGAGAGCCATTTTCATTTTTAGATCAGCTATTAATGCAAAGTTACTTTAATGAGAGCCATTTTCACTTTTAGGTCATCTATTAATACAAAGTTACTTTAATGAGAGCCATTTTCACTTTTAGATCATCTATTAATACAAAGTTACTTTAATGAGAGCCATTTTCATTTTTAGATCAGCTATTAATACAAAGTTACTTTAATGAGAGCCATTTTCACTTTTAGATCAGCTATTAATACAAAGTTACTTTAATGAGAGCCATTTTCACTATTAGATCATCTATTAATACAAAGTTACTTTAATGAGAGCCATTTTCACTTTTAGATCAGCTATTAATACAAAGTTACTTTAATGAGAGCCATTTTCATTTTTAGATCAGCTATTAATACAAAGTTACTTTAATGAGAGCCATTTTCACTTTTAGATCATCTATTAATACAAAGTTACTTTAATGAGAGCCATTTTCACTTTTAGATCATCTATTAATACAAAGTTACTTTAATGAGAGGCATTTTCACTTTTAGATCATCTATTAATACAAAGTTACTTTAATGAGAGGCATTTTCACTTTTAGATCATCTATTAATACAAAGTTACTTTAATGAGAGCCATTTTCACTTTTAGATCAGCTATTAATACAAAGTTACTTTAATGAGAGCCATTTTCATTTTTAGATCATCTATTAATACAAAGTTACTTTAATGAGAGCCATTTTCATTTTTAGATCAGCTATTAATACAAAGTTACTTTAATGAGAGCCATTTTCACTTTTAGATCATCTATTAATACAAAGTTACTTTAATGAGAGCCATTTTCATTTTTAGATCATCTATTAATACAAAGTTACTTTAATGAGAGCCATTTTCACTTTTAGATCATCTATTAATACAAAGTTACTTTAATGAGAGCCATTTTCAGTTTTAGATCATCTATTAATACAAAGTTACTTTAATGAGAGCCATTTTCATTTTTAGATCATCTATTAATACAAAGTTACTTTAATGAGGGCCATTTTCACTTTTAGATCATCTATTAATACAAAGTTACTTTAATGAGAGCCATTTTCACTTTTAGATCATCTATTAATACAAAGTTACTTTAATGAGAGCCATTTTCATTTTTAGATCAGCTATTAATGCAAAGTTACTTTAATGAGAGCCATTTTCACTTTTAGGTCATCTATTAATACAAAGTTACTTTAATGAGAGCCATTTTCACTTTTAGATCATCTATTAATACAAAGTTACTTTAATGAGAGCCATTTTCACTTTTAGATCAGCTATTAATACAAAGTTACTTTAATGAGAGCCATTTTCATTTTTAGATCAGCTATTAATACAAAGTTACTTTAATGAGAGCCATTTTCACTTTTAGATTATCTATTAATACAAAGTTACTTTAATGAGAGCCATTTTCACTTTTAGATCATCTATTAAAACAAAGTTACTTTAATGATGGCCATTTTCATTTTTAGATCATCTATTAATACAAAGTTACTTTAATGAGAGCCATTTTCACTTTTAGATCAGCTATTAATACAAAGTTACTTTAATGAGAGCCATTTTCACTTTTAGATCATCTATTAATACAAAGTTACTTTAATGAGAGCCATTTTCACTTTTAGATCAGCTATTAATACAAAGTTACTTTAATGAGAGCCATTTTCATTTTTAGATCAGCTATTAATACAAAGTTACTTTAATGAGAGCCATTTTCACTTTTAGATCATCTATTAATACAAAGTTACTTTAATGAGAGGCATTTTCACTTTTAGATCATCTATTAATACAAAGTTACTTTAATGAGAGCCATTTTCACCTTTAGATCATCTATTAATACAAAGTTACTTTAATGAGAGGCATTTTCACTTTTAGATCATCTATTAATACAAAGTTACTTTAATGAGAGCCATTTTCACTTTTAGATCAGCTATTAATACAAAGTTACTTTAATGAGAGCCATTTTCATTTTTAGATCATCTATTAATACAAAGTTACTTTAATGAGAGCCATTTTCATTTTTAGATCAGCTATTAATACAAAGTTACTTTAATGAGAGCCATTTTCACTTTTAGATCATCTATTAATACAAAGTTACTTTAATGAGAGCCATTTTCATATCATCTATTAATACAAAGTTACTTTAATGAGAGCCATTTTCATTTTTAGATCATCTATTAATACAAAGTTATTTTAATGAGAGCCATTTTCACTTTTAGATCATCTATTAATACAAAGTTACTTTAATGAGAGCCATTTTCACTTTTAGATCATCTATTAATACAAAGTTACTTTAATGAGAGCCATTTTCATTTTTAGATCATCTATTAATACAAAGTTACTTTAATGAGGGCCATTTTCACTTTTAGATCATCTATTAATATGTCATAAATAAAACATAAACCATTACATAAGAGAAGGAAGAAAACACCGAATGCCGTTACTATTTAGACATGGTTTTATATACAGATGACATAAATAAAATATAAACCATTACACAGGAGAAGGAAGGAAACACCGAATACCGTTACTATTTAGACATGGTTTTATATACAGATGACATAAATAAAACATAAACCATTACACAAAAGAAGGAAGAAAACACCGAATACGGTTACTATTTAGACATGGTTTTATATACAGATGACATAAATAAAACATAAACCATTACACAGGAGAAGGAAGGAAACACCTAATACCGTTACTATTTAGACATGGTTTTATATACAGATGACATAAATAAAACATAAACCATTACACAGGAGAAGGAAGGAAACACCGAATACCGTTACTATTTAGACATGGTTTTATATACAGATGACATAAATAAAACATAAACTATTACACAGCAGAAGGAAGGAAACACCTAATACCGTTACTATTTAGACATGGTTTTATATACAGATGATATAAATAAAACATAAACCATTACACAAGAGAAGAAAGGAAACACCGAATACCGTTACTATTTAGACATGGTTTTATATACAGATGACATAAATAAAACATAAATCATTACACAGGAGAAGGAAGGAAACACCTAATACCGTTACTATTTAGACATGGTTTTATATACAGATGACATAAATAAAACATAAATCATTACACAGGAGAAGGAAGGAAACACCGAATACCGTTACTATTTAGACATGGTTTTATATACAGATGACGTAAATAAAACATAAACCATTACACAAGAGAAGGAAGAAAACACCGAATACCGTTACTATTTAGACATGGTTTTATATACAGATGACATAAGTAAAACATAAACTATTACACAGGAGAAATAAGGAAACACCGAATACCGTTACTATTTAGACATGGTTTTATATACAGATGACATAAATAAAACATAAACCATTACACAAGAGAAGGAAGGAAACACCGAATACCGTTACTATTTAGACATGATTTTATATACAGATGACATAAATAAAACATAAACCATTACACAGGAGAAGGAAGAAAACACCGAATACCGTTACTATTTAGACATGGTTTTATAAACAGTTGACATAAGTAAAACATAAACTATTACACAAGAGAAGGAAGGAAACACCGAATACCATTACTAATTAGATATGGTTTTATATACAGATGACATAAATAAAACATAAACCATTACACAGGAGAAGGAAGGAAACACCGAATACCGTTACTAATTAGATATGGTTTTATATACAGATGACATAAATAAAACATAAACCATTACACAGGAGAAGGAAGGAAACACCGAATACCGTTACTAATTAGATATGGTTTTATATACAGATGACATAAATAAAACATAAACCATTACACAGGAGAAGGAAGGAAACACCGAATACCGTTACTATTTAGACATGGTTTTATATACAGATGACATAAGTAAAACATAAACTATTACACAGGAGAAGAAAGGAAACACCGAATACCGTTACTATTTAGACATGGTTTTATATACAGATGACATAAATAAAATATAAACCATTACACAGGAGAAGGAAGGAAACACCGAATACCGTTACTATTTAGACATGGTTTTATATACAGATGACATAAATAAAACATAAACCATTACACAAAAGAAGGAAGAAAACACCGAATACGGTTACTATTTAGACATGGTTTTATATACAGATGACATAAATAAAACATAAACCATTACACAGGAGAAGGAAGGAAACACCGAATACCGTTACTATTTAGACATGGTTTTATATACAGATGACATAAATAAAACATAAACCATTACACAGGAGAAGGAAGGAAACACCGAATACCGTTACTATTTAGACATGGTTTTATATACAGATGACATAAATAAAACATAAACCATTACACAGGAGAAGGAAGAAAACACCGAATACCGTTACTATTTAGACATGGTTTTATATACAGATGACATAAATAAAACATAAACCATTACACAAGAGAATGAAGGAAACACCGAATACCGTTACTATTTAGACATGGTTTTATATACAGATGACATAAATAAAACATAAACCATTACACAGGAGAAGGAAGAAAACACCGAATACCGTTACTATTTAGACATGGTTTTATATAGAGATGACATAAATAAAACATAAACCATTACATAAGAGAAGGAAGAAAACACCGAATACCGTTACTATTTAGACATGGTTTTATATACAGATGACATAAATAAAACATAAACCATTACACAAGAGGAGGAAGAAAACACCGAATGCCGTTACTATTTAGACATGGTTTTATATAAAGATGTCATAAATAAAACATAAACCATTACATAAGAGAAGGAAGAAAACACCGAATACCGTTACTATTTAGACATGGTTTTATATACAGATGACATAAATAAAACATAAACCATTACACAGGAGAAGGAAGAAAACACCGAATACCGTTACTATTTAGACATGGTTTTATATACAGATGACATAAATAAAACATAAACCATTACAAAGGAGAAGGAAGAAAACACCGAATACCGTTACTATTTAGACATGGTTTTATATACAGATGACATAAATAAAACATAAACCATTACACAGGAGAATGAAGGAAACACCGAATACCGTTACTATTTAGACATGGTTTTATATACAGATGACATAAATAAAACATAAACCATTACACAGGAGAAGGAAGAAAACACCGAATACCGTTACTATTTAGACATGGTTTTATATACAGATGACATAAATAAAACATAAACCATTACACAGGAGAATGAAGGAAACACCGAATACCGTTACTATTTAGACATGGTTTTATATACAGATGACATAAATAAAACATAAACCATTACACAGGAGAAGGAAGAAAACACCGAATACCGTTACTATTTAGACATGGTTTTATATAGAGATGACATAAATAAAACATAAACCATTACATAAGAGAAGGAAGAAAACACCGAATACCGTTACTATTTAGACATGGTTTTATATACAGATGACATAAATAAAACATAAACCATTACACAAGAGGAGGAAGAAAACACCAAATGCCGTTACTATTTAGACATGGTTTTATATAAAGATGTCATAAATAAAACATAAACCATTACATAAGAGAAGGAAGAAAACACCGAATACCGTTACTATTTAGACATGGTTTTATATACAGATGACATAAATAAAACATAAACCATTACACAGGAGAAGGAAGAAAACACCGAATACCGTTACTATTTAGACATGGTTTTATATACAGATGACATAAATAAAACATATACCATTACAAAGGAGAAGGAAGAAAACACCGAATACCGTTACTATTTAGACATGGTTTTATATACAGATGACATAAATAAAACATAAACCATTACACAGGAGAATGAAGGAAACACCGAATACCGTTACTATTTAGACATGGTTTTATATACAGATGACATAAATAAAATATAAACCATTACACAGGAGAAGGAAGGAAACACCGAATACCGTTACTATTTAGACATGGTTTTATATACAGATGACATAAATAAAACATAAACCATTACACAAAAGAAGGAAGAAAACACCGAATACGGTTACTATTTAGACATGGTTTTATATACAGATGACATAAATAAAACATAAACCATTACACAGGAGAAGGAAGGAAACACCGAATACCGTTACTATTTAGACATGGTTTTATATACAGATGACATAAATAAAACATAAACCATTACACAAGAGAAGGAAGGAAACACCGAATACCGTTACTATTTAGACATGGTTTTATATACAGATGACATAAATAAAACATAAACCATTACACAGGAGAAGAAAGGAAACACCGAATACCGTTACTATTTAGACATGGTTTTATATACAGATGACATAAATAAAACATAAACCATTACACAGGAGAAGGAAGGAAACACCTAATACCGTTACTATTTAGACATGGTTTTATATACAGATGACATAAATAAAACATAAACCATTACACAGGAGAAGGAAGGAAACACCGAATACCGTTACTATTTAGACATGGTTTTATATACAGATGACATAAATAAAACATAAACTATTACACAGGAGAAGGAAGGAAACACCTAATACCGTTACTATTTAGACATGGTTTTATATACAGATGATATAAATAAAACATAAACCATTACACAAGAGAAGAAAGGAAACACCGAATACCGTTACTATTTAGACATGGTTTTATATACAGATGACATAAATAAAACATAAATCATTACACAGGAGAAGGAAGGAAACACCTAATACCGTTACTATTTAGACATGGTTTTATATACAAATGACATAAATAAAACATAAATCATTACACAGGAGAAGGAAGGAAACACCGAATACCGTTACTATTTAGACATGGTTTTATATACAGATGACGAAAATAAAACATAAACTATTACACAAGAGAAGGAAGAAAACACCGAATACCGTTACTATTTAGACATGGTTTTATATACAGATGACATAAGTAAAACATAAACTATTACACAGGAGAAGAAAGGAAACACCGAATACCGTTACTATTTAGACATGGTTTTATATACAGATGACATAAATAAAACATAAACCATTACACAAGAGAAGGAAGGAAACACCGAATACCGTTACTATTTAGACATGATTTTATATACAGATGACATAAATAAAACATAAACCATTACACAGGAGAAGGAAGGAAACACCGAATACCGTTACTATTTAGACATGGTTTTATAAACAGTTGACATAAGTAAAACATAAACTATTACACAGGAGAAGGAAGGAAACACCGAATACCATTACTAATTAGATATGGTTTTATATACAGATGACATAAATAAAACATAAACCATTACACAGGAGAAGGAAGGAAACACCGAATACCGTTACTAATTAGATATGGTTTTATATACAGATGACATAAATAAAACATAAACCATTACACAGGAGAAGGAAGGAAACACCGAATACCGTTACTAATTAGATATGGTTTTATATACAGATGACATAAATAAACCATAAACCATTACACAGGAGAAGGAAGGAAACACCGAATACCGTTACTATTTAGACATGGTTTTATATACAGATGACATAAGTAAAACATAAACTATTACACAGGAGAAGAAAGGAAACACCGAATACCGTTACTATTTAGACATGGTTTTATATACAGATGACATAAATAAAATATAAACCATTACACAGGAGAAGGAAGGAAACACCGAATACCGTTACTATTTAGACATGGTTTTATATACAGATGACATAAATAAAACATAAACCATTACACAAAAGAAGGAAGAAAACACCGAATACGGTTACTATTTAGACATGGTTTTATATACAGATGACATAAATAAAACATAAACCATTACACAGGAGAAGAAAGGAAACACCGAATACCGTTACTATTTAGACATGGTTTTATATACAGATGACATAAATAAAACATAAACCATTACACAGGAGAAGGAAGGAAACACCTAATACCGTTACTATTTAGACATGGTTTTATATACAGATGACATAAATAAAACATAAACCATTACACAGGAGAAGGAAGGAAACACCGAATACCGTTACTATTTAGACATGGTTTTATATACAGATGACATAAATAAAACATAAACTATTACACAGGAGAAGGAAGGAAACACCTAATACCGTTACTATTTAGACATGGTTTTATATACAGATGATATAAATAAAACATAAACCATTACACAAGAGAAGAAAGGAAACACCGAATACCGTTACTATTTAGACATGGTTTTATATACAGATGACATAAATAAAACATAAACCATTACACAGGAAAAGAAAGGAAACACCGAATACCGTTACTATTTAGACATGGTTTTATATACAGATGACATAAATAAAACATAAACCATTACACAGGAGAAGGAAGGAAACACCTAATACCGTTACTATTTAGACATGGTTTTATATACAGATGACATAAATAAAACATAAACCATTACACAGGAGAAGGAAGGAAACACCGAATACCGTTACTATTTAGACATGGTTTTATATACAGATGACATAAATAAAACATAAACTATTACACAGGAGAAGGAAGGAAACACCTAATACCGTTACTATTTAGACATGGTTTTATATACAGATGATATAAATAAAACATAAACCATTACACAAGAGAAGAAAGGAAACACCGAATACCGTTACTATTTAGACATGGTTTTATATACAGATGACATAAATAAAACATAAATCATTACACAGGAGAAGGAAGGAAACACCTAATACCGTTACTATTTAGACATGGTTTTATATACAGATGACATAAATAAAACATAAATCATTACACAGGAGAAGGAAGGAAACACCGAATACCGTTACTATTTAGACATGGTTTTATATACAGATGACGAAAATAAAACATAAACTATTACACAAGAGAAGGAAGAAAACACCGAATACCGTTACTATTTAGACATGGTTTTATATACAGATGACATAAGTAAAACATAAACTATTACACAGGAGAAGAAAGGAAACACCGAATACCGTTACTATTTAGACATGGTTTTATATACAGATGACATAAATAAAACATAAACCATTACACAAGAGAAGGAAGGAAACACCGAATACCGTTACTAATTAGATATGGTTTTATATACAGATGACATAAATAAAACATAAACCATTACACAGGAGAAGGAAGGAAACACCGAATACCGTTACTAATTAGATATGGTTTTATATACAGATGACATAAATAAAACATAAACCATTACACAGGAGAAGGAAGGAAACACCGAATACCGTTACTATTTAGACATGGTTTTATATACAGATGACATAAGTAAAACATAAACTATTACACAGGAGAAGAAAGGAAACACCGAATACCGTTACTATTTATACATGGTTTTATATACAGATGACATAAATAAAATATAAACCATTACACAGGAGAAGGAAGGAAACACCGAATACCGTTACTATTTAGACATGGTTTTATATACAGATGACATAAATAAAACATAAACCATTACACAAAAGAAGGAAGAAAACACCGAATACGGTTACTATTTAGACATGGTTTTATATACAGATGACATAAATAAAACATAAACCATTACACAGGAGAAGAAAGGAAACACCGAATGCCGTTACTATTTAGACATGGTTTTATATACAGATGACATAAATAAAACATAAACCATTACACAGGAGAAGGAAGGAAACACCTAATACCGTTACTATTTAGACATGGTTTTATATACAGATGACATAAATAAAACATAAACCATTACACAGGAGAAGGAAGGAAACACCGAATACCGTTACTATTTAGACATGGTTTTATATACAGATGACATAAATAAAACATAAACTATTACACAGGAGAAGGAAGGAAACACCTAATACCGTTACTATTTAGACATGGTTTTATATACAGATGATATAAATAAAACATAAACCATTACACAAGAGAAGAAAGGAAACACCGAATACCGTTACTATTTAGACATGGTTTTATATACAGATGACATAAATAAAACATAAATCATTACACAGGAGAAGGAAGGAAACACCTAATACCGTTACTATTTAGACATGGTTTTATATACAGATGACATAAATAAAACATAAATCATTACACAGGAGAAGGAAGGAAACACCGAATACCGTTACTATTTAGACATGGTTTTATATACAGATGACGAAAATAAAACATAAACTATTACACAAGAGAAGGAAGAAAACACCGAATACCGTTACTATTTAGACATGGTTTTATATACAGATGACATAAGTAAAACATAAACTATTACACAGGAGAAGAAAGGAAACACCGAATACCGTTACTATTTAGACATGGTTTTATATACAGATGACATAAATAAAACATAAACCATTACACAAGAGAAGGAAGGAAACACCGAATACCGTTACTATTTAGACATGATTTTATATACAGATGACATAAATAAAACATAAACCATTACACAGGAGAAGGAAGGAAACACCGAATACCGTTACTATTTAGACATGGTTTTATAAACAGTTGACATAAGTAAAACATAAACTATTACACAAGAGAAGGAAGGAAACACCGAATACCATTACTAATTAGATATGGTTTTATATACAGATGACATAAATAAAACATAAACCATTACACAGGAGAAGGAAGGAAACACCGAATACCGTTACTAATTAGATATGGTTTTATATACAGATGACATAAATAAAACATAAACCATTACACAGGAGAAGGAAGGAAACACCGAATACCGTTACTAATTAGATATGGTTTTATATACAGATGACATAAATAAAACATAAACCATTACACAGGAGAAGGAAGGAAACACCGAATACCGTTACTATTTAGACATGGTTTTATATACAGATGACATAAGTAAAACATAAACTATTACACAGGAGAAGAAAGGAAACACCGAATACCGTTACTATTTAGACATGGTTTTATATACAGATGACATAAATAAAATATAAACCATTACACAGGAGAAGGAAGGAAACACCGAATACCGTTACTATTTAGACATGGTTTTATATACAGATGACATAAATAAAACATAAACCATTACACAAAAGAAGGAAGAAAACACCGAATACGGTTACTATTTAGACATGGTTTTATATACAGATGACATAAATAAAACATAAACCATTACACAGGAGAAGGAAGGAAACACCGAATACCGTTACTATTTAGACATGGTTTTATATACAGATGACATAAATAAAACATAAACCATTACACAAGAGAAGGAAGGAAACACCGAATACCGTTACTATTTAGACATGGTTTTATATACAGATGACATAAATAAAACATAAACCATTACACAAGAGGAGGAAGAAAACACCGAATGCCGTTACTATTTAGACATGGTTTTATATAGAGATGTCATAAATAAAACATAAACCATTACATAAGAGAAAGAAGAAAACACCGAATACCGTTACTATTTAGACATGGTTTTATATACAGATGACATAAATAAAATATAAACCATTACACAGGAGAAGGAAGGAAACACCTAATACCGTTACTATTTAGACATGGTTTTATATACAGATGACATAAATAAAACATAAACCATTACACAGGAGAAGGAAGAAAACACCGAATACCGTTACTATTTAGACATGGTTTTATATACAGATGACATAAATAAAACATAAACCATTACACAGGAGAATGAAGGAAACACCGAATACCGTTACTATTTAGACATGGTTTTATATACAGATGACATAAATAAAACATAAACCATTACACAGGAGAAGGAAGAAAACACCGAATACCGTTACTATTTAGACATGGTTTTATATAGAGATGACATAAATAAAACATAAACCATTACTTAAGAGAAGGAAGAAAACACCGAATACCGTTACTATTTAGACATGGTTTTATATACAGATGACATAAATAAAACATAAACCATTACACAAGAGGAGGAAGAAAACACCGAATTCCGTTACTATTTAGACATGGTTTTATATAAAGATGTCATAAATAAAACATAAACCATTACATAAGAGAAGGAAGAAAACACCGAATACCGTTACTATTTAGACATGGTTTTATATACAGATGACATAAATAAAACATAAACCATTACACAGGAGAAGGAAGAAAACACCGAATACCGTTACTATTTAGACATGGTTTTATATACAGATGACATAAATAAAACATAAACCATTACAAAGGAGAAGGAAGAAAACACCGAATACCGTTACTATTTAGACATGGTTTTATATACAGATGACATAAATAAAACATAAACCATTACACAGGAGAATGAAGGAAACACCGAATACCGTTACTATTTAGACATGGTTTTATATACAGATGACATAAATAAAACATTAACCATTACACAGGAGAAGGAAGAAAACACCGAATACCGTTACTATTTAGACATGGTTTTATATACAGATGACATAAATAAAACATAAACCATTACACAGGAGAATGAAGGAAACACCGAATACCGTTACTATTTAGACATGGTTTTATATAAAGATGTCATAAATAAAACATAAACCATTACATAAGAGAAGGAAGAAAACACCGAATACCGTTACTATTTAGACATGGTTTTATATACAGATGACATAAATAAAACATAAACCATTACACAGGAGAAGGAAGAAAACACCGAATACCGTTACTATTTAGACATGGTTTTATATACAGATGACATAAATAAAACATAAACCATTACAAAGGAGAAGGAAGAAAACACCGAATACCGTTACTATTTAGACATGGTTTTATATACAGATGACATAAATAAAACATAAACCATTACACAGGAGAATGAAGGAAACACCGAATACCGTTACTATTTAGACATGGTTTTATATACAGATGACATAAATAAAATATAAACCATTACACAGGAGAAGGAAGGAAACACCGAATACCGTTACTATTTAGACATGGTTTTATATACAGATGACATAAATAAAACATAAACCATTACACAAAAGAAGGAAGAAAACACCGAATACGGTTACTATTTAGACATGGTTTTATATACAGATGACATAAATAAAACATAAACCATTACACAGGAGAAGGAAGGAAACACCGAATACCGTTACTATTTAGACATGGTTTTATATACAGATGACATAAATAAAACATAAACCATTACATAAGAGAAGGAAGGAAACACCGAATACCGTTACTATTTAGACATGGTTTTATATACAGATGACATAAATAAAACATAAACCATTACACAGGAGAAGAAAGGAAACACCGAATACCGTTACTATTTAGACATGGTTTTATATACAGATGACATAAATAAAACATAAACCATTACACAGGAGAAGGAAGGAAACACCTAATACCGTTACTATTTAGACATGGTTTTATATACAGATGACATAAATAAAACATAAACCATTACACAGGAGAAGGAAGGAAACACCGAATACCGTTACTATTTAGACATAGTTTTATATACAGACGACATAAATAAAACATAAACTATTACACAGGAGAAGGAAGGAAACACCTAATACCGTTACTATTTAGACATGGTTTTATATACAGATGATATAAATAAAACATAAACCATTACACAAGAGAAGAAAGGAAACACCGAATACCGTTACTATTTAGACATGGTTTTATATACAGATGACGTAAATAAAACATAAACCATTACACAAGAGAAGGAAGAAAACACCGAATACCGTTACTATTTAGACATGGTTTTATATACAGATGACATAAGTAAAACATAAACTATTACACAGGAGAAGAAAGGAAACACCGAATACCGTTACTATTTAGACATGGTTTTATATACAGATGACATAAATAAAACATAAACCATTACACAAGAGAAGGAAGGAAACACCGAATACCGTTACTATTTAGACATGATTTTATATACAGATGACATAAATAAAACATAAACCATTACATAAGAGAAGGAAGAAAACACCGAATACCGTTACTATTTAGACATGGTTTTATATACAGATGACATAAATAAAACATAAACCATTACACAGGAGAAGGAAGAAAACACCGAATACCGTTACTATTTAGACATGGTTTTATATACAGATGACATAAATAAAACATAAACCATTACAAAGGAGAAGGAAGAAAACACCGAATACCGTTACTATTTAGACATGGTTTTATATACAGATGACATAAATAAAACATAAACCATTACACAGGAGAATGAAGGAAACACCGAATACCGTTACTATTTAGACATGGTTTTATATACAGATGACATAAATAAAACATTAACCATTACACAGGAGAAGGAAGAAAACACCGAATACCGTTACTATTTAGACATGGTTTTATATACAGATGACATAAATAAAACATAAACCATTACACAGGAGAATGAAGGAAACACCGAATACCGTTACTATTTAGACATGGTTTTATATAAAGATGTCATAAATAAAACATAAACCATTACATAAGAGAAGGAAGAAAACACCGAATACCGTTACTATTTAGACATGGTTTTATATACAGATGACATAAATAAAACATAAACCATTACACAGGAGAAGGAAGAAAACACCGAATACCGTTACTATTTAGACATGGTTTTATATACAGATGACATAAATAAAACATAAACCATTACAAAGGAGAAGGAAGAAAACACCGAATACCGTTACTATTTAGACATGGTTTTATATACAGATGACATAAATAAAACATAAACCATTACACAGGAGAATGAAGGAAACACCGAATACCGTTACTATTTAGACATGGTTTTATATACAGATGACATAAATAAAATATAAACCATTACACAGGAGAAGGAAGGAAACACCGAATACCGTTACTATTTAGACATGGTTTTATATACAGATGACATAAATAAAACATAAACCATTACACAAAAGAAGGAAGAAAACACCGAATACGGTTACTATTTAGACATGGTTTTATATACAGATGACATAAATAAAACATAAACCATTACACAGGAGAAGGAAGGAAACACCGAATACCGTTACTATTTAGACATGGTTTTATATACAGATGACATAAATAAAACATAAACCATTACATAAGAGAAGGAAGGAAACACCGAATACCGTTACTATTTAGACATGGTTTTATATACAGATGACATAAATAAAACATAAACCATTACACAGGAGAAGAAAGGAAACACCGAATACCGTTACTATTTAGACATGGTTTTATATACAGATGACATAAATAAAACATAAACCATTACACAGGAGAAGGAAGGAAACACCTAATACCGTTACTATTTAGACATGGTTTTATATACAGATGACATAAATAAAACATAAACCATTACACAGGAGAAGGAAGGAAACACCGAATACCGTTACTATTTAGACATAGTTTTATATACAGACGACATAAATAAAACATAAACTATTACACAGGAGAAGGAAGGAAACACCTAATACCGTTACTATTTAGACATGGTTTTATATACAGATGATATAAATAAAACATAAACCATTACACAAGAGAAGAAAGGAAACACCGAATACCGTTACTATTTAGACATGGTTTTATATACAGATGACGTAAATAAAACATAAACCATTACACAAGAGAAGGAAGAAAACACCGAATACCGTTACTATTTAGACATGGTTTTATATACAGATGACATAAGTAAAACATAAACTATTACACAGGAGAAGAAAGGAAACACCGAATACCGTTACTATTTAGACATGGTTTTATATACAGATGACATAAATAAAACATAAACCATTACACAAGAGAAGGAAGGAAACACCGAATACCGTTACTATTTAGACATGATTTTATATACAGATGACATAAATAAAACATAAACCATTACACAGGAGAAGGAAGGAAACACCGAATACCGTTACTATTTAGACATGGTTTTATAAACAGTTGACATAAGTAAAACATAAACTATTACACAAGAGAAGGAAGGAAACACCGAATACCATTACTAATTAGATATGGTTTTATATACAGATGACATAAATAAAACATAAACCATTACACAGGAGAAGGAAGGAAACACCGAATACCGTTACTAATTAGATATGGTTTTATATACAGATGACATAAATAAAACATAAACCATTACACAGGAGAAGGAAGGAAACACCGAATACCGTTACTAATTAGATATGGTTTTATATACAGATGACATAAATAAAACGTAAACCATTACACAGGAGAAGGAAGGAAACACCGAATACCGTTACTATTTAGACATGGTTTTATATACAGATGACATAAGTAAAACATAAACTATTACACAGGAGAAGAAAGGAAACACCGAATACCGTTACTATTTAGACATGGTTTTATATACAGATGACATAAATAAAATATAAACCATTACACAGGAGAAGGAAGGAAACACCGAATACCGTTACTATTTAGACATGGTTTTATATACAGATGACATAAATAAAACATAAACCATTACACAAAAGAAGGAAGAAAACACCGAATACGGTTACTATTTAGACATGGTTTTATATACAGATGACATAAATAAAACATAAACCATTACACAGGAGAAGGAAGGAAACACCGAATACCGTTACTATTTAGACATGGTTTTATATACAGATGACATAAATAAAACATAAACCATTACACAAGAGAAGGAAGGAAACACCGAATACCGTTACTATTTAGACATGGTTTTATATACAGATGACATAAATAAAACATAAACCATTACACAAGAGGAGGAAGAAAACACCGAATGCCGTTACTATTTAGACATGGTTTTATATAGAGATGTCATAAATAAAACATAAACCATTACATAAGAGAAAGAAGAAAACACCGAATACCGTTACTATTTAGACATGGTTTTATATACAGATGACATAAATAAAATATAAACCATTACACAGGAGAAGGAAGGAAACACCGAATACCGTTACTATTTAGACATGGTTTTATATACAGATGACATAAATAAAACATAAACCATTACACAGGAGAAGGAAGAAAACACCGAATACCGTTACTATTTAGACATGGTTTTATATACAGATGACATAAATAAAACATAAACCATTACACAGGAGAATGAAGGAAACACCGAATACCGTTACTATTTAGACATGGTTTTATATACAGATGACATAAATAAAACATAAACCATTACACAGGAGAAGGAAGAAAACACCGAATACCGTTACTATTTAGACATGGTTTTATATAGAGATGACATAAATAAAACATAAACCATTACTTAAGAGAAGGAAGAAAACACCGAATACCGTTACTATTTAGACATGGTTTTATATACAGATGACATAAATAAAACATAAACCATTACACAAGAGGAGGAAGAAAACACCGAATGCCGTTACTATTTAGACATGGTTTTATATAAAGATGTCATAAATAAAACATAAACCATTACATAAGAGAAGGAAGAAAACACCGAATACCGTTACTATTTAGACATGGTTTTATATACAGATGACATAAATAAAACATAAACCATTACACAGGAGAAGGAAGAAAACACCGAATACCGTTACTATTTAGACATGGTTTTATATACAGATGACATAAATAAAACATAAACCATTACAAAGGAGAAGGAAGAAAACGCCGAATACCGTTACTATTTAGACATGGTTTTATATACAGATGACATAAATAAAACATAAACCATTACACAGGAGAATGAAGGAAACACAGAATACCGTTACTATTTAGACATGGTTTTATATACAGATGACATAAATAAAACATAAACCATTACACAGGAGAAGGAAGAAAACACCGATTACCGTTACTATTTAGACATGGTTTTATATACAGATGACATAAATAAAACATAAACCATTACACAAGAGAATGAAGGAAACACCGAATACCGTTACTATTTAGACATGGTTTTATATACAGATGACATAAATAAAACATAAACCATTACACAGGAGAAGGAAGAAAACACCGAATACCGTTACTATTTAGACATGGTTTTATATAGAGATGACATAAATAAAACATAAACCATTACATAAGAGAAGGAAGAAAACACCGAATACCGTTACTATTTAGACATGGTTTTATATACAGATGACATAAATAAAACATAAACCATTACACAAGAGGAGGAAGAAAACACCGAATGCCGTTACTATTTAGACATGGTTTTATATAAAGATGTCATAAATAAAACATAAACCATTACATAAGAGAAGGAAGAAAACACCGAATACCGTTACTATTTAGACATGGTTTTATATACAGATGACATAAATAAAACATAAACCATTACACAGGAGAAGGAAGAAAACACCGAATACCGTTACTATTTAGACATGGTTTTATATACAGATGACATAAATAAAACATAAACCATTACAAAGGAGAAGGAAGAAAACACCGAATACCGTTACTATTTAGACATGGTTTTATATACAGATGACATAAATAAAACATAAACCATTACACAGGAGAATGAAGGAAACACCGAATACCGTTACTATTTAGACATGGTTTTATATACAGATGACATAAATAAAACATAAACCATTACACAGGAGAAGGAAGAAAACACCGAATACCATTACTATTTAGACATGGTTTTATATAGAGATGACATAAATAAAACATAAACCATTACATAAGAGAAGGAAGAAAACACCGAATACCGTTACTATTTAGACATGGTTTTATATACAGATGACATAAATAAAACATAAACCATTACACAAGAGGAGGAAGAAAACACCGAATGCCGTTACTATTTAGACATGGTTTTATATAGAGATGTCATAAATAAAACATAAACCATTACATAAGAGAAGGAAGAAAACACCGAATACCGTTACTATTTAGACATGGTTTTATATACAGATGACATAAATAAAATATAAACCATTACACAGGAGAAGGAAGGAAACACCGAATACCGTTACTATTTAGACATGGTTTTATATACAGATGACATAAATAAAACATAAACCATTACACAAAAGAAGGAAGAAAACACCGAATACGGTTACTATTTAGACATGGTTTTATATACAGATGACATAAATAAAACATAAACCATTACACAGGAGAAGGAAGAAAACACCGAATACCGTTACTATTTAGACATGTTTTTATATACAGATGACATAAATAAAACATAAACCATTACACAGGAGAAGGAAGAAAACACCGAATACCGTTACTATTTAGACATGGTTTTATATACAGATGACATAAATAAAACATAAACCATTACACAGGAGAAGGAAGAAAACACCGAATACCGTTACTATTTAGACATGGTTTTATATACAGATGACATACATAAAACATAAACCATTACACAGGAGAATGAAGGAAACACCGAATACCGTTACTATTTAGACATGGTTTTATATACAGATGACATAAATAAAACATAAACCATTACACAGGAGAAGGAAGAAAACACCGAATACCGTTACTATTTAGACATGGTTTTATATAGAGATGACATAAATAAAACATAAACCATTACATAAGAGAAGGAAGAAAACACCGAATACCGTTACTATTTAGACATGGTTTTATATACAGATGACATAAATAAAACATAAACCATTACACAGGAGAAGGAAGAAAACACCGAATACCGTTACTATTTAGACATGGTTTTATATACAGATGACATAAATAAAACATAAACCATTACACAGGAGAAGGAAGAAAACACCGAATACCGTTACTATTTAGACATGATTTTATATACAGATGACATAAATAAAACATAAACCATTACACAGGAGAAGGAAGAAAACACCGAATACCGTTACTATTTAGACATGGTTTTATATACAGATGACATAAATAAAACATAAACCATTACACAGGAGAATGAAGGAAACACCGAATACCGTTACTATTTAGACATGGTTTTATATACAGATGACATAAATAAGACATAAACCATTACACAGGAGAAGGAAGAAAACACCGAATACCGTTACTATTTAGACATGGTTTTATATAGAGATGACATAAATAAAACATAAACCATTACATAAGAGAAGGAAGAAAACACCGAATACCGTTACTATTTAGACATGGTTTTATATACAGATGACATAAATAAAACATAAACCATTACACAAGAGGAGGAAGAAAACACCGAATGTCGTTACTATTTAGACATGGTTTTATATAAAGATGTCATAAATAAAACATAAACCATTACATAAGAGAAGGAAGAAAACACCGAATACCGTTACTATTTAGACATGGTTTTATATACAGATGACATAAATAAAATATAAACCATTACACAGGAGAAGGAAGGAAACACCGAATACCGTTACTATTTAGACATGGTTTTATAAACAGATGACATAAATAAAACATAAACCATTACACAGGAGAAGGAAGAAAACACCGAATACCGTTACTATTTAGACATGGTTTTATATACAGATGACATAAATAAAATATAAACCATTACACAGGAGAAGGAAGGAAACACCGAATACCGTTACTATTTAGACATGGTTTTATATACAGATGACATAAATAAAACATAAACCATTACACAAAAGAAGGAAGAAAACACCGAATACGGTTACTATTTAGACATGGTTTTATATACAGATGACATAAATAAAACATAAACCATTACACAGGAGAAGGAAGAAAACACCGAATACCGTTACTATTTAGACATGGTTTTATATACAGATGACATAAATAAAACATAAACCATTACACAGGAGAAGGAAGAAAACACCGAATACCGTTACTATTTAGACATGGTTTTATATACAGATGACATAAATAAAACATAAACCATTACACAGGAGAAGGAAGGAAACACCGAATACCGTTACTATTTAGACATGGTTTTATATACAGATGACATAAATAAAACATAAACCATTACACAAGAGAAGGAAGGAAACACCGAATACCGTTACTATTTAGACATGGTTTTATATACAGATGACATAAATAAAACATAAACCATTACACAGGAGAAGAAAGGAAACACCGAATACCGTTACTATTTAGACATGGTTTTATATACAGATGACATAAATAAAACATAAACCATTACACAGGAGAAGGAAGGAAACACCTAATACCGTTACTATTTAGACATGGTTTTATATACAGATGACATAAATAAAACATAAACCATTACACAGGAGAAGGAAGGAAACACCGAATACCGTTACTATTTAGACATGGTTTTATATACAGATGACATAAATAAAACATAAACTATTACACAGGAGAAGGAAGGAAACACCTAATACCGTTACTATTTAGACATGGTTTTATATACAGATGATATAAATAAAACATAAACCATTACACAAGAGAAGAAAGGAAACACCGAATACCGTTACTATTTAGACATGGTTTTATATACAGATGACATAAATAAAACATAAATCATTACACAGGAGAAGGAAGGAAACACCGAATACCGTTACTATTTAGACATGGTTTTATATACAGATGACATAAATAAAACATAAACCATTACACAGGAGAAGGAAGGAAACACCGAATACCGTTACTATTTAGACATGGTTTTATATACAGATGACGTAAATAAAACATAAACCATTACACAAGAGAAGGAAGAAAACACCGAATACCGTTACTATTTAGACATGGTTTTATATACAGATGACATAAGTAAAACATAAACTATTACACAGGAGAAGAAAGGAAACACCGAATACCGTTACTATTTAGACATGGTTTTATATACAGATGACATAAATAAAACATAAACCATTATACAAGAGAAGGAAGGAAACACCGAATACCGTTACTATTTAGACATGATTTTATATACAGATGACATAAATAAAACATAAATCATTACACAGGAGAAGGAAGGAAACACCGAATACCGTTACTATTTAGATATGGTTTTATAAACAGTTGACATAAGTAAAACATAAACTATTACACAAGAGAAGGAAGGAAACACCGAATACCATTACTAATTAGATATGGTTTTATATACAGATGACATAAATAAAACATAAACCATTACACAGGAGATGGAAGGAAACACCGAATACCGTTACTAATTAGATATGGTTTTATATACAGATGACATAAATAAAACATAAACCATTACACAGGAGAAGGAAGGAAACACCGAATACCGTTACTAATTAGATATGGTTTTATATACAGATGACATAAATAAAACATAAACCATTACACAGGAGAAGGAAGGAAACACCGAATACCGTTACTATTTAGACATGGTTTTATATACAGATGACATAAGTAAAACATAAACTATTACACAGGAGAAGAAAGGAAACACCGAATACCGTTACTATTTAGACATGGTTTTATATACAGATGACATAAATAAAATATAAACCATTACACAGGAGAAGGAAGGAAACACCGAATACCGTTACTATTTAGACATGGTTTTATATACAGATGACATAAATAAAACATAAACCATTACACAAAAGAAGGAAGAAAACACCGAATACGGTTACTCTTTAGACATGGTTTTATATACAGATGACATAAATAAAACATAAACCATTACACAGGAGAAGGAAGGAAACACCGAATACCGTTACTATTTAGACATGGTTTTATATACAGATGACATAAATAAAACATAAACCATTACACAAGAGAAGGAAGGAAACACCGAATACCGTTACTATTTAGACATGGTTTTATATACAGATGACATAAATAAAACATAAACCATTACACAAGAGGAGGAAGAAAACACCGAATGCCGTTACTATTTAGACATGGTTTTATATAGAGATGTCATAAATAAAACATAAACCATTACATAAGAGAAAGAAGAAAACACCGAATACCGTTACTATTTAGACATGGTTTTATATACAGATGACATAACTAAAATATAAACCATTACACAGGAGAAGGAAGGAAACACCGAATACCGTTACTATTTAGACATGGTTTTATATACAGATGACATAAATAAAACATAAACCATTACACAGGAGAAGGAAGAAAACACCGAATACCGTTACTATTTAGACATGGTTTTATATACAGATGACATAAATAAAACATAAACCATTACACAGGAGAATGAAGGAAACACCGAATACCGTTACTATTTAGACATGGTTTTATATACAGATGACATAAATAAAACATAAACCATTACACAGGAGAAGGAAGAAAACACCGAATACCGTTACTATTTAGACATGGTTTTATATAGAGATGACATAAATAAAACATAAACCATTACATAAGAGAAGGAAGAAAACACCGAATACCGTTACTATTTAGACATGGTTTTATATACAGATGACATAAATAAAACATAAACCATTACACAAGAGGAGGAAGAAAACACCGAATGCCGTTACTATTTAGACATGGTTTTATATAAAGATGTCATAAATAAAACATAAACCATTACATAAGAGAAGGAAGAAAACACCGAATACCGTTACTATTTAGACATGGTTTTATATACAGATGACATAAATAAAACATAAACCATTACACAGGAGAAGGAAGGAAACACCGAATACCGTTACTATTTAGACATGATTTTATATACAGATGACATAAATAAAACATAAACCATTACACAGGAGAAGGAAGGAAACACCGAATACCGTTACTATTTAGATATGGTTTTATAAACAGTTGACATAAGTAAAACATAAACTATTACACAAGAGAAGGAAGGAAACACCGAATACCATTACTAATTAGATATGGTTTTATATACAGATGACATAAATAAAACATAAACCATTACACAGGAGATGGAAGGAAACACCGAATACCGTTACTAATTAGATATGGTTTTATATACAGATGACATAAATAAAACATAAACCATTACACAGGAGAAGGAAGGAAACACCGAATACCGTTACTAATTAGATATGGTTTTATATACAGATGACATAAATAAAACATAAACCATTACACAGGAGAAGGAAGGAAACACCGAATACCGTTACTATTTAGACATGGTTTTATATACAGATGACATAAGTAAAACATAAACTATTACACAGGAGAAGAAAGGAAACACCGAATACCGTTACTATTTAGACATGGTTTTATATACAGATGACATAAATAAAATATAAACCATTACACAGGAGAAGGAAGGAAACACCGAATACCGTTACTATTTAGACATGGTTTTATATACAGATGACATAAATAAAACATAAACCATTACACAAAAGAAGGAAGAAAACACCGAATACGGTTACTCTTTAGACATGGTTTTATATACAGATGACATAAATAAAACATAAACCATTACACAGGAGAAGGAAGGAAACACCGAATACCGTTACTATTTAGACATGGTTTTATATACAGATGACATAAATAAAACATAAACCATTACACAAGAGAAGGAAGGAAACACCGAATACCGTTACTATTTAGACATGGTTTTATATACAGATGACATAAATAAAACATAAACCATTACACAAGAGGAGGAAGAAAACACCGAATGCCGTTACTATTTAGACATGGTTTTATATAGAGATGTCATAAATAAAACATAAACCATTACATAAGAGAAAGAAGAAAACACCGAATACCGTTACTATTTAGACATGGTTTTATATACAGATGACATAAATAAAATATAAACCATTACACAGGAGAAGGAAGGAAACACCGAATACCGTTACTATTTAGACATGGTTTTATATACAGATGACATAAATAAAACATAAACCATTACACAGGAGAAGGAAGAAAACACCGAATACCGTTACTATTTAGACATGGTTTTATATACAGATGACATAAATAAAACATAAACCATTACACAGGAGAATGAAGGAAACACCGAATACCGTTACTATTTAGACATGGTTTTATATACAGATGACATAAATAAAACATAAACCATTACACAGGAGAAGGAAGAAAACACCGAATACCGTTACTATTTAGACATGGTTTTATATAGAGATGACATAAATAAAACATAAACCATTACATAAGAGAAGGAAGAAAACACCGAATACCGTTACTATTTAGACATGGTTTTATATACAGATGACATAAATAAAACATAAACCATTACACAAGAGGAGGAAGAAAACACCGAATGCCGTTACTATTTAGACATGGTTTTATATAAAGATGTCATAAATAAAACATAAACCATTACATAAGAGAAGGAAGAAAACACCGAATACCGTTACTATTTAGACATGGTTTTATATACAGATGACATAAATAAAACATAAACCATTACACAGGAGAAGGAAGAAAACACCGAATACCGTTACTATTTAGACATGGTTTTATATACAGATGACATAAATAAAACATAAACCATTACAAAGGAGAAGGAAGAAAACACCGAATACCGTTACTATTTAGACATGGTTTTATATACAGATGACATAAATAAAACATAAACCATTACACAGGAGAATGAAGGAAACACCGAATACCGTTACTATTTAGACATGGTTTTATATACAGATGACATAAATAAAACATAAACCATTACACAGGAGAAGGAAGAAAACACCGAATACCGTTACTATTTAGACATGGTTTTATATACAGATGACATAAATAAAACATAAACCATTACACAGGAGAATGAAGGAAACACCGAATACCGTTACTATTTAGACATGGTTTTATATACAGATGACATAAATAAAACATAAACCATTACACAGGAGAAGGAAGAAAACACCGAATACCGTTACTATTTAGACATGGTTTTATATAGAGATGACATAAATAAAACATAAACCATTACATAAGAGAAGGAAGAAAACACCGAATACCGTTACTATTTAGACATGGTTTTATATACAGATGACATAAATAAAACATAAACCATTACACAAGAGGAGGAAGAAAACACCGAATGCCGTTACTATTTAGACATGGTTTTATATAAAGATGTCATAAATAAAACATAAACCATTACATAAGAGAAGGAAGAAAACACCGAATACCGTTACTATTTAGACATGGTTTTATATACAGATGACATAAATAAAACATAAACCATTACACAGGAGAAGGAAGAAAACACCGAATACCGTTACTATTTAGACATGGTTTTATATACAGATGACATAAATAAAACATAAACCATTACAAAGGAGAAGGAAGAAAACACCGAATACCGTTACTATTTAGACATGGTTTTATATACAGATGACATAAATAAAACATAAACCATTACACAGGGGAATGAAGGAAACACCGAATACCGTTACTATTTAGACATGGTTTTATATAGAGATGACATAAATAAAACATAAACCATTACATAAGAGAAGGAAGAAAACACCGAATACCGTTACTATTTAGACATGGTTTTATATACAGATGACATAAATAAAACATAAACCATTACACAAGAGGAGGAAGAAAACACCGAATGTCGTTACTATTTAGACATGGTTTTATAAACAGTTGACATAAGTAAAACATAAACTATTACACAAGAGAAGGAAGGAAACACCGAATACCATTACTAATTAGATATGGTTTTATATACAGATGACATAAATAAAACATAAACCATTACACAGGAGATGGAAGGAAACACCGAATACCGTTACTAATTAGATATGGTTTTATATACAGATGACATAAATAAAACATAAACCATTACACAGGAGAAGGAAGGAAACACCGAATACCGTTACTAATTAGATATGGTTTTATATACAGATGACATAAATAAAACATAAACCATTACACAGGAGAAGGAAGGAAACACCGAATACCGTTACTATTTAGACATGGTTTTATATACAGATGACATAAGTAAAACATAAACTATTACACAGGAGAAGAAAGGAAACACCGAATACCGTTACTATTTAGACATGGTTTTATATACAGATGACATAAATAAAATATAAACCATTACACAGGAGAAGGAAGGAAACACCGAATACCGTTACTATTTAGACATGGTTTTATATACAGATGACATAAATAAAACATAAACCATTACACAAAAGAAGGAAGAAAACACCGAATACGGTTACTCTTTAGACATGGTTTTATATACAGATGACATAAATAAAACATAAACCATTACACAGGAGAAGGAAGGAAACACCGAATACCGTTACTATTTAGACATGGTTTTATATACAGATGACATAAATAAAACATAAACCATTACACAAGAGAAGGAAGGAAACACCGAATACCGTTACTATTTAGACATGGTTTTATATACAGATGACATAAATAAAACATAAACCATTACACAAGAGGAGGAAGAAAACACCGAATGCCGTTACTATTTAGACATGGTTTTATATAGAGATGTCATAAATAAAACATAAACCATTACATAAGAGAAAGAAGAAAACACCGAATACCGTTACTATTTAGACATGGTTTTATATACAGATGACATAAATAAAATATAAACCATTACACAGGAGAAGGAAGGAAACACCGAATACCGTTACTATTTAGACATGGTTTTATATACAGATGACATAAATAAAACATAAACCATTACACAGGAGAAGGAAGAAAACACCGAATACCGTTACTATTTAGACATGGTTTTATATACAGATGACATAAATAAAACATAAACCATTACACAGGAGAATGAAGGAAACACCGAATACCGTTACTATTTAGACATGGTTTTATATACAGATGACATAAATAAAACATAAACCATTACACAGGAGAAGGAAGAAAACACCGAATACCGTTACTATTTAGACATGGTTTTATATAGAGATGACATAAATAAAACATAAACCATTACATAAGAGAAGGAAGAAAACACCGAATACCGTTACTATTTAGACATGGTTTTATATACAGATGACATAAATAAAACATAAACCATTACACAAGAGGAGGAAGAAAACACCGAATGCCGTTACTATTTAGACATGGTTTTATATAAAGATGTCATAAATAAAACATAAACCATTACATAAGAGAAGGAAGAAAACACCGAATACCGTTACTATTTAGACATGGTTTTATATACAGATGACATAAATAAAACATAAACCATTACACAGGAGAAGGAAGAAAACACCGAATACCGTTACTATTTAGACATGGTTTTATATACAGATGACATAAATAAAACATAAACCATTACAAAGGAGAAGGAAGAAAACACCGAATACCGTTACTATTTAGACATGGTTTTATATACAGATGACATAAATAAAACATAAACCATTACACAGGAGAATGAAGGAAACACCGAATACCGTTACTATTTAGACATGGTTTTATATACAGATGACATAAATAAAACATAAACCATTACACAGGAGAAGGAAGAAAACACCGAATACCGTTACTATTTAGACATGGTTTTATATACAGATGACATAAATAAAACATAAACCATTACACAGGAGAATGAAGGAAACACCGAATACCGTTACTATTTAGACATGGTTTTATATACAGATGACATAAATAAAACATAAACCATTACACAGGAGAAGGAAGAAAACACCGAATACCGTTACTATTTAGACATGGTTTTATATAGAGATGACATAAATAAAACATAAACCATTACATAAGAGAAGGAAGAAAACACCGAATACCGTTACTATTTAGACATGGTTTTATATACAGATGACATAAATAAAACATAAACCATTACACAAGAGGAGGAAGAAAACACCGAATGCCGTTACTATTTAGACATGGTTTTATATAAAGATGTCATAAATAAAACATAAACCATTACATAAGAGAAGGAAGAAAACACCGAATACCGTTACTATTTAGACATGGTTTTATATACAGATGACATAAATAAAACATAAACCATTACACAGGAGAAGGAAGAAAACACCGAATACCGTTACTATTTAGACATGGTTTTATATACAGATGACATAAATAAAACATAAACCATTACAAAGGAGAAGGAAGAAAACACCGAATACCGTTACTATTTAGACATGGTTTTATATACAGATGACATAAATAAAACATAAACCATTACACAGGGGAATGAAGGAAACACCGAATACCGTTACTATTTAGACATGGTTTTATATAGAGATGACATAAATAAAACATAAACCATTACATAAGAGAAGGAAGAAAACACCGAATACCGTTACTATTTAGACATGGTTTTATATACAGATGACATAAATAAAACATAAACCATTACACAAGAGGAGGAAGAAAACACCGAATGTCGTTACTATTTAGACATGGTTTTATATAAAGATGTCATAAATAAAACATAAACCATTACATAAGAGAAGGAAGAAAACACCGAATACCGTTACTATTTAGACATGGTTTTATATACAGATGACATAAATAAAATATAAACCATTACACAGGAGAAGGAAGGAAACACCGAATACCGTTACTATTTAGACATGGTTTTATAAACAGATGACATAAATAAAACATAAACCATTACACAGGAGAAGGAAGAAAACACCGAATACCGTTACTATTTAGACATGGTTTTATATACAGATGACATAAATAAAATATAAACCATTACACAGGAGAAGGAAGGAAACACCGAATACCGTTACTATTTAGACATGGTTTTATATACAGATGACATAAATAAAACATAAACCATTACACAAAAGAAGGAAGAAAACACCGAATACGGTTACTATTTAGACATGGTTTTATATACAGATGACATAAATAAAACATAAACCATTACACAGGAGAAGGAAGAAAACACCGAATACCGTTACTATTTAGACATGGTTTTATATACAGATGACATAAATAAAACATAAACCATTACACAGGAGAAGGAAGAAAACACCGAATACAGTTACTATTTAGACATGGTTTTATATACAGATGACATAAATAAAACATAAACCATTACACAGGAGAAGGAAGGAAACACCGAATACCGTTACTATTTAGACATGGTTTTATATACAGATGACATAAATAAAACATAAACCATTACACAAGAGAAGGAAGGAAACACCGAATACCGTTACTATTTAGACATGGTTTTATATACAGATGACATAAATAAAACATAAACCATTACACAGGAGAAGAAAGGAAACACCGAATACCGTTACTATTTAGACATGGTTTTATATACAGATGACATAAATAAAACATAAACCATTACACAGGAGAAGGAAGGAAACACCTAATACCGTTACTATTTAGACATGGTTTTATATACAGATGACATAAATAAAACATAAACCATTACACAGGAGAAGGAAGGAAACACCGAATACCGTTACTATTTAGACATGGTTTTTTATACAGATGACATAAATAAAACATAAACTATTACACAGGAGAAGGAAGGAAACACCTAATACCGTTACTATTTAGACATGGTTTTATATACAGATGATATAAATAAAACATAAACCATTACACAAGAGAAGAAAGGAAACACCGAATACCGTTACTATTTAGACATGGTTTTATATACAGATGACATAAATAAAACATAAATCATTACACAGGAGAAGGAAGGAAACACCTAATACCGTTACTATTTAGACATGGTTTTATATACAGATGACATAAATAAAACATAAACCATTACACAGGAGAAGGAAGGAAACACCGAATACCGTTACTATTTAGACATGGTTTTATATACAGATGACGTAAATAAAACATAAACCATTACACAAGAGAAGGAAGAAAACACCGAATACCGTTACTATTTAGACATGGTTTTATATACAGATGACATAAGTAAAACATAAACTATTACACAGGAGAAGAAAGGAAACACCGAATACCGTTACTATTTAGACATGGTTTTATATACAGATGACATAAATAAAACATAAACCATTATACAAGAGAAGGAAGGAAACACCGAATACCGTTACTATTTAGACATGATTTTATATACAGATGACATAAATAAAACATAAACCATTACACAGGAGAAGGAAGGAAACACCGAATACCGTTACTATTTAGATATGGTTTTATAAACAGTTGACATAAGTAAAACATAAACTATTACACAAGAGAAGGAAGGAAACACCGAATACCATTACTAATTAGATATGGTTTTATATACAGATGACATAAATAAAACATAAACCATTACACAGGAGATGGAAGGAAACACCGAATACCGTTACTAATTAGATATGGTTTTATATACAGATGACATAAATAAAACATAAACCATTACACAGGAGAAGGAAGGAAACACCGAATACCGTTACTATTTAGACATGGTTTTATATACAGATGACATAAGTAAAACATAAACTATTACACAGGAGAAGAAAGGAAACACCGAATACCGTTACTATTTAGACATGGTTTTATATACAGATGACATAAATAAAATATAAACCATTACACAGGAGAAGGAAGGAAACACCGAATACCGTTACTATTTAGACATGGTTTTATATACAGATGACATAAATAAAACATAAACCATTACACAAAAGAAGGAAGAAAACACCGAATACGGTTACTCTTTAGACATGGTTTTATATACAGATGACATAAATAAAACATAAACCATTACACAGGAGAAGGAAGGAAACACCGAATACCGTTACTATTTAGACATGGTTTTATATACAGATGACATAAATAAAACATAAACCATTACACAAGAGAATGAAGGAAACACCGAATACCGTTACTATTTAGACATGGTTTTATATACAGATGACATAAATAAAACATAAACCATTACACAAGAGGAGGAAGAAAACACCGAATGCCGTTACTATTTAGACATGGTTTTATATAGAGATGTCATAAATAAAACATAAACCATTACATAAGAGAAAGAAGAAAACACCGAATACCGTTACTATTTAGACATGGTTTTATATACAGATGACATAACTAAAATATAAACCATTACACAGGAGAAGGAAGGAAACACCGAATACCGTTACTATTTAGACATGGTTTTATATACAGATGACATAAATAAAACATAAACCATTACACAGGAGAAGGAAGAAAACACCGAATACCGTTACTATTTAGACATGGTTTTATATACAGATGACATAAATAAAACATAAACCATTACACAGGAGAATGAAGGAAACACCGAATACCGTTACTATTTAGACATGGTTTTATATACAGATGACATAAATAAAACATAAACCATTACACAGGAGAAGGAAGAAAACACCGAATACCGTTACTATTTAGACATGGTTTTATATAGAGATGACATAAATAAAACATAAACCATTACATAAGAGAAGGAAGAAAACACCGAATACCGTTACTATTTAGACATGGTTTTATATACAGATGACATAAATAAAACATAAACCATTACACAAGAGGAGGAAGAAAACACCGAATGCCGTTACTATTTAGACATGGTTTTATATAAAGATGTCATAAATAAAACATAAACCATTACATAAGAGAAGGAAGAAAACACCGAATACCGTTACTATTTAGACATGGTTTTATATACAGATGACATAAATAAAACATAAACCATTACACAGGAGAAGGAAGGAAACACCGAATACCGTTACTATTTAGACATGGTTTTATATACAGATGACGTAAATAAAACATAAACCATTACACAAGAGAAGGAAGAAAACACCGAATACCGTTACTATTTAGACATGGTTTTATATACAGATGACATAAGTAAACCATAAACTATTACACAGGAGAAGAAAGGAAACACCGAATACCGTTACTATTTAGACATGGTTTTATATACAGATGACATAAATAAAACATAAACCATTATACAAGAGAAGGAAGGAAACACCGAATACCGTTACTATTTAGACATGATTTTATATACAGATGACATAAATAAAACATAAACCATTACACAGGAGAAGGAAGGAAACACCGAATACCGTTACTATTTAGATATGGTTTTATAAACAGTTGACATAAGTAAAACATAAACTATTACACAAGAGAAGGAAGGAAACACCGAATACCATTACTAATTAGATATGGTTTTATATACAGATGACATAAATAAAACATAAACCATTACACAGGAGATGGAAGGAAACACCGAATACCGTTACTAATTAGATATGGTTTTATATACAGATGACATAAATAAAACATAAACCATTACACAGGAGAAGGAAGGAAACACCGAATACCGTTACTAATTAGATATGGTTTTATATACAGATGACATAAATAAAACATAAACCATTACACAGGAGAAGGAAGGAAACACCGAATACCGTTACTATTTAGACATGGTTTTATATACAGATGACATAAGTAAAACATAAACTATTACACAGGAGAAGAAAGGAAACACCGAATACCGTTACTATTTAGACATGGTTTTATATACAGATGACATAAATAAAATATAAACCATTACACAGGAGAAGGAAGGAAACACCGAATACCGTTACTATTTAGACATGGTTTTATATACAGATGACATAAATAAAACATAAACCATTACACAAAAGAAGGAAGAAAACACCGAATACGGTTACTCTTTAGACATGGTTTTATATACAGATGACATAAATAAAACATAAACCATTACACAGGAGAAGGAAGGAAACACCGAATACCGTTACTATTTAGACATGGTTTTATATACAGATGACATAAATAAAACATAAACCATTACACAAGAGAAGGAAGGAAACACCGAATACCGTTACTATTTAGACATGGTTTTATATACAGATGACATAAATAAAACATAAACCATTACACAAGAGGAGGAAGAAAACACCGAATGCCGTTACTATTTAGACATGGTTTTATATAGAGATGTCATAAATAAAACATAAACCATTACATAAGAGAAAGAAGAAAACACCGAATACCGTTACTATTTAGACATGGTTTTATATACAGATGACATAAATAAAATATAAACCATTACACAGGAGAAGGAAGGAAACACCGAATACCGTTACTATTTAGACATGGTTTTATATACAGATGACATAAATAAAACATAAACCATTACACAGGAGAAGGAAGAAAACACCGAATACCGTTACTATTTAGACATGGTTTTATATACAGATGACATAAATAAAACATAAACCATTACACAGGAGAATGAAGGAAACACCGAATACCGTTACTATTTAGACATGGTTTTATATACAGATGACATAAATAAAACATAAACCATTACACAGGAGAAGGAAGAAAACACCGAATGCCGTTACTATTTAGACATGGTTTTATATAGAGATGACATAAATAAAACATAAACCATTACATAAGAGAAGGAAGAAAACACCGAATACCGTTACTATTTAGACATGGTTTTATATACAGATGACATAAATAAAACATAAACCATTACACAAGAGGAGGAAGAAAACACCGAATGCCGTTACTATTTAGACATGGTTTTATATAAAGATGTCATAAATAAAACATAAACCATTACATAAGAGAAGGAAGAAAACACCGAATACCGTTACTATTTAGACATGGTTTTATATACAGATGACATAAATAAAACATAAACCATTACACAGGAGAAGGAAGAAAACACCGAATACCGTTACTATTTAGACATGGTTTTATATACAGATGACATAAATAAAACATAAACCATTACAAAGGAGAAGGAAGAAAACACCGAATACCGTTACTATTTAGACATGGTTTTATATACAGATGACATAAATAAAACATAAACCATTACACAGGAGAATGAAGGAAACACCGAATACCGTTACTATTTAGACATGGTTTTATATACAGATGACATAAATAAAACATAAACCATTACACAGGAGAAGGAAGAAAACACCGAATACCGTTACTATTTAGACATGGTTTTATATACAGATGACATAAATAAAACATAAACCATTACACAGGAGAATGAAGGAAACACCGAATACCGTTACTATTTAGACATGGTTTTATATACAGATGACATAAATAAAACATAAACCATTACACAGGAGAAGGAAGAAAACACCGAATACCGTTACTATTTAGACATGGTTTTATATAGAGATGACATAAATAAAACATAAACCATTACATAAGAGAAGGAAGAAAACACCGAATACCGTTACTATTTAGACATGGTTTTATATACAGATGACATAAATAAAACATAAACCATTACACAAGAGGAGGAAGAAAACACCGAATGCCGTTACTATTTAGACATGGTTTTATATAAAGATGTCATAAATAAAACATAAACCATTACATAAGAGAAGGAAGAAAACACCGAATACCGTTACTATTTAGACATGGTTTTATATACAGATGACATAAATAAAACATAAACCATTACACAGGAGAAGGAAGAAAACACCGAATACCGTTACTATTTAGACATGGTTTTATATACAGATGACATAAATAAAACATAAACCATTACAAAGGAGAAGGAAGAAAACACCGAATACCGTTACTATTTAGACATGGTTTTATATACAGATGACATAAATAAAACATAAACCATTACACAGGGGAATGAAGGAAACACCGAATACCGTTACTATTTAGACATGGTTTTATATACAGATGACATAAATAAAACATAAACCATTACACAGGAGAAGGAAGAAAACACCGAATACCGTTACTATTTAGACATGGTTTTATATAGAGATGACATAAATAAAACATAAACCATTACATAAGAGAAGGAAGAAAACACCGAATACCGTTACTATTTAGACATGGTTTTATATACAGATGACATAAATAAAACATAAACCATTACACAAGAGGAGGAAGAAAACACCGAATGCCGTTACTATTTAGACATGGTTTTATATAGAGATGTCATAAATAAAACATAAACCATTACATAAGAGAAGGAAGAAAACACCGAATACCGTTACTATTTAGACATGGTTTTATACACAGATGACATAAATAAAATATAAACCATTACACAGGAGAAGGAAGGAAACACCGAATACCGTTACTATTTAGACATGGTTTTATATACAGATGACATAAATAAAACATAAACCATTACACAAAAGAAGGAAGAAAACACCGAATACGGTTACTATTTAGACATGGTTTTATATACAGATGACATAAATAAAACATAAACCATTACACAGGAGAAGGAAGAAAACACCGAATACCGTTACTATTTAGACATGGTTTTATATACAGATGACATAAATAAAACATAAACCATTACACAGGAGAAGGAAGAAAACACCGAATACCGTTACTATTTAGACATGGTTTTATATACAGATGACATAAATAAAACATAAACCATTACACAGGAGAAGGAAGAAAACACCGAATACCGTTACTATTTAGACATGGTTTTATATACAGATGACATAAATAAAACATAAACCATTACACAGGAGAATGAAGGAAACACCGAATACCGTTACTATTTAGACATGGTTTTATATAGAGATGACATAAATAAAACATAAACCATTACATAAGAGAAGGAAGAAAACACCGAATACCGTTACTTTTTAGACATGGTTTTATATACAGATGACATAAATAAAACATAAACCATTACACAAGAGGAGGAAGAAAACACCGAATGCCGTTACTATTTAGACATGGTTTTATATACAGATGTCATAAATAAAACATAAACCATTACATAAGAGAAGGAAGAAAACACCGAATACCGTTACTATTTAGACATGGTTTTAAATACAGATGACATAAATAAAATATAAACCATTACACAGGAGAAGGAAGGAAACACCGAATACCGTTACTATTTAGACATGGTTTTATATACAGATGACATAAATAAAACATAAACCATTACACAAAAGAAGGAAGAAAACACCGAATACGGTTACTATTTAGACATGGTTTTATATACAGATGACATAAATAAAACATAAACCATTACACAGGAGAAGGAAGAAAACACCGAATACCGTTACTATTTAGACATGGTTTTATATACAGATGACATAAATAAAACATAAACCATTACACAGGAGAAGGAAGAAAACACCGAATACCGTTACTATTTAGACATGGTTTTATATACAGATGACATAAATAAAACATAAACCATTACACAGGAGAAGGAAGGAAACACCGAATACCGTTACTATTTAGACATGGTTTTATATACAGATGACATAAATAAAACATAAACCATTACACAAAAGAAGGAAGAAAACACCGAATACGGTTACTATTTAGACATGGTTTTATATACAGATGACATAAATAAAACATAAACCATTACACAGGAGAAGGAAGAAAACACCGAATACCGTTACTATTTAGACATGGTTTTATATACAGATGACATAAATAAAACATAAACCATTACACAGGAGAAGGAAGAAAACACCGAATACCGTTACTATTTAGACATGGTTTTATATACAGATGACATAAATAAAACATAAACCATTACACAGGAGAAGGAAGAAAACACCGAATACCGTTACTATTTAGACATGGTTTTATATACAGATGACATAAATAAAACATAAACCATTACACAGGAGAATGAAGGAAACACCGAATACCGTTACTATTTAGACATGGTTTTATATACAGATGACATAAATAAGACATAAACCATTACACAGGAGAAGGAAGAAAACACCGAATACCGTTACTATTTAGACATGGTTTTATATAGAGATGACATAAATAAAACATAAACCATTACATAAGAGAAGGAAGAAAACACCGAATACCGTTACTATTTAGACATGGTTTTATATACAGATGACATAAATAAAACATAAACCATTACACAAGAGGAGGAAGAAAACACCGAATGCCGTTACTATTTAGACATGGTTTTATATAAAGATGTCATAAATAAAACATAAACCATTACATAAGAGAAGGAAGAAAACACCGAATACCGTTACTATTTAGACATGGTTTTATATACAGATGTCATAAATAAAATATAAACCATTACACAGGAGAAGGAAGGAAACACCGAATACCGTTACTATTTAGACATGGTTTTATATACAGATGACATAAATAAAACATAAACCATTACACAGGAGAAGGAAGAAAACACCGAATACCATTACTATTTAGACATGGTTTTATATACAGATGACATAAATAAAATATAAACCATTACACAGGAGAAGGAAGGAAACACCGAATACCGTTACTATTTAGACATGGTTTTATATACAGATGACATAAATAAAACATAAACCATTACACAAAAGAAGGAAGAAAACACCGAATACGGTTTCTATTTAGACATGGTTTTATATACAGATGACATAAATAAAACATAAACCATTACACAGGAGAAGGAAGAAAACACCGAATACCGTTACTATTTAGACATGGTTTTATATACAGATGACATAAATAAAACATAAACCATTACACAGGAGAAGGAAGAAAACACCGAATACCGTTACTATTTAGACATGGTTTTATATACAGATGACATAAATAAAACATAAACCATTACACAGGAGAAGGAAGAAAACACCGAATACCGTTACTATTTAGACATGGTTTTATATACAGATGACATAAATAAAACATAAACCATTACACAGGAGAATGAAGGAAACACCGAATACCGTTACTATTTAGACATGGTTTTATATACAGATGACATAAATAAAACATAAACCATTACACAAGAGAAGGAAGGAAACACCGAATACCGTTACTATTTAGACATGGTTTTATATACAGATGACATAAATAAAACATAAACCATTACACAGGAGAAGAAAGGAAACACCGAATACCGTTACTATTTAGACATGGTTTTATATACAGATGACATAAATAAAACATAAACCATTACACAGGAGAAGGAAGGAAACACCTAATACCGTTACTATTTAGACATGGTTTTATATACAGATGACATAAATAAAACATAAACCATTACACAGGAGAAGGAAGGAAACACCGAATACCGTTACTATTTAGACATGGTTTTATATACAGATGACATAAATAAAACATAAACTATTACACAGGAGAAGGAAGGAAACACCTAATACCGTTACTATTTAGACATGGTTTTATATACAGATGATATAAATAAAACATAAACCTTTACACAAGAGAAGAAAGGAAACACCGAATACCGTTACTATTTAGACATGGTTTTATATACAGATGACATAAATAAAACATAAATCATTACACAGGAGAAGGAAGGAAACACCTAATACCGTTACTATTTAGACATGGTTTTATATACAGATGACATAAATAAAACATAAACCATTACACAGGAGAAGGAAGGAAACACCGAATACCGTTACTATTTAGACATGGTTTTATATACAGATGACGTAAATAAAACATAAACCATTACACAAGAGAAGGAAGAAAACACCGAATACCGTTACTATTTAGACATGGTTTTATATACAGATGACATAAGTAAAACATAAACTATTACACAGGAGAAGAAAGGAAACACCGAATACCGTTACTATTTAGACATGGTTTTATATACAGATGACATAAATAAAACATAAACCATTACACAAGAGAACGAAGGAAACACCGAATACCGTTACTATTTAGACATGATTTTATATACAGATGACATAAATAAAACATAAACCATTACACAGGAGAAGGAAGGAAACACCGAATACCGTTACTATTTAGACATGGTTTTATAAACAGTTGACATAAGTAAAACATAAACTATTACACAAGAGAAGGAAGGAAACACCGAATACCATTACTAATTAGATATGGTTTTATATACAGATGACATAAATCAAACATAAACCATTACACAGGAGAAGGAAGGAAACACCGAATACCGTTACTAATTAGATATGGTTTTATATACAGATGACATAAATAAAACATAAACCATTACACAGGAGAAGGAAGAAAACACCGAATACCGTTACTATTTAGACATGGTTTTATATACAGATGACATAAATAAAACATAAACCATTACAAAGGAGAAGGAAGAAAACACCGAATACCGTTACTATTTAGACATGGTTTTATATACAGATGACATAAATAAAACATAAACCATTACACAGGAGAATGAAGGAAACACCGAATACCGTTACTATTTAGACATGGTTTTATATACAGATGACATAAATAAAACATAAACCATTACACAGGAGAAGGAAGAAAACACCGAATACCGTTACTATTTAGACATGGTTTTATATACTGATGACATAAATAAAACATAAACCATTATACAGGAGAATGAAGGAAACACCGAATACCGTTACTATTTAGACATGGTTTTATATACAGATGACATAAATAAAACATAAACCATTACACAGGAGAAGGAAGAAAACACCGAATACCGTTACTATTTAGACATGGTTTTATATAGAGATGACATAAATAAAACATAAACCATTACATAAGAGAAGGAAGAAAACACCGAATACCGTTACTATTTAGACATGGTTTTATATACAGATGACATAAATAAAACATAAACCATTACACAAGAGGAGGAAGAAAACACCGAATGCCGTTACTATTTAGACATGGTTTTATATAAAGATGTCATAAATAAAACATAAACCATTACATAAGAGAAGGAAGAAAACACCGAATACCGTTACTATTTAGACATGGTTTTATATACAGATGACATAAATAAAACATAAACCATTACACAGGAGAAGGAAGAAAACACCGAATACCGTTACTATTTAGACATGGTTTTATATACAGATGACATAAATAAAACATAAACCATTACAAAGGAGAAGGAAGAAAACACCGAATACCGTTACTATTTAGACATGGTTTTATATACAGATGACATAAATAAAACATAAACCATTACACAGGAGAATGAAGGAAACACCGAATACCGTTACTATTTAGACATGGTTTTATATACAGATGACATAAATAAAACATAAACCATTACACAGGAGAAGGAAGAAAACACCGAATACCGTTACTATTTAGACATGGTTTTATATAGAGATGACATAAATAAAACATAAACCATTACATAAGAGAAGGAAGAAAACACCGAATACCGTTACTATTTAGACATGGTTTTATATACAGATGACATAAATAAAACATAAACCATTACACAAGAGGAGGAAGAAAACACCGAATGCCGTTACTATTTAGACATGGTTTTATATAGAGATGTCATAAATAAAACATAAACCATTACATAAGAGAAGGAAGAAAACACCGAATACCGTTACTATTTAGACATGGTTTTATATACAGATGACATAAATAAAATATAAACCATTACACAGGAGAAGGAAGGAAACACCGAATACCGTTACTATTTAGACATGGTTTTATATACAGATGACATAAATAAAACATAAACCATTACACAAAAGAAGGAAGAAAACACCGAATACGGTTACTATTTAGACATGGTTTTATATACAGATGACATAAATAAAACATAAACCATTACACAGGAGAAGGAAGAAAACACCGAATACCGTTACTATTTAGACATGGTTTTATATACAGATGACATAAATAAAACATAAACCATTACACAGGAGAAGGAAGAAAACACCGAATACCGTTACTATTTAGACATGGTTTTATATACAGATGACATAAATAAAACATAAACCATTACACAGGAGAAGGAAGAAAACACCGAATACCGTTACTATTTAGACATGGTTTTATATACAGATGACATAAATAAAACATAAACCATTACACAGGAGAATGAAGGAAACACCGAATACCGTTACTATTTAGACATGGTTTTATATACAGATGACATAAATAAAACATAAACCATTACACAGGAGAAGGAAGAAAACACCGAATACCGTTACTATTTAGACATGGTTTTATATAGAGATGACATAAATAAAACATAAACCATTACATAAGAGAAGGAAGAAAACACCGAATACCGTTACTATTTAGACATGGTTTTATATACAGATGACATAAATAAAACATAAACCATTACACAAGAGGAGGAAGAAAACACCGAATGCCGTTACTATTTAGACATGGTTTTATATAGAGATGTCATAAATAAAACATAAACCATTACATAAGAGAAGGAAGAAAACACCGAATACCGTTACTATTTACACATGGTTTTATATACAGATGACATAAATAAAATATAAACCATTACACAGGAGAAGGAAGGAAACACCGAATACCGTTACTATTTAGACATGGTTTTATATACAGATGACATAAATAAAACATAAACCATTACACAAAAGAAGGAAGAAAACACCGAATACGGTTACTATTTAGACATGGTTTTATATACAGATGACATAAATAAAACATAAACCATTACACAGGAGAAGGAAGAAAACACCGAATACCGTTACTATTTAGACATGGTTTTATATACAGATGACATAAATAAAACATAAACCATTACACAGGAGAAGGAAGAAAACACCGAATACCGTTACTATTTAGACATGGTTTTATATACAGATGACATAAATAAAACATAAACCATTACACAGGAGAAGGAAGAAAACACCGAATACCGTTACTATTTAGACATGGTTTTATATACAGATGACATAAATAAAACATAAACCATTACACAGGAGAATGAAGGAAACACCGAATACCGTTACTATTTAGACATGGTTTTATATACAGATGACATAAATAAGACATAAACCATTACACAGGAGAAGGAAGAAAACACCGAATACCGTTACTATTTAGACATGGTTTTATATAGAGATGACATAAATAAAACATAAACCATTACATAAGAGAAGGAAGAAAACACCGAATACCGTTACTATTTAGACATGGTTTTATATACAGATGACATAAATAAAACATAAACCATTACACAAGAGGAGGAAGAAAACACCGAATACCGTTACTATTTAGACATGGTTTTATATACAGATGACATAAATAAAATATAAACCATTACACAGGAGAAAGAAGGAAACACCGAATACCGTTACTATTTAGACATGGTTTTATATACAGATGACATAAATAAAACATAAACCATTACACAGGAGAAGGAAGAAAACACCGAATACCGTTACTATTTAGACATGGTTTTATATACAGATGACATAAATAAAATATAAACCATTACACAGGAGAAGGAAGGAAACACCGAATACCGTTACTATTTAGACATGGTTTTATATACAGATGACATAAATAAAACATAAACCATTACACAAAAGAAGGAAGAAAACACCGAATACGGTTACTATTTAGACATGGTTTTATATACAGATGACATAAATAAAACATAAACCATTACACAGGAGAAGGAAGAAAACACCGAATACCGTTACTATTCAGACATGGTTTTATATACAGATGACATAAATAAAACATAAACCATTACACAGGAGAAGGAAGAAAACACCGAATACCGTTACTATTTAGACATGGTTTTATATACAGATGACATAAATAAAACATAAACCATTACACAGGAGAAGGAAGAAAACACCGAATACCGTTACTATTTAGACATGGTTTTATATACAGAAGACATAAATAAAACATAAACCATTACACAGGAGAATGAAGGAAACACCGAATACCGTTACTATTTAGACATGGTTTTATATACAGATGACATAAATAAGACATAAACCATTACACAGGAGAAGGAAGAAAACACCGAATACCGTTACTATTTAGACATGGTTTTATATAGAGATGACATAAATAAAACATAAACCATTACATAAGAGAAGGAAGAAAACACCGAATACCGTTACTATTTAGACATGGTTTTATATACAGATGACATAAATAAAACATAAATCATTACACAGGAGAAGGAAGGAAACACCTAATACCGTTACTATTTAGACATGGTTTAATATACAGATGACATAAATAAAACATAAACCATTACACAGGAGAAGGAAGGAAACACCGAATACCGTTACTATTTAGACATGGTTTTATATACAGATGACGTAAATAAAACATAAACCATTACACAAGAGAAGGAAGAAAACACCGAATACCGTTACTATTTAGACATGGTTTTATATACAGATGACATAAGTAAAGCATAAACTATTACACAGGAGAAGAAAGGAAACACCGAATACCGTTACTATTTAGACATGGTTTTATATACAGATGACATAAATAAAACATAAACCATTACACAAGAGAAGGAAGGAAACACCGAATACCATTACTAATTAGATATGGTTTTATATACAGATGACATAAATAAAACATAAACCATTACACAGGAGAAGGAAGGAAACACCGAATACCGTTACTAATTAGATATGGTTTTATATACAGATGACATAAATAAAACATAAACCATTACACAGGAGAAGGAAGGAAACACCGAATACCGTTACTAATTAGATATGGTTTTATATACAGATGACATAAATAAAACATAAACCATTACACAGGAGAAGGAAGGAAACACCGAATACCGTTACTATTTAGACATGGTTTTATATACAGATGACATAAGTAAAACATAAACTATTACACAGGAGAAGAAAGGAAACACCGAATATCGTTACTATTTAGACATGGTTTTATATACAGATGACATAAATAAAACATAAACCATTACACAAGAGAAGGAAGGAAACACCGAATACCGTTACTATTTAGACATGATTTTATATACAGATGACATAAATAAAACATAAACCATTACACAGGAGAAGGAAGGAAACACCGAATACCGTTACTATTTAGACATGGTTTTATATAGAGATGACATAAATAAAACATAAACTATTACACAAGAGAAGGAAGGAAACACCGAATACCGTTACTATTTAGACATGGTTTTATATACAGATGACATAAATAAAACATAAACCATTACACAGGAGAAGGAAGGAAACACCGAATACCGTTACTATTTAGACATGGATTTATATACAGATGACATAAATAAAACATAAACCTTTACACAGGAGAAGGAAGGAAACACCGAATACCGTTACTATTTAGACATGGTTTTATATAGAGATGACATAAATAAAACATAAACTATTACACAAGAGAAGGAAGGAAACACCGAATACCGTTACTATTTAGACATGGTTTTATATACAGATGACATAAATAAAACATAAACCATTACACAGGAGAATGAAGGAAACACCGAATACCGTTACTATTTAGACATGGTTTTATATACAGATGACATAAATAAAACATAAACCATTACACAGGAGAAGGAAGGAAACACCTAATACCGTTACTATTTAGACATGGTTTTATATACAGATGACATAAATAAAACATAAACCATTACACAGGAGAAGGAAGGAAACACCGAATACCGTTACTATTTAGACATGGTTTTATATACAGATGACGTAAATAAAACATAAACCATTACACAAGAGAAGGAAGAAAACACCGAATACCGTTACTATTTAGACATGGTTTTATATACAGATGACATAAGTAAAACATAAACTATTACACAGGAGAAGAAAGGAAACACCGAATACCGTTACTATTTAGACATGGTTTTATATACAGATGACATAAATAAAACATAAACCATTACACAAGAGAAGGAAGGAAACACCGAATACCATTACTAATTAGATATGGTTTTATATACAGATGACATAAATAAAACATAAACCATTACACAGGAGAAGGAAGGAAACACCGAATACCGTTACTAATTAGATATGGTTTTATATACAGATGACATAAATAAAACATAAACCATTACACAGGAGAAGGAAGGAAACACCGAATACCGTTACTAATTAGATATGGTTTTATATACAGATGACATAAATAAAACATAAACCATTACACAGGAGAAGGAAGGAAACACCGAATACCGTTACTATTTAGACATGGTTTTATATACAGATGACATAAGTAAAACATAAACTATTACACAGGAGAAGAAAGGAAACACCGAATACCGTTACTATTTAGACATGGTTTTATATACAGATGACATAAATAAAACATAAACCATTACACAAGAGAAGGAAGAAAACACCGAATACCGTTACTATTTAGACATGATTTTATATACAGATGACATAAATAAAACATAAACCATTACACAGGAGAAGGAAGGAAACACCGAATACCGTTACTATTTAGACATGGTTTTATATACAGATGACATAAATAAAACATAAACCATTACACAGGAGAAGGAAGAAAACACCGAATACCGTTACTATTTAGACATGGTTTTATATACAGAAGACATAAATAAAACATAAACCATTACACAGGAGAATGAAGGAAACACCGAATACCGTTACTATTTAGACATGGTTTTATATACAGATGACATAAATAAGACATAAACCATTACACAGGAGAAGGAAGAAAACACCGAATACCGTTACTATTTAGACATGGTTTTATATAGAGATGACATAAATAAAACATAAACCATTGCATAAGAGAAGGAAGAAAACACCGAATACCGTTACTATTTAGACATGGTTTTATATACAGATGACATAAATAAAACATAAACCATTACACAAGAGGAGGAAGGAAACACCGAATACCGATACTATTTAGACATGGTTTTATATACAGATGACATAAATAAAACATAAATCATTACACAGGAGAAGGAAGGAAACACCTAATACCGTTACTATTTAGACATGGTTTTATATACAGATGACATAAATAAAACATAAACCATTACACAGGAGAAGGAAGGAAACACCGAATACCGTTACTATTTAGACATGGTTTTATATACAGATGACGTAAATAAAACATAAACCATTACACAAGAGAAGCAAGAAAACACCGAATACCGTTACTATTTAGACATGGTTTTATATACAGATGACATAAGTAAAACATAAACTATTACACAGGAGAAGAAAGGAAACACCGAATACCGTTACTATTTAGACATGGTTTTATATACAGATGACATAAATAAAACATAAACCATTACACAAGAGAAGGAAGGAAACACCGAATACCATTACTAATTAGATATGGTTTTATATACAGATGACATAAATAAAACATAAACCATTACACAGGAGAAGGAAGGAAACACCGAATACCGTTACTAATTAGATATGGTTTTATATACAGATGACATAAATAAAACATAAACCATTACACAGGAGAAGGAAGGAAACACCGAATACCGTTACTAATTAGATATGGTTTTATATACAGATGACATAAATAAAACATAAACCATTACACAGGAGAAGGAAGGAAACACCGAATACCGTTACTATTTAGACATGGTTTTATATACAGATGACATAAATAAAACATAAACCATTACACAGGAGAAGGAAGGAAACACCGAATACCGTTACTATTTAGACATGGATTTATATACAGATGACATAAATAAAACATAAACCTTTACACAGGAGAAGGAAGGAAACACCGAATACCGTTACTATTTAGACATGGTTTTATATAGAGATGACATAAATAAAACATAAACTATTACACAAGAGAATGAAGGAAACACCGAATACCGTTACTATTTAGACATGGTTTTATATACAGATGACATAAATAAAACATAAACCATTACACAGGAGAAGGAAGGAAACACCTAATACCGTTACTATTTAGACATGGTTTTATATACAGATGACATAAATAAAACATAAACCATTACACAGGAGAAGGAAGGAAACACCGAATACCGTTACTATTTAGACATGGTTTTATATACAGATGACGTAAATAAAACATAAACCATTACACAAGAGAAGGAAGAAAACACCGAATACCGTTACTATTTAGACATGGTTTTATATACAGATGACATAAGTAAAACATAAACTATTACACAGGAGAAGAAAGGAAACACCGAATACCGTTACTATTTAGACATGGTTTTATATACAGATGACATAAATAAAACATAAACCATTACACAAGAGAAGGAAGGAAACACCGAATACCATTACTAATTAGATATGGTTTTATATACAGATGACATAAATAAAACATAAACCATTACACAGGAGAAGGAAGGAAACACCGAATACCGTTACTAATTAGATATGGTTTTATATACAGATGACATAAATAAAACATAAACCATTACACAGGGGAAGGAAGGAAACACCGAATACCGTTACTAATTAGATATGGTTTTATATACAGATGACATAAATAAAACATAAACCATTACACAGGAGAAGGAAGGAAACACCGAATACCGTTACTATTTAGACATGGTTTTATATACAGATGACATAAGTAAAACATAAACTATTACACAGGAGAAGAAAGGAAACACCGAATACCGTTACTATTTAGACATGGTTTTATATACAGATGACATAAATAAAACATAAACCATTACACAAGAGAAGGAAGGAAACACCGAATACCGTTACTATTTAGACATGATTTTATATACAGATGACATAAATAAAACATAAACCATTACACAGGAGAAGGAAGGAAACACCGAATACCGTTACTATTTAGACATGGTTTTATATACAGATGACATAAATAAAACATAAACCATTACACAGGAGAAGGAAGAAAACACCGAATACCGTTACTATTTAGACATGGTTTTATATACAGAAGACATAAATAAAACATAAACCATTACACAGGAGAATGAAGGAAACACCGAAACCGTTACTATTTAGACATGGTTTTATATACAGATGACATAAATAAAACATAAACCATTGCATAAGAGAAGGAAGAAAACACCGAATACCGTTACTATTTAGACATGGTTTTATATACAGATGACATAAATAAAACATAAACCATTACACAAGAGGAGGAAGGAAACACCGAATACCGATACTATTTAGACATGGTTTTATATACAGATGACATAAATAAAACATAAATCATTACACAGGAGAAGGAAGGAAACACCTAATACCGTTACTATTTAGACATGGTTTTATATACAGATGACATAAATAAAACATAAACCATTACACAGGAGAAGGAAGGAAACACCGAATACCGTTACTATTTAGACATGGTTTTATATACAGATGACGTAAATAAAACATAAACCATTACACAAGAGAAGCAAGAAAACACCGAATACCGTTACTATTTAGACATGGTTTTATATACAGATGACATAAGTAAAACATAAACTATTACACAGGAGAAGAAAGGAAACACCGAATACCGTTACTATTTAGACATGGTTTTATATACAGATGACATAAATAAAACATAAACCATTACACAAGAGAAGGAAGGAAACACCGAATACCATTACTAATTAGATATGGTTTTATATACAGATGACATAAATAAAACATAAACCATTACACAGGAGAAGGAAGGAAACACCGAATACCGTTACTAATTAGATATGGTTTTATATACAGATGACATAAATAAAACATAAACCATTACACAGGAGAAGGAAGGAAACACCGAATACCGTTACTAATTAGATATGGTTTTATATACAGATGACATAAATAAAACATAAACCATTACACAGGAGAAGGAAGGAAACACCGAATACCGTTACTAATTAGATATGGTTTTATATACAGATGACATAAATAAAACATAAACCATTACACAGGAGAAGGAAGGAAACACCGAATACCGTTACTATTTAGACATGGTTTTATATACAGATGACATAAGTAAAACATAAACTATTACACAGGAGAAGAAAGGAAACACCGAATACCGTTACTATTTAGACATGGTTTTATATACAGATGACATAAATAAAACATAAACCATTACACAAGAGAAGGAAGGAAACACCGAATACCGTTACTATTTAGACATGATTTTATATACAGATGACATAAATAAAACATAAACCATTACACAGGAGAAGGAAGGAAACACCGAATACCGTTACTATTTAGACATGGTTTTATATACAGATGACATAAATAAAACATAAACCATTACACAGGAGAAGGAAGAAAACACCGAATACCGTTACTATTTAGACATGGTTTTATATACAGAAGACATAAATAAAACATAAACCATTACACAGGAGAATGAAGGAAACACCGAATACCGTTACTATTTAGACATGGTTTTATATACAGATGACATAAATAAGATATAAACCATTACACAGGAGAAGGAAGAAAACACCGAATACCGTTACTATTTAGACATGGTTTTATATAGAGATGACATAAATAAAACATAAACCATTACATAAGAGAAGGAAGAAAACACCGAATACCGTTACTATTTAGACATGGTTTTATATACAGATGACATAAATAAAACATAAACCATTACACAAGAGGAGGAAGGAAACACCGAATACCGTTACTATTTAGACATGGTTTTATATACAGATGACATAAATAAAACATAAATCATTACACAGGAGAAGGAAGGAAACACCTAATACCGTTACTATTTAGACATGGTTTTATATACAGATGACATAAATAAAACATAAACCATTACACAGGAGAAGGAAGGAAACACCGAATACCGTTACTATTTAGACATGGTTTTATATACAGATGACGTAAATAAAACATAAACCATTACACAAGAGAAGGAAGAAAACACCGAATACCGTTACTATTTAGACATGGTTTTATATACAGATGACATAAGTAAAACATAAACTATTACACAGGAGAAGAAAGGAAACACCGAATACCGTTACTATTTAGACATGGTTTTATATACAGATGACATAAATAAAACATAAACCATTACACAAGAGAATGAAGGAAACACCGAATACCATTACTAATTAGATATGGTTTTATATACAGATGACATAAATAAAACATAAACCATTACACATGAGAAGGAAGGAAACACCGAATACCGTTACTAATTAGATATGGTTTTATATACAGATGACATAAATAAAACATAAACCATTACACAGGAGAAGGAAGGAAACACCGAATACCGTTACTAATTAGATATGGTTTTATATACAGATGACATAAATAAAACATAAACCATTACACAGGAGAAGGAAGGAAACACCGAATACCGTTACTATTTAGACATGGTTTTATATACAGATGACATAAGTAAAACATAAACTATTACACAGGAGAAGAAAGGAAACACCGAATATCGTTACTATTTAGACATGGTTTTATATACAGATGACATAAATAAAACATAAACCATTACACAAGAGAAGGAAGGAAACACCGAATACCGTTACTATTTAGACATGATTTTATATACAGATGACATAAATAAAACATAAACCATTACACAGGAGAAGGAAGGAAACACCGAATACCGTTACTATTTAGACATGGTTTTATATAGAGATGACATAAATAAAACATAAACTATTACACAAGAGAAGGAAGGAAACACCGAATACCGTTACTATTTAGACATGGTTTTATATACAGATGACATAAATAAAACATAAACCATTACACAGGAGAAGGAAGGAAACACCGAATACCGTTACTATTTAGACATGGATTTATATACAGATGACATAAATAAAACATAAACCTTTACACAGGAGAAGGAAGGAAACACCGAATACCGTTACTATTTAGACATGGTTTTATATAGAGATGACATAAATAAAACATAAACTATTACACAAGAGAAGGAAGGAAACACCGAATACCGTTACTATTTAGACATGGTTTTATATACAGATGACATAAATAAAACATAAACCATTACACAGGAGAATGAAGGAAACACCGAATACCGTTACTATTTAGACATGGTTTTATATACAGATGACATAAATAAAACATAAACCATTACACAGGAGAAGGAAGGAAACACCTAATACCGTTACTATTTAGACATGGTTTTATATACAGATGACATAAATAAAACATAAACCATTACACAGGAGAAGGAAGGAAACACCGAATACCGTTACTATTTAGACATGGTTTTATATACAGATGACGTAAATAATACATAAACCATTACACAAGAGAAGGAAGAAAACACCGAATACCGTTACTATTTAGACATGGTTTTATATACAGATGACATAAGTAAAACATAAACTATTACACAAGAGAAGAAAGGAAACACCGAATACCGTTACTATTTAGACATGGTTTTATATACAGATGACATAAATAAAACATAAACCATTACACAAGAGAAGGAAGGAAACACCGAATACCATTACTAATTAGATATGGTTTTATATACAGATGACATAAATAAAACATAAACCATTACACAGGAGAAGGAAGGAAACACCGAATACCGTTACTAATTAGATATGGTTTTATATACAGATGACATAAATAAAACATAAACCATTACACAGGAGAAGGAAGGAAACACCGAATACCGTTACTAATTAGATATGGTTTTATATACAGATGACATAAATAAAACATAAACCATTACACAGGAGAAGGAAGGAAACACCGAATACCGTTACTATTTAGACATGGTTTTATATACAGATGACATAAGTAAAACATAAACTATTACACAGGAGAAGAAAGGAAACACCGAATACCGTTACTATTTAGACATGGTTTTATATACAGATGACATAAATAAAACATAAACCATTACACAAGAGAAGGAAGGAAACACCGAATACCGTTACTATTTAGACATGATTTTATATACAGATGACATAAATAAAACATAAACCATTACACAGGAGAAGGAAGGAAACACCGAATACCGTTACTATTTAGACATGGTTTTATATAGAGATGACATAAATAAAACATAAACTATTACACAAGAGAAGGAAGGAAACACCGAATACCGTTACTATTTAGACATGGTTTTATATACAGATGACATAAATAAAACATAAACCATTACACAGGAGAAGGAAGGAAACACCGAATACCGTTACTATTTAGACATGGTTTTATATAGAGATGACATAAATAAAACATAAACTATTACACAAGAGAAGGAAGGAAACATCGAATACCGTTACTATTTAGACATGGTTTTATATACAGATGACATAAATAAAACATAAACCATTACACAGGAGAATGAAGGAAACACCGAATACCGTTACTATTTAGACATGGTTTTATATACAGATGACATAAATAAAACATAAACCATTACACAGGAGAAGGAAGAAAACACCGAATACCGTTACTATTTAGACATGGTTTTATATAGAGATGACATAAATAAAACATAAACCATTACATAAGAGAAGGAAGAAAACACCGAATACCGTTACTATTTAGACATGGTTTTATATACAGATGACATAATTAAAACATAAACCATTACACAAGAGGAGGAAGAAAACACAGAATGCCGTTACTATTTAGACATGGTTTTATATAGAGATGTCATAAATAAAACATAAACCATTACATAAGAGAAGGAAGAAAACACCGAATACCGTTACTATTTAGACATGGTTTTATATACAGATGACATAAATAAAATATAAACCATTACACAGGAGAAGGAAGGAAACACCGAATACCGTTACTATTTAGACATGGTTTTATATACAGATGACATAAATAAAACATAAACCATTACACAAAAGAAGGAAGAAAACACCGAATACGGTTACTATTTAGACATGGTTTTATATACAGATGACATAAATAAAACATAAACCATTACACAGGAGAAGGAAGAAAACACCGAATACCGTTACTATTTAGACATGGTTTTATATACAGATGACATAAATAAAACATAAACCATTACACAGGAGAAGGAAGGAAACACCGAATACCGTTACTATTTAGACATGGATTTATATACAGATGACATAAATAAAACATAAACCTTTACACAGGAGAAGGAAGGAAACACCGAATACCGTTACTATTTAGACATGGTTTTATATAGAGATGACATAAATAAAACATAAACTATTACACAAGAGAAGGAAGGAAACACCGAATACCGTTACTATTTAGACATGGTTTTATATACAGATGACATAAATAAAACATAAACCATTACACAGGAGAGTGAAGGAAACACCGAATACCGTTACTATTTAGACATGGTTTTATATACAGATGACATAAATAAAACATAAACCATTACACAGGAGAAGGAAGGAAACACCTAATACCGTTACTATTTAGACATGGTTTTATATACAGATGACATAAATAAAACATAAACCATTACACAGGAGAAGGAAGGAAACACCGAATACCGTTACTATTTAGACATGGTTTTATATACAGATGACGTAAATAAAACATAAACCATTACACAAGAGAAGGAAGAAAACACCGAATACCGTTACTATTTAGACATGGTTTTATATACAGATGACATAAGTAAAACATAAACTATTACACAGGAGAAGAAAGGAAACACCGAATGCCGTTACTATTTAGACATGGTTTTATATACAGATGACATAAATAAAACATAAACCATTACACAAGAGAAGGAAGGAAACACCGAATACCATTACTAATTAGATATGGTTTTATATACAGATGACATAAATAAAACATAAACCATTACACAGGAGAAGGAAGGAAACACCGAATACCGTTACTAATTAGATATGGTTTTATATACAGATGACATAAATAAAACATAAACCATTACACAGGAGAAGGAAGGAAACACCGAATACCGTTACTCATTAGATATGGTTTTATATACAGATGACATAAATAAAACATAAACCATTACACAGGAGAAGGAAGAAAACACCGAATACCGTTACTATTTAGACATGGTTTTATATACAGATGACATAAATAAAACATAAACCATTACACAGGAGAAGGAAGAAAACACCGAATACGGTTACTATTTAGACATGGTTTTATATACAGATGACATAAATAAAATATAAACCATTACACAGGAGAAGGAAGGAAACACCGAATACCGTTACTATTTAGACATGGTTTTATATACAGATGACATAAATAAAACATAAACCATTACACAAAAGAAGGAAGAAAACACCGAATACGGTTACTATTTAGACATGGTTTTATATACAGATGACAAAAATAAAACATAAACCATTACACAGGAGAAGGAAGAAAACACCGAATACCGTTACTATTTAGACATGGTTTTATATACAGATGACATAAATAAAACATAAACCATTACACAGGAGAAGGAAGGAAACACCGAATACCGTTACTATTTAGACATGGATTTATATACAGATGACATAAATAAAACATAAACCTTTACACAGGAGAAGGAAGGAAACACCGAATACCGTTACTATTTAGACATGGTTTTATATAGAGATGACATAAATAAAACATAAACTGTTACACAAGAGAAGGAAGGAAACACCGAATACCGTTACTATTTAGACATGGTTTTATATACAGATGACATAAATAAAACATAAACCATTACACAGGAGAGTGAAGGAAACACCGAATACCGTTACTATTTAGACATGGTTTTATATACAGATGACATAAATAAAACATAAACCATTACACAGGAGAAGGAAGGAAACACCTAATACCGTTACTATTTAGACATGGTTTTATATACAGATGACATAAATAAAACATAAACCATTACACAGGAGAAGGAAGGAAACACCGAATACCGTTACTATTTAGACATGGTTTTATATACAGATGACGTAAATAAAACATAAACCATTACACAAGAGAAGGAAGAAAACACCGAATACAGTTACTATTTAGACATGGTTTTATATACAGATGACATAAGTAAAACATAAACTATTACACAGGAGAAGAAAGGAAACACAGAATACCGTTACTATTTAGACATGGTTTTATATACAGATGACATAAATAAAACATAAACCATTACACAAGAGAAGGAAGGAAACACCGAATACCATTACTAATTAAATATGGTTTTATATACAGATGACATAAATAAAACATAAACCATTACACAGGAGAAGGAAGGAAACACCGAATACCGTTACTAATTAGATATGGTTTTATATACAGATGACATAAATAAAACATAAACCATTACACAGGAGAAGGAAGGAAACACCGAATACCGTTACTAATTAGATATGGTTTTATATACAGATGACATAAATAAAACATAAACCATTACACAGGAGAAGGAAGGAAACACCGAATACCGTTACTATTTAGACATGGTTTTATATACAGATGACATAAGTAAAACATAAACTATTACACAGGAGAAGAAAGGAAACACCGAATACCGTTACTATTTAGACATGGTTTTATATACAGATGACATAAATAAAACATAAACCATTACACAAGAGAAGGAAGGAAACACCGAATACCGTTACTATTTAGACATGATTTTATATACAGATGACATAAATAAAACATAAACCATTACACAGGAGAAGGAAGGAAACACCGAATACCGTTACTATTTAGACATGGTTTTATATAGAGATGACATAAATAAAACATAAACTATTAGACAAGAGAAGGAAGGAAACACCGAATACCGTTACTATTTAGACATGGTTTTATATACAGATGACATAAATAAAACATAAACCATTACACAGGAGAAGGAAGGAAACACCGAATACCGTTACTATTTAGACATGGATTTATATACAGATGACATAAATAAAACATAAACCTTTACACAGGAGAAGGAAGGAAACACCGAATACCGTTACTATTTAGACATGGTTTTATATAGAGATGACATAAATAAAACATAAACTATTACACAAGAGAAGGAAGGAAACATCGAATACCGTTACTATTTAGACATGGTTTTATATACAGATGACATAAATAAAACATAAACCATTACACAGGAGAATGAAGGAAACATCGAATACCGTTACTATTTAGACATGGTTTTATATACAGATGACATAAATAAAACATAAACCATTACACAGGAGAAGGAAGAAAACACCGAATACCGTTACTATTTAGACATGGTTTTATATAGAGATGACATAAATAAAACATAAACCATTACATAAGAGAAGGAAGAAAACACCGAATACCGTTACTATTTAGACATGGTTTTATATACAGATGACATAAATAAAACATAAACCATTACACAAGAGGAGAAAGAAAACACCGAATGCCGTTACTATTTAGACATGGTTTTATATAGAGATGTCATAAATAAAACATAAACCATTACATAAGAGAAGGAAGAAAACACCGAATACCGTTACTATTTAGACATGGTTTTATATACAGATGACATAAATAAAATATAAACCATTACACAGGAGAAGGAAGGAAACACCGAATACCGTTACTATTTAGACATGGTTTTATATACAGATGACATAAATAAAACATAAACCATTACACAAAAGAAGGAAGAAAACACCGAATACGGTTACTATTTAGACATGGTTTTATATACAGATGACATAAATAAAACATAAACCATTACACAGGAGAAGGAAGAAAACACCGAATACCGTTACTATTTAGACATGGTTTTATATACAGATGACATAAATAAAACATAAACCATTACACAGGATAAGGAAGAAAACACCGAATACCGTTACTATTTAGACATGGTTTTATATACAGATGACATAAATAAAACATAAACCATTACACAGGAGAAGGAAGAAAACACCGAATACCGTTACTATTTAGACATGGTTTTACATACAGATGACATATATAAAACATAAACCATTACACAGGAGAATGAAGGAAACACCGAATACCGTTACTATTTAGACATGGTTTTATATACAGATGACATAAATAAAACATAAACCATTACACAGGAGAAGGAAGAAAACACCGAATACCGTTACTATTTAGACATGGTTTTATATAGAGATGACATAAATAAAACATAAACCATTACATAAGAGAAGGAAGAAAACACCGAATATCGTTACTATTTAGACATGGTTTTATATACAGATGACATAAATAAAACATAAACAATTACACAAGAGGAGGAAGAAAACACCGAATGCCGTTACTATTTAGACATGGTTTTATATAGAGATGTCATAAATAAAACATAAACCATTACATAAGAGAAGGAAGAAAACACAGAATACCGTTACTATTTAGACATGGTTTTATATACAGATGACATAAATAAAATATAAACCATTACACAGGAGAAGGAAGGAAACACCGAATACCGTTACTATTTAGACATGGTTTTATATACAGATGACATAAATAAAACATAAACCATTACACAAAAGAAGGAAGAAAACACCGAATACCGTTACTATTTAGATATGGTTTTATATACAGATGACATAAATAAAACATAAACCATTACACAGGAGAAGGAAGGAAACACCGAATACCGTTACTATTTAGACATGGTTTTATATACAGATGACATAAGTAAAACATAAACTATTACACAGGAGAAGAAAGGAAACACCGAATACCGTTACTATTTAGACATGGTTTTATATACAGATGACATAAATAAAACATAAACCATTACACAGGAGAAGGAAGGAAACACCGAATACCGTTACTCATTAGATATGGTTTTATATACAGATGACATAAATAAAACATAAACCATTACACAGGAGAAGGAAGAAAACACCGAATACCGTTACTATTTAGACATGGTTTTATATACAGATGACATAAATAAAACATAAACCATTACACAGGAGAAGGAAGAAAACACCGAATACGGTTACTATTTAGACATGGTTTTATATACAGATGACATAAATAAAATATAAACCATTACACAGGAGAAGGAAGGAAACACCGAATACCGTTACTATTTAGACATGGTTTTATATACAGATGACATAAATAAAACATAAACCATTACACAAAAGAAGGAAGAAAACACCGAATACGGTTACTATTTAGACATGGTTTTATATAGAGATGACATAAATAAAACATAAACTATTACACAAGAGAAGGAAGGAAACACCGAATACCGTTACTATTTAGACATGGTTTTATATACAGATGACATAAATAAAACATAAACCATTACACAGGAGAAGGAAGGAAACACCGAATACCGTTACTATTTAGACATGGTTTTATATAGAGATGACATAAATAAAACATAAACTATTACACAAGAGAAGGAAGGAAACATCGAATACCGTTACTATTTAGACATGGTTTTATATACAGATGACATAAATAAAACATAAACCATTACACAGGAGAATGAAGGAAACACCGAATACCGTTACTATTTAGACATGGTTTTATATACAGATGACATAAATAAAACATAAACCATTACACAGGAGAAGGAAGAAAACACCGAATACCGTTACTATTTAGACATGGTTTTATATAGAGATGACATAAATAAAACATAAACCATTACATAAGAGAAGGAAGAAAACACCGAATACCGTTACTATTTAGACATGGTTTTATATACAGATGACATAATTAAAACATAAACCATTACACAAGAGGAGGAAGAAAACACAGAATGCCGTTACTATTTAGACATGGTTTTATATAGAGATGTCATAAATAAAACATAAACCATTACATAAGAGAAGGAAGAAAACACCGAATACCGTTACTATTTAGACATGGTTTTATATACAGATGACATAAATAAAATATAAACCATTACACAGGAGAAGGAAGGAAACACCGAATACCGTTACTATTTAGACATGGTTTTATATACAGATGACATAAATAAAACATAAACCATTACACAAAAGAAGGAAGAAAACACCGAATACGGTTACTATTTAGACATGGTTTTATATACAGATGACATAAATAAAACATAAACCATTACACAGGAGAAGGAAGAAAACACCGAATACCGTTACTATTTAGACATGGTTTTATATACAGATGACATAAATAAAACATAAACCATTACACAGGAGAAGGAAGGAAACACCGAATACCGTTACTATTTAGACATGGATTTATATACAGATGACATAAATAAAACATAAACCTTTACACAGGAGAAGGAAGGAAACACCGAATACCGTTACTATTTAGACATGGTTTTATATAGAGATGACATAAATAAAACATAAACTATTACACAAGAGAAGGAAGGAAACACCGAATACCGTTACTATTTAGACATGGTTTTATATACAGATGACATAAATAAAACATAAACCATTACACAGGAGAGTGAAGGAAACACCGAATACCGTTACTATTTAGACATGGTTTTATATACAGATGACATAAATAAAACATAAACCATTACACAGGAGAAGGAAGGAAACACCTAATACCGTTACTATTTAGACATGGTTTTATATACAGATGACATAAATAAAACATAAACCATTACACAGGAGAAGGAAGGAAACACCGAATACCGTTACTATTTAGACATGGTTTTATATACAGATGACGTAAATAAAACATAAACCATTACACAAGAGAAGGAAGAAAACACCGAATACCGTTACTATTTAGACATGGTTTTATATACAGATGACATAAGTAAAACATAAACTATTACACAGGAGAAGAAAGGAAACACCGAATGCCGTTACTATTTAGACATGGTTTTATATACAGATGACATAAATAAAACATAAACCATTACACAAGAGAAGGAAGGAAACACCGAATACCATTACTAATTAGATATGGTTTTATATACAGATGACATAAATAAAACATAAACCATTACACAGGAGAAGGAAGGAAACACCGAATACCGTTACTAATTAGATATGGTTTTATATACAGATGACATAAATAAAACATAAACCATTACACAGGAGAAGGAAGGAAACACCGAATACCGTTACTATTTAGACATGGATTTATATACAGATGACATAAATAAAACATAAACCTTTACACAGGAGAAGGAAGGAAACACCGAATACCGTTACTATTTAGACATGGTTTTATATAGAGATGACATAAATAAAACATAAACTATTACACAAGAGAAGGAAGGAAACATCGAATACCGTTACTATTTAGACATGGTTTTATATACAGATGACATAAATAAAACATAAACCATTACACAGGAGAATGAAGGAAACATCGAATACCGTTACTATTTAGACATGGTTTTATATACAGATGACATAAATAAAACATAAACCATTACACAGGAGAAGGAAGAAAACACCGAATACCGTTACTATTTAGACATGGTTTTATATAGAGATGACATAAATAAAACATAAACCATTACATAAGAGAAGGAAGAAAACACCGAATACCGTTACTATTTAGACATGGTTTTATATACAGATGACATAAATAAAACATAAACCATTACACAAGAGGAGAAAGAAAACACCGAATGCCGTTACTATTTAGACATGGTTTTATATAGAGATGTCATAAATAAAACATAAACCATTACATAAGAGAAGGAAGAAAACACCGAATACCGTTACTATTTAGACATGGTTTTATATACAGATGACATAAATAAAATATAAACCATTACACAGGAGAAGGAAGGAAACACCGAATACCGTTACTATTTAGACATGGTTTTATATACAGATGACATAAATAAAACATAAACCATTACACAAAAGAAGGAAGAAAACACCGAATACGGTTACTATTTAGACATGGTTTTATATACAGATGACATAAATAAAACATAAACCATTACACAGGAGAAGGAAGAAAACACCGAATACCGTTACTATTTAGACATGGTTTTATATACAGATGACATAAATAAAACATAAACCATTACACAGGATAAGGAAGAAAACACCGAATACCGTTACTATTTAGACATGGTTTTATATACAGATGACATAAATAAAACATAAACCATTACACAGGAGAAGGAAGAAAACACCGAATACCGTTACTATTTAGACATGGTTTTACATACAGATGACATATATAAAACATAAACCATTACACAGGAGAATGAAGGAAACACCGAATACCGTTACTATTTAGACATGGTTTTATATACAGATGACATAAATAAAACATAAACCATTACACAGGAGAAGGAAGAAAACACCGAATACCGTTACTATTTAGACATGGTTTTATATAGAGATGACATAAATAAAACATAAACCATTACATAAGAGAAGGAAGAAAACACCGAATATCGTTACTATTTAGACATGGTTTTATATACAGATGACATAAATAAAACATAAACAATTACACAAGAGGAGGAAGAAAACACCGAATGCCGTTACTATTTAGACATGGTTTTATATAGAGATGTCATAAATAAAACATAAACCATTACATAAGAGAAGGAAGAAAACACAGAATACCGTTACTATTTAGACATGGTTTTATATACAGATGACATAAATAAAATATAAACCATTACACAGGAGAAGGAAGGAAACACCGAATACCGTTACTATTTAGACATGGTTTTATATACAGATGACATAAATAAAACATAAACCATTACACAAAAGAAGGAAGAAAACACCGAATACCGTTACTATTTAGACATGGTTTTATATACAGATGACATAAATAAAACATAAACCATTACACAGGAGAAGGAAGAAAACACCGAATACCGTTACTATTTAGACATGGTTTTATATACAGATGACATAAATAAAACATAAACCATTACACAGGAGAAGGAAGAAAACACCGAATACCGTTACTATTTAGACATGGTTTTATATACAGATGACATAAATAAAACATAAACCATTACACAGGAGAATGAAGGAAACACCGAATACCGTTACTATTTAGACATGGTTTTATATACAGATGACATAAATAAGACATAAACCATTACACAGGAGTAGGAAGAAAACACCGAATACCGTTACTATTTAGACATGGTTTTATATAGAGATGACATAAATAAAACATAAACCATTACATAAGAGAAGGAAGAAAACACCGAATACCGTTACTATTTAGACATGGTTTTATATACAGATGACATAAATAAAACATAAACCATTACACAAGAGGAGGAAGAAAACACCGAATGCCGTTACTATTTAGACATGGTTTTATATAAAGATGTCATAAATAAAACATAAACCATTACATAAGAGAAGGAAGAAAACACCGAATACCGTTACTATTTAGACATGGTTTTATATACAGATGACATAAATAAAATATAAACCATTACACAGGAGAAGGAAGGAAACACCGAATACCGTTACTATTTAGACATGGCTTTATATACAGATGACATAAATAAAACATAAACCATTACACAGGAGAAGGAAGAAAACACCGAATACCGTTACTATTTAGACATGGTTTTATATACAGATGACATAAATAAAATATAAACCATTACACAGGAGAAGGAAGGAAACACCGAATACCGTTACTATTTAGACATGGTTTTATATACAGATGACATAAATAAAACATAAACCATTACACAAAAGAAGGAAGAAAACACCGAATACGGTTACTATTTAGACATGGTTTTATATACAGATGACATAAATAAAACATAAACCATTACACAGGAGAAGGAAGAAAACACCGAATACCGGTACTATTTAGACATGGTTTTATATACAGATGACATAAATAAAACATAAACCATTACACAGGAGAAGGAAGAAAACACCGAATACCGTTACTATTTAGACATGGTTTTATATACAGATGACATAAATAAAACATAAACCATTACACAGGAGAAGGAAGAAAACACCGAATACCGTTACTATTTAGACATGGTTTTATATACAGATGACATAAATAAAACATAAACCATTACACAGGAGAATGAAGGAAACACCGAATACCGTTACTATTTAGACATGGTTTTATATACAGATGACATAAATAAAACATAAACCATTACACAAGAGAAGGAAGGAAACACCGAATACCGTTACTATTTAGACATGGTTTTATATACAGATGACATAAATAAAACATAAACCATTACACAGGAGAAGAAAGGAAACACCGAATACCGTTACTATTTAGACATGGTTTTATATACAGATGACATAAATAAAACATAAACCATTACACAGGAGAAGGAAGGAAACACCTAATACCGTTACTATTTAGACATGGTTTTATATACAGATGACATAAATAAAACATAAACCATTACACAGGAGAAGGAAGGAAACACCGAATACCGTTACTATTTAGACATGGTTTTATATACAGATGACATAAATAAAACATAAACTATTACACAGGAGAAGGAAGGAAACACCTAATACCGTTACTATTTAGACATGGTTTTATATACAGATGATATAAATAAAACATAAACCATTACACAAGAGAAGAAAGGAAACACCGAATACCGTTACTATTTAGACATGGTTTTATATACAGATGACATAAATAAAACATAAATCATTACACAGGAGAAGGAAGGAAACACCTAATACCGTTACTATTTAGACATGGTTTTATATACAGATGACATAAATAAAACATAAACCATTACACAGGAGAAGGAAGGAAACACCGAATACCGTTACTATTTAGACATGGTTTTATATACAGATGACATAAGTAAAACATAAACTATTACACAGGAGAAGAAAGGAAACACCGAATACCGTTACTATTTAGACATGGTTTTATATACAGATGACATAAATAAAACATAAACCATTACACAAGAGAAGGAAGGAAACACCGAATACCGTTACTATTTAGACATGGTTTTATATACAGATGACATAAATAAGACATAAACCATTACACAGGAGAAGGAAGAAAACACCGAATACCGTTACTATTTAGACATGGTTTTATATAGAGAAGACATAAATAAAACATAAACCATTACATAAGAGAAGGAAGAAAACACCGAATACCGTTACTATTTAGACATGGTTTTATATACAGATGACATAAATAAAACATAAACCATTACACAAGAGGAGGAAGAAAACACCGAATGCCGTTACTATTTAGACATGGTTTTATATAAAGATGTCATAAATAAAACATAAACCATTACATAAGAGAAGGAAGAAAACACCGAATACCGTTACTATTTAGACATGGTTTTATATACAGATGACATAAATAAAATATAAACCATTACACAGGAGAAGGAAGGAAACACCGAATACCGTTACTATTTAGACATGATTTTATATACAGATGACATAAATAAAACATAAACCATTACACAGGAGAAGGAAGAAAACACCGAATACCGTTACTATTTAGACATGGTTTTATATACAGATGACATAAATACAATATAAACCATTACACAGGAGAAGGAAGGAAACACCGAATACCGTTACTATTTAGACATGGTTTTATATACAGATGACATAAATAAAACATAAACCATTACACAAAAGAAGGAAGAAAACACCGAATACGGTTATTATTTAGACATGGTTTTATATACAGATGACATAAATAAAACATAAACCATTACACAGGAGAAGGAAGAAAACACCGAATACCGTTACTATTTAGACATGGTTTTATATACAGATGACATAAATAAAACATAAACCATTACACAGGAGAAGGAAGAAAACACCGAATACCGTTACTATTTAGACATGGTTTTATATACAGATGACATAAATAAAACATAAACCATTACACAGGAGAAGGAAGAAAACACCGAATACCGTTACTATTTAGACATGGTTTTATATACAGATGACATAAATAAAACATAAACCATTACACAGGAGAATGAAGGAAACACCGAATACCGTTACTATTTAGACATGGTTTTATATACAGATGACATAAATAAAACATAAACCATTACACAAGAGAAGGAAGAAAACACCGAATACCGTTACTATTTAGACATGGTTTTATATACAGATGACATAAATAAAACATAAACCATTACACAGGAGAAGAAAGGAAACACCGAATACCGTTACTATTTAGACATGGTTTTATATACAGATGACATACATAAAACATAAACCATTACACAGGAGAAGGAAGGAAACACCTAATACCGTTACTATTTAGACATGGTTTTATATACAGATGACATAAATAAAACATAAACCATTACACAGGAGAAGGAAGGAAACACCGAATACCGTTACTATTTAGACATGGTTTTATATACAGATGACATAAATAAAACATAAACTATTACACAGGAGAAGGAAGGAAACACCTAATACCGTTACTATTTAGACATGGTTTTATATACAGATGATATAAATAAAACATAAACCATTACACAAGAGAAGGAAGGAAACACCGAATACCGTTACTATTTAGACATGGTTTTATATACAGATGACATAAATAAAACATAAATCATTACACAGGAGAAGGAAGGAAACACCTAATACCGTTACTATTTAGACATGGTTTTATATACAGATGACATAAATAAAACATAAACCATTACACAGGAGAAGGAAGGAAACACCGAATACCGTTACTATTTAGACATGGTTTTATATACAGATGACGTAAATAAAACATAAACCATTACACAAGAGAAGGAAGAAAACACCGAATACCGTTACTATTTAGACATGGTTTTATATACAGATGACATAAGTAAAACATAAACTATTACACAGGAGAAGAAAGGAAACACCGAATACCGTTACTATTTAGACATGGTTTTATATACAGATGACATAAATAAAACATAAACCATTACACAAGAGAAGGAAGGAAACACCGAATACCGTTACTATTTAGACATGATTTTATATACAGATGACATAAATAAAACATAAACCATTACACAGGAGAAGGAAGGAAACACCGAATACCGTTACTATTTAGACATGGTTTTATAAACAGTTGACATAAGTAAAACATAAACTATTACACAAGAGAAGGAAGGAAACACCGAATACCATTACTAATTAGATATGGTTTTATATACAGATGACATAAATAAAACATAAACCATTACACAGGAGAAGGAAGGAAACACCGAATACCGTTACTAATTAGATATGGTTTTATATACAGATGACATAAATAAAACATAAACCATTACACAGGAGAAGGAAGGAAACACCGAATACCGTTACTAATTAGATATGGTTTTATATACAGATGACATAAATAAAACATAAACCATTACACAGGAGAAGGAAGGAAACACCGAATACCGTTACTATTTAGACATGGTTTTATATACAGATTGCATAAGTAAAACATAAACTATTACACAGGAGAAGAAAGGAAACACCGAATACCGTTACTATTTAGACATGGCTTTATATACAGATGACATAAATAAAACATAAACCATTACACAAGAGAAGGAAGGAAACACCGAATACCGTTACTATTTAGACATGATTTTATATACAGATGACATAAATAAAACATAAACCATTACACAGGAGAAGGAAGGAAACACCGAATACCGTTACTATTTAGACATGGTTTTATATAGAGATGACATAAATAAAACATAAACTATTACACAAGAGAAGGAAGGAAACACCGAATACCGTTACTATTTAGACATGGTTTTATATACAGATGACATAAATAAAACATAAACCATTACACAGGAGAATGAAGGAAACACCGAATACCGTTACTATTTAGACATGGATTTATATACAGATGACATAAATAAAACATAAACCTTTACACAGGAGAAGGAAGGAAACACCGAATACCGTTACTATTTAGACATGGTTTTATATAGAGATGACATAAATAAAACATAAACTATTACACAAGAGAAGGAAGGAAACACCGAATACCGTTACTATTTAGACATGGTTTTATATACAGATGACATAAATAAAACATAAACCATTACACAGGAGAAGGAAGGAAACACCGAATACCGTTACTATTTAGACATGGTTTTATATACAGATGACATAAATAAAACATAAACCATTACACAAGAGAAGGAAGGAAACACCGAATACCGTTACTATTTAGACATGGTTTTATATACAGATGACATAAATAAAACATAAACCATTACACAAGAGAAGGAAGGAAACACCGAATACCGTTACTAATTAGACATGGTGTTATATACAGATGACATAAATAAAACATAAACCACTACACAGGAGAAGGAAGGAAACTTCGAATACCGTTATTATTTAGACATGGTTTTATATACAGATGACATAAATAAAACATAAACCATTACACAAGAGAAGGAAGGAAACACCGAATACCGTTACTATTTAGACATGGTTTTATATACAGATGACGTAAATAAAACATAAACCATTACACAAGAGAAGGAAGAAAACACCGAATACCGTTACTATTTAGACATGGTTTTATATACAGATGACATAAGTAAAACATAAACTATTACACAGGAGAAGAAAGGAAACACCGAATACCGTTACTATTTAGACATGGTTTTATATACAGATGACATAAATAAAACATAAACCATTACACAAGAGAAGGAAGGAAACACCGAATACCGTTACTATTTAGACATGATTTTATATACAGATGACATAAATAAAACATAAACCATTACACAGGAGAAGGAAGGAAACACCGAATACCGTTACTATTTAGACATGGTTTTATAAACAGTTGACATAAGTAAAACATAAACTATTACACAAGAGAAGGAAGGAAACACCGAATACCATTACTAATTAGATATGGTTTTATATACAGATGACATAAATAAAACATAAACCATTACACAGGAGAAGGAAGGAAACACCGAATACCGTTACTAATTAGATATGGTTTTATATACAGATGACATAAATAAAACATAAACCATTACACAGGAGAAGGAAGGAAACACCGAATACCGTTACTAATTAGATATGGTTTTATATACAGATGACATAAATAAAACATAAACCATTACACAGGAGAAGGAAGGAAACACCGAATACCGTTACTATTTAGACATGGTTTTATATACAGATTGCATAAGTAAAACATAAACTATTACACAGGAGAAGAAAGGAAACACCGAATACCGTTACTATTTAGACATGGCTTTATATACAGATGACATAAATAAAACATAAACCATTACACAAGAGAAGGAAGGAAACACCGAATACCGTTACTATTTAGACATGATTTTATATACAGATGACATAAATAAAACATAAACCATTACACAGGAGAAGGAAGGAAACACCGAATACCGTTACTATTTAGACATGGTTTTATATAGAGATGACATAAATAAAACATAAACTATTACACAAGAGAAGGAAGGAAACACCGAATACCGTTACTATTTAGACATGGTTTTATATACAGATGACATAAATAAAACATAAACCATTACACAGGAGAATGAAGGAAACACCGAATACCGTTACTATTTAGACATGGATTTATATACAGATGACATAAATAAAACATAAACCTTTACACAGGAGAAGGAAGGAAACACCGAATACCGTTACTATTTAGACATGGTTTTATATAGAGATGACATAAATAAAACATAAACTATTACACAAGAGAAGGAAGGAAACACCGAATACCGTTACTATTTAGACATGGTTTTATATACAGATGACATAAATAAAACATAAACCATTACACAGGAGAAGGAAGGAAACACCGAATACCGTTACTATTTAGACATGGTTTTATATACAGATGACATAAATAAAACATAAACCATTACACAAGAGAAGGAAGGAAACACCGAATACCGTTACTATTTAGACATGGTTTTATATACAGATGACATAAATAAAACATAAACCATTACACAAGAGAAGGAAGGAAACACCGAATACCGTTACTAATTAGACATGGTGTTATATACAGATGACATAAATAAAACATAAACCACTACACAGGAGAAGGAAGGAAACTTCGAATACCGTTATTATTTAGACATGGTTTTATATACAGATGACATAAATAAAACATAAACCATTACACAAGAGAAGGAAGGAAACACCGAATACCGTTACTATTTAGACATGGTTTTATATACAGATGACATAAATAAAACATAAACCATTACACAGGAGAAGGAAGAAAACACCAAATACCGTTACTATTTAGACATGGTTTTATATACAGATGACATAAATAAAACATAGACCATTACACAGGAGAAGGAAGAAAACACCGAATACCGGTACTATTTAGACATGGTTTTATATACAGATGACATAAATAAAACATAAACCATTACACAGGAGAAGGAAGAAAAGACCGAATACCGTTACTATTTAGACATGGTTTTATATACAGATGACATAAATAAAACATAAACCATTACATAAGAGAAGGAAGAAAACACCGAATACCGTTACTATTTAGACATGGTTTTTAAATACAGATGACATAAATAAAACATAAACCTTTACACAGGAGAAGGAAGGAAACACCGAATACCGTTACTATTTAGACATGGTTTTATATACAGATGACATAAATAAAACATAAACCATTACACAGGAGAAGGAAGAAAACACCGAATACCGTTACTATTTAGACATGGTTTTATATAGAGATGACATAAATAAAACATAAACCATTACATAAGAGAAGGAAGAAAACACCGAATACCGTTACTATTTAGACATGGTTTTATATACAGATGACATAAATAAAACATAAACCATTACACAAGAGAAGGAAGAAAACACCGAATGCCGTTACTATTTAGACATGGTTTTATATACAGATGACATAAATAAAACATAAACCATTACATAAGAGAAGGAAGAAAACAGCGAATACCGTTACTATTTAGACATGGTTTTTATGTACAGATGACATAAATAAAACATAAACCATTACACAGGAGAAGGAAGGAAACACCGAATACCGTTACTATTTAGACATGGTTTTATATACAGATGACATAAATAAAACATAAACCATTACACAGGAGAAGGAAGGAAACACCGAATACCGTTACTATTTAGACATGGTTTTATATACAGATGACGTAAATAAAACATAAACCATTACACAAGAGAAGGAAGAAAACACCGAATACCGTTACTATTTAGACATGATTTTATATACAGATGACATAAATAAAACATAAACCATTACACAGGAGAAGGAAGGAAACACCGAATACCGTTACTATTTAGACATGGTTTTATAAACAGTTGACATAAGTAAAACATAAACTATTACACAAGAGAAGGAAGGAAACACCGAATACCATTACTAATTAGATATGGTTTTATATACAGATGACATAAATAAAACATAAACCATTACACAGGAGAAGGAAGGAAACACCGAATACCGTTACTAATTAGATATGGTTTTATATACAGATGACATAAATAAAACATAAACCATTACACAGGAGAAGGAAGGAAACACCGAATACCGTTACTAATTAGATATGGTTTTATATACAGATGACATAAATAAAACATAAACCATTACACAGGAGAAGGAAGGAAACACCGAATACCGTTACTATTTAGACATGGTTTTATATACAGATGACATAAGTAAAACATAAACTATTACACAGGAGAAGAAAGGAAACACCGAATACCGTTACTATTTAGACATGGTTTTATATACAGATGACATAAATAAAACATAAACCATTACACAAGAAAAGGAAGGAAACACCGAATACCGTTACTATTTAGACATGATTTTATATACAGATGACATAAATAAAACATAAACCATTACACAGGAGAAGGAAGGAAACACCGAATACCGTTACTATTTAGACATGGTTTTATATAGAGATGACATAAATAAAACATAAACTATTACACAAGAGAAGGAAGGAAACACCGAATACCGTTACTATTTAGACATGGTTTTATATACAGATGACATAAATAAAACATAGACCATTACACAGGAGAAGGAAGGAAACACCGAATACCGTTACTATTTAGACATGGATTTATATACAGATGACATAAATAAAACATAAACCTTTACACAGGAGAAGGAAGGAAACACCGAATACCGTTACTATTTAGACATGGTTTTATATAGAGATGACATAAATAAAACATAAACTATTACACAAGAGAAGGAAGGAAACACCGAATACCGTTACTATTTAGACATGGTTTTATATAGAGATGACATAAATAAAACATAAACTATTACACAAGAGAAGGAAGGAAACACCGAATACCGTTACTATTTAGACATGGTTTTATATACAGATGACATAAATAAAACATAAACCATTACACAGGAGAAGGAAGGAAACACCGAATACCGTTACTATTTAGACATGGTTTTATATACAGATGACATAAATAAAACATAAACCATTACACAAGAGAAGGAAGGAAACACCGAATACCGTTACTATTTAGACATGGTTTTATATACAGATGACATAAATAAAACATAAACCATTACACAAGAGAAGGAAGGAAACACCGAATACCGTTACTAATTAGACATGGTGTTATATACAGATGACATAAATAAAACATAAACCACTACACAGGAGAAGGAAGGAAACTTCGAATACCGTTATTATTTAGACATGGTTTTATATACAGATGACATAAATAAAACATAAACCATTACACAAGAGAAGGAAGGAAACACCGAATACCGTTACTATTTAGACATGGTTTTATATACAGATGACATAAATAAAACATAAACCATTACACAGGAGAAGGAAGAAAACACCGAATACAGTTACTATTTAGACATGGTTTTATATACAGATGACATAAATAAAACATAGACCATTACACAGGAGAAGGAAGAAAACACCGAATACCGGTACTATTTAGACATGGTTTTATATACAGATGACATAAATAAAACATAAACCATTACACAGGAGAAGGAAGAAAAGACCGAATACCGTTACTATTTAGACATGGTTTTATATACAGATGACATAAATAAAACATAAACCATTACATAAGAGAAGGAAGAAAACACCGAATACCGTTACTATTTAGACATGGTTTTTAAATACAGATGACATAAATAAAACATAAACCTTTACACAGGAGAAGGAAGGAAACACCGAATACCGTTACTATTTAGACATGGTTTTATATACAGATGACATAAATAAAACATAAACCATTACACAGGAGAAGGAAGAAAACACCGAATACCGTTACTATTTAGACATGGTTTTATATAGAGATGACATAAATAAAACATAAACCATTACATAAGAGAAGGAAGAAAACACCGAATACCGTTACTATTTAGACATGGTTTTATATACAGATGACATAAATAAAACATAAACCATTACACAAGAGAAGGAAGAAAACACCGAATGCCGTTACTATTTAGACATGGTTTTATATACAGATGACATAAATAAAACATAAACCATTACATAAGAGAAGGAAGAAAACAGCGAATACCGTTACTATTTAGACATGGTTTTTATGTACAGATGACATAAATAAAACATAAACCATTACACAGGAGAAGGAAGGAAACACCGAATACCGTTACTATTTAGACATGGTTTTATATACAGATGACATAAATAAAACATAAACCATTACACAGGAGAAGGAAGGAAACACCGAATACCGTTACTATTTAGACATGGTTTTATATACAGATGACGTAAATAAAACATAAACCATTACACAAGAGAAGGAAGAAAACACCGAATACCGTTACTATTTAGACATGATTTTATATACAGATGACATAAATAAAACATAAACCATTACACAGGAGAAGGAAGGAAACACCGAATACCGTTACTATTTAGACATGGTTTTATAAACAGTTGACATAAGTAAAACATAAACTATTACACAAGAGAAGGAAGGAAACACCGAATACCATTACTAATTAGATATGGTTTTATATACAGATGACATAAATAAAACATAAACCATTACACAGGAGAAGGAAGGAAACACCGAATACCGTTACTAATTAGATATGGTTTTATATACAGATGACATAAATAAAACATAAACCATTACACAGGAGAAGGAAGGAAACACCGAATACCGTTACTAATTAGATATGGTTTTATATACAGATGACATAAATAAAACATAAACCATTACACAGGAGAAGGAAGGAAACACCGAATACCGTTACTATTTAGACATGGTTTTATATACAGATGACATAAGTAAAACATAAACTATTACACAGGAGAAGAAAGGAAACACCGAATACCGTTACTATTTAGACATGGTTTTATATACAGATGACATAAATAAAACATAAACCATTACACAAGAAAAGGAAGGAAACACCGAATACCGTTACTATTTAGACATGATTTTATATACAGATGACATAAATAAAACATAAACCATTACACAGGAGAAGGAAGGAAACACCGAATACCGTTACTATTTAGACATGGTTTTATATAGAGATGACATAAATAAAACATAAACTATTACACAAGAGAAGGAAGGAAACACCGAATACCGTTACTATTTAGACATGGTTTTATATACAGATGACATAAATAAAACATAAACCATTACACAGGAGAAGGAAGGAAACACCGAATACCGTTACTATTTAGACATGGATTTATATACAGATGACATAAATAAAACATAAACCTTTACACAGGAGAAGGAAGGAAACACCGAATACCGTTACTATTTAGACATGGTTTTATATAGAGATGACATAAATAAAACATAAACTATTACACAAGAGAAGGAAGGAAACACCGAATACCGTTACTATTTAGACATGGTTTTATATACAGATGACATAAATAAAACATAAACCATTACACAGGAGAAGGAAGGAAACACCGAATACCGTTACTATTTAGACATGGTTTTATATACAGATGACATAAATAAAACATAAACCTTTACACAGAAGAAGGAAGGAAACACCGAATACCGTTACTATTTAGACATGGTTTTATATACAGATGACATAAATAAAACATAAACCATTACACAAGAGAAGGAAGGAAACACCGAATACCGTTACTATTTAGACATGGTTTTATATACAGATGACATAAATAAAACATAAACCATTACACAAGAGAAGGAAGGAAACACCGAATACCGTTACTAATTAGACATGGTGTTATATACAGATGACATAAATAAAACATAAACCATTACACAGGAGAAGGAAGGAAACTTCGAATACCGTTATTATTTAGACATGGTTTTATATACAGATGACATAAATAAAACATAAACCATAACACAAGAGAAGGAAGGAAACACCGAATACCGTTACTATTTAGACATGGTTTTATATACAGATGACATAAATAAAACATAAACCATTACACAGGAGAAGGAAGAAAACACCGAATACCGTTACTATTTAGACATGGTTTTATATACAGATGACATAAATAAAACATAGACCATTACACAGGAGAAGGAAGAAAAGACCGAATACCGTTACTATTTAGACATGGTTTTATATACAGATGACATAAATAAAACATAAACCATTACATAAGAGAAGGAAGAAAACACCGAATACGTTACTATTTAGACATGGTTTTTATATACAGATGACATAAATAAAACATAAACCTTTACACAGGAGAAGGAAGGAAACACCGAATACCGTTACTATTTAGACATGGTTTTATATACAGATGACATAAATAAAACATAAACCATTACACAGGAGAAGGAAGAAAACACCGAATACCGTTACTATTTAGACATGGTTTTATATAGAGATGACATAAATAAAACATAAACCATTACATAAGAGAAGGAAGAAAACACCGAATACCGTTACTATTTAGACATGGTTTTATATACAGATGACATAAATAAAACATAAACCATTACACAAGAGAAGGAAGAAAACACCGAATGCCGTTACTATTTAGACATGGTTTTATATACAGATGACATAAATAAAACATAAACCATTACATAAGAGAAGGAAGAAAACACCGAATACCGTTACTATTTAGACATGGTTTTTATGTACAGATGACATAAATAAAACATAAACCATTACACAGGAGAAGGAAGGAAACACCGAATACCGTTACTATTTAGACATGGTTTTATATACAGATGACATAAATAAAACATAAACCATTACACAGGAGAAGGAAGAAAACACCGAATACCGTTACTATTTAGACATGGTTTTATATAGAGATGACATAAATAAAACATAAACCATTACATAAGAGAAGGAAGAAAACACCGAATACCGTTACTATTTAGACATGGTTTTATATACAGATGACATAAATAAAACATAAACCATTACACAAGAGAAGGAAGAAAACACCGAATGCCGTTACTATTTAGACATGGTTTTATATACAGATGACATAAATAAAACATAAACCATTACACAAGAGAAGGAAGAAAACAAGGGCCAGTAGCAATTATTCTGATTTCCTGAAACGTCATCTTCATCTGAGAAACAGGCTACTGGACCAGGGCTATAAAAAGATTCGCCTTATTCGATCTCTTAAAAAGTTTATATTCCGATACCAATATCTTGTCGAAATATATTCCGTCTCTGCAGAAAAAATTATAAGCGATGCATTTTCATATAGTGAAAATGTATAAAGATAAAGAAGTCGCAAATGTCAAGAATTTTTTTGTCAATGTGTGACGTAAAAATATTTTTGACATTTACGTCACCGAATATGGTACTGCTTTGACAACTATTTTACCTATTTTGTTCCTGTATTTAAATACTGTTACAGTGACAGCCGGAACCTTTGAACCGTAATGAGAGCGGGAGGTTTGGCGCCTTAAAATCTGATTCAACCCACCATTTCTTTAGAAATGCCTGTACCAAGTCAGGGTCATTACGGTTTTCACAGTTTTCCGGTTGTTGACTGATTTTGTCTGTTTATATAATTATGAGTTTTGACTTTCCCTTTGTAAGATTGTTCGGAGTTCGGTAATTTTGTTATTACCTTTATTTATATAGAGATGACATAAATAAAACATAAACCATTACATAAGAGAAGGAAGAAAACACCGAATACCGTTACTATTTAGACATGGTTTTATATACAGATGACATAAATAAAACATAAACCATTACACAGGAGAAGGAAGGAAACACCGAATACCGTTACTATTTAGACATGGTTTTATATACAGATGACATAAATAAAACATAAACCATTACACAAAAGAAGGAAGAAAACAACGAATACCGTTACTATTTAGACATGGTTTTATATACAGATGACATAAATAAAACAAAAACCATTACACAGGAGAAGGAAGGAAACACCGAATACCGTTACTATTTAGACATGGTTTTATATACAGATGACATAAATAAAACATAAACCATTACACAGGAGAAGAAAGGAAACACCGAATACCGTTACTATTTAGACATGGTTTTATATACAGATGACATAAATAAAACATAAACCATTACACAGGAGAAGGAAGGAAACACCTAATACCGTTACTATTTAGACATGGTTTTATATACAGATGACATAAATAAAACATAAACCATTACACAGGAGAAGGAAGGAAACACCGAATACCGTTACTATTTAGACATGGTTTTATATACAGATGACATAAATAAAACATAAACCATTACACAAGAGAAGGAAGAAAACACCGAATACCGTTACTATTTAGACATGGTTTTATATACAGATGACATAAGTAAAACATAAACTATTACACAAGAGAAGGAAGGAAACACCGAATACCATTCCTAATTAGATATGGTTTTATATACAGATGACATAAATAAAACATAAACCAATACACAGGAGAAGGAAGGAAACACCGAATACCGTTACTATTTAGCCATGGTTTTATATACAGATGACATAAATAAAACATAAACCATTACACAGGAGAAGGAAGGAAACACCGAATACCGTTACTATTTAGACATGGTTTTATATACAGATGACATAAATAAAACATAAACCATTACACAAGAGAAGAAAGGAAACACCGAATACCGTTACTATTTAGACATGGTTTTATATACAGATGACATAAATAAAACATAAACCATTACACAGGAGAAGGAAGGAAACACCTAATACCGTTACTATTTAGACATGGTTTTATATACAGATGACATAAATAAAACATAAACCATTACACAGGAGAAGGAAGAAAACACCGAATACCGTTACTATTTAGACATGGTTTTATATACAGATGACATAAATAAAACATAAACCATTACACAAGAGAAGGAAGAAAACACCGAATACCGTTACTATTTAGACATGGTTTTATATACAGATGACATAAGTAAAACATAAACTATTACACAAGAGAAGGAAGGAAACACCGAATACCATTCCTAATTAGATATGGTTTTATATACAGATGACATAAATAAAACATAAACCATTACACAAGAGAAGGAAGGAAACACCGAATACCGTTACTATTTAGACATGGTTTTATATACAGATGACATAAATAAAACATAAACCATTACACAGGAGAAGGAAGAAAACACCGAATACCGTTACTATTTAGACATGGTTTTATATACAGATGACATAAATAAAACATAAACCATTACACAGGAGAAGGAAGAAAACACCGAATACCGTTACTATTTAGACATGGTTTTATATACAGATGACATAAATAAAACATAAACCATTACACAGGAGAAGGAAGAAAACACCGAATACCGTTACTATTTAGACATGGTTTTATATACAGATGACATAAATAAAACATAAACCATTACATAAGAGAAGGAAGAAAACACCGAATGCGGTTACTATTTAGACATGGTTTTATATACAGATGACATAAATAAAACAAACCATTACACAGGAGAATGAAGGAAACACCGAATACCGTTACTATTTAGACATGGTTTTATATACAGATGACATAAATAAAACATAAACCATTACACAGGAGAAGGAAGAAAACACCGAATACCGTTACTATTTAGACATGGTTTTATATAGAGATGACATAAATAAAACATAAACCATTACATAAGAGAAGGAAGAAAACACCGAATACCGTTACTATTTAGACATGGTTTTATATACAGATGACATAAATAAAACATAAACCATTACACAAGAGAAGGAAGAAAACACCGAATGCCGTTACTATTTAGACATGGTTTTATATAGAGATGTCATAAATAAAACATAAACCATTACATAAGAGAAGGAAGAAAACACCGAATACCGTTACTATTTAGACATGGTTTTATATACAGATGACATAAATAAAATATAAACCATTACACAGGAGAAGGAAGGAAACACCGAATACCGTTACTATTTAGACATGGTTTTATATACAGATGACATAAATAAAACATAAACCATTACACAAAAGAAGGAAGAAAACACCGAATACGGTTACTATTTAGACATGGTTTTATATACAGATGACATAAATAAAACATAAACCATTACACAGGAGAAGAAAGGAAACACCGAATACCGTTACTATTTAGACATGGTTTTATATACAGATGACATAAATAAAACATAAACCATTACACAGGAGAAGGAAGGAAACACCGAATACCGTTACTATTTAGACATGGTTTTATATACAGATGACATAAGTAAAACATAAACTATTACACAAGAGAACGAAGGAAACACCGAATACCATTCCTAATTAGATATGGTTTTATATACAGATGACATAAATAAAACATAAACCATTACACAGGAGAAGGAAGGAAACACCGAATACCGTTACTATTTAGACATGGTTTTATATACAGATGACATAAATAAAACATAAACCATTACACAGGAGAAGGAAGGAAACACCGAATACCGTTACTATTTAGATATGGTTTTATATACAGATGACATAAATAAAACATAAACCATTACACAAGAGAAGAAAGTAAACACCGAATACCGTTACTATTTAGACATGGTTTTATATACAGATGACATAAATAAAACATAAACCATTACACAGGAGAAGGATGGAAACACCGAATACCGTTACTATTTAGACATGGTTTTATATACAGATGACATAAATAAAACATAAACCATTACACAGGAGAAGGAAGGAAACACCGAATACCGTTACTATTTAGACATGGTTTTATATACAGATGACATAAGTAAAACATAAACTATTACACAGGAGAAGAAAGGAAACACCGAATACCGTTACTATTTAGACATGGTTTTATATACAGATGACATAAATAAAACATAAACCATTACACAAGAGAAGGAAGGAAACACCGAATACCGTTACTATTTAGACATGATTTTATATACAGATGACATAAATAAAACATAAACCATTACACAGGAGAAGGAAGGAAACACCGAATACCGTTACTATTTAGACATGGTTTTATATACAGTTGACATAAGTAAAACATAAACTATTACACAAGAGAAGGAAGGAAACACCGAATACAATTACTAATTAGATATGGTTTTATATACAGATGACATAAATAAAACATAAACCATTACACAAGAGAAGGAAGAAAACACCTAATACCGTTACTATTTAGACATGGTTTTATATACAGATGACATAAATAAAACATAAACCATTACATAAGAGAAGGAAGAAAACACCGAATACCGTTACTATTTAGACATGGTTTTATATACAGATGACATGAATAAAACATAAACCATTACACAAGAGAATGAAGGAAACACCGAATACCGTTACTATTTAGACATGGTTTTATATACAGATGACATAAATAAAACATAAACCATTACATAAGAGAAGGAAGAAAACACCGAATACCGTTACTATTTAGACATGGTTTTATATAGAGATGTCATAAATAAAACATAAACCATTACATAAGAGAAGGAAGAAAACATCGAATACCGTTACTATTTAGACATGGTTTTATATACAGATGACATAAATAAAATATAAACCATTACACAGGAGAAGGAAGGAAACACCGAATACCGTTACTATTTAGACATGGTTTTATATACAGATGACATAAATAAAACATAAACCATTACACAAGAGAAGGAAGGAAACACCGAATACCGTTACTATTTAGGCATGGTTTTATATACAGATGACATAAATAAAACATAAACCATTACACAGGAGAAGAAAGGAAACACCGAATACCGTTACTATTTAGACATGGTTTTATATACAGATGACATAAATAAAACATAAACCATTACACAGGAGAAGGAAGGAAACACCTAATACCGTTACTATTTAGACATGGTTTTATATACAGATGACATAAATAAAACATAAACCATTACACAGGAGAAGGAAGGAAACACCGAATACCGTTACTATTTAGACATGGTTTTATATACAGATGACATAAATAAAACATAAACTATTACACAGGAGAAGGAAGGAAACACCGAATACCGTTACTATTTAGACATGGTTTTATATACAGATGACATAAATAAAACATAAACTATTACACAGGAGAAGGAAGGAAACACCTAATACCGTTACTATTTAGACAAGGTTTTATATACAGATGATATAAATAAAACATAAACCATTACACAAGAGAAGAAAGGAAACACCGAATACCGTTACTATTTAGACATGGTTTTATATACAGATGACATAAATAAAACATAAACCATTACACAGGAGAAGGAAGGAAACACCTAATACCGTTACTATTTAGACATGGTTTTATATACAGATGACATAAATAAAACATAAACCATTACACAGGAGAAGGAAGGAAACACCGAATACCGTTACTAATTAGACATGGTTTTATATACAGATGACGTAAATAAAACATAAACCATTACACAAGAGAAGGAAGAAAACACCGAATACCGTTACTATTTAGACATGGTTTTATATACAGATGACATAAGTAAAACATAAACTATTACACAAGAGAAGGAAGGAAACACCGAATACCATTCCTAATTAGATATGGTTTTATATACAGATGACATAAATAAAACATAAACCATTACACAGGAGAAGGAAGGAAACACCGAATACCGTTACTATTTAGACATGGTTTTATATACAGATGACATAAATAAAACATAAACCATTACACAGGAGAAGGAAGGAAACACCGAATACCGTTACTATTTAGACATGGTTTTATATACAGATGACATAAGTAAAACATAAACTATTACACAGGAGAAGAAAGGAAACACCGAATACCGTTACTATTTAGACATGGTTTTATATACAGATGACATAAATAAAACATAAACCATTACACAAGAGAAGGAAGGAAACACCGAATACCGTTACTATTTAGACATGGTTTTATATACAGATGACATAAATAAAACATAAACCATTACACAGGAGAAGGAAGGAAACACCGAATACCGTTACTAATTAGATATGGTTTTATATACAGATGACATAAATAAAACATAAACCATTACACAGGAGAAGGAAGAAAACACCGAATACCGTTACTATTTAGACATGGTTTTATATACAGATGACATAAATAAAACATAAACCATTACACAGGAGAAGGAAGGAAACACCGAATACCGTTATTATTTAGACAAGATTTTATATACAGATGACATAAATAAAACATAAATCATTACTCAGAGGAAGGAAGGAAACACCGAATACCGTTACTAATTAGATATGGTTTTATATACAGATGACATAAATAAAACATAAACCATTACATATGAGAAGGAAGGAAGCACCAAATACCGTTACTATTTAGACATGGTTTTATATACAGATGACATAAATAAAACATAAACCATTACACAGGAGAAGGAAGGAAACACCGAATACCGTTACTATTTAGACATGGTTTTATATACAGATGACATAAATAAAACATAAACCATTACACAGGAGAAGGAAGGAAACACCGAATACCGTTACTATTTAGACATGATTTTATATACAGATGACATAAATAAAACATAAACTATTACACAAGAGAAGGAAGGAAACACCGAATACCGTTACTATTTAGACATGGCTTTATATACAGATGACATAAATAAAACATAAACCATTACACAGGAGAAGGAAGGAAACACCGAATACCGTTACTATTTAGACATGGTTTTATATACAGATGACATAAATATAACATAAACCATTACACAGGAGAAGGAAGGAAACACCGTATACCGTTACTATTTAGACATGATTTTATATACAGATGACATTTATAAAACATAAACCATTACATAAGAGAAGGAAGAAAACACCGAATACCGTTACTATTTAGACATGGTTTTATATAGAGATGTCATAAATAAAACATAAACCATTACATAAGAGAAGGAAGAAAACACCGAATACCGTTACTATTTAGACATGGTTTTATATACAGATGACATAAATAAAATATAAACCATTACACAGGAGAAGGAAGGAAACACCGAATATCGTTACTATTTAGACATGGTTTTATATACAGATGACATAAATAAAACATAAACCATTACACAAGAGAAGGAAGGAAACACCGAATACCGTTACTATTTAGACATGATTTTATATACAGATGACATAAATAAAACATAAACCATTACACAGGAGAAGGAAGGAAACACCGAATACCGTTACTATTTAGACATGGTTTTATATACAGTTGACATAAGTAAAACATAAACTATTACACAAGAGAAGGAAGGAAACACCGAATACAATTACTAATTAGATATGGTTTTATATACAGATGACATAAATAAAACATAAACCATTACACAAGAGAAGGAAGAAAACACCTAATACCGTTACTATTTAGACATGGTTTTATATACAGATGACATAAATAAAACATAAACCATTACATAAGAGAAGGAAGAAAACACCGAATACCGTTACTATTTAGACATGGTTTTATATACAGATGACATAAATAAAACATAAACCATTACACAAGAGAATGAAGGAAACACCGAATACCGTTACTATTTAGACATGGTTTTATATACAGATGACATAAATAAAACATAAACCATTACATAAGAGAAGGAAGAAAACACCGAATACCGTTACTATTTAGACATGGTTTTATATAGAGATGTCATAAATAAAACATAAACCATTACATAAGAGAAGGAAGAAAACATCGAATACCGTTACTATTTAGACATGGTTTTATATACAGATGACATAAATAAAATATAAACCATTACACAGGAGAAGGAAGGAAACACCGAATATCGTTACTATTTAGACATGGTTTTATATACAGATGACATAAATAAAACATAAACCATTACACAAAAGAAGGAAGAAAACACCGAATACGGTTACTATTTAGACATGGTTTTATATACAGATGACATAAATAAAACATAAACCATTACACAGGAGAAGGAAGGAAACACCGAATACCGTTACTATTTAGACATGGTTTTATATACAGATGACATAAATAAAACATAAACCATTACACAAGAGAAGGAAGGAAACACCGAATACCGTTACTATTTAGGCATGGTTTTATATACAGATGACATAAATAAAACATAAACCATTACACAGGAGAAGAAAGGAAACACCGAATACCGTTACTATTTAGACATGGTTTTATATACAGATGACATAAATAACACATAAACCATTACACAGGAGAAGGAAGGAAACACCTAATACCGTTACTATTTAGACATGGTTTTATATACAGATGACATAAATAAAACATAAACCATTACACAGGAGAAGGAAGGAAACACCGAATACCGTTACTATTTAGACATGGTTTTATATACAGATGACATAAATAAAGCATAAACTATTACACAGGAGAAGGAAGGAAACACCGAATACCGTTACTATTTAGACATGGTTTTATATACAGATGACATAAATAAAACATAAACTATTACACAGGAGAAGGAAGGAAACACCTAATACCGTTACTATTTAGACAAGGTTTTATATACAGATGATATAAATAAAACATAAACCATTACACAAGAGAAGAAAGGAAACACCGAATACCGTTACTATTTAGACATGGTTTTATATACAGATGACATAAATAAAACATAAACCATTACACAGGAGAAGGAAGGAAACACCTAATACCGTTACTATTTAGACATGGTTTTATATACAGATGACATAAATAAAACATAAACCATTACACAGGAGAAGGAAGGAAACACCGAATACCGTTACTAATTAGACATGGTTTTATATACAGATGACGTAAATAAAACATAAACCATTACACAAGAGAAGGAAGAAAACACCGAATACCGTTACTATTTAGACATGGTTTTATATACAGATGACATAAGTAAAACATAAACTATTACACAAGAGAAGGAAGGAAACACCGAATACCATTCCTAATTAGATATGGTTTTATATACAGATGACATAAATAAAACATAAACCATTACACAGGAGAAGGAAGGAAACACCGAATACCGTTACTATTTAGACATGGTTTTATATACAGATGACATAAATAAAACATAAACCATTACACAGGAGAAGGAAGGAAACACCGAATACCGTTACTATTTAGACATGGTTTTATATACAGATGACATAAGTAAAACATAAACTATTACACAGGAGAAGAAAGGAAACACCGAATACCGTTATTATTTAGACATGGTTTTATATACAGATGACATAAATAAAACATAAACCATTACACAAGAGAAGGAAGGAAACACCGAATACCGTTACTATTTAGACATGGTTTTATATACAGATGACATAAATAAAACATAAACCATTACACAGGAGAAGGAAGGAAACACCGAATACCGTTACTAATTAGATATGGTTTTATATACAGATGACATAAATAAAACATAAACCATTACACAGGAGAAGGAAGAAAACACCGAATACCGTTACTATTTAGACATGGTTTTATATACAGATGACATAAATAAAACATAAACCATTACACAAGAGAAGGAAGGAAACACCGAATACCGTTATTATTTAGACAAGATTTTATATACAGATGACATAAATAAAACATAAATCATTACTCAGAGGAAGGAAGGAAACACCGAATACCGTTACTAATTAGATATGGTTTTATATACAGATGACATAAATAAAACATAAACCATTACATATGAGAAGGAAGGAAGCATCAAATACCGTTACTATTTAGACATGGTTTTATATACAGATGACATAAATAAAACATAAACCATTACACAGGAGAAGGAAGGAAACACCGAATACCGTTACTATTTAGACATGGTTTTATATACAGATGACATAAATAAAACATAAACCATTACACAGGAGAAAGAAGGAAACACCGAATACCGTTACTATTTAGACATGATTTTATATACAGATGACATAAATAAAACATAAACTATTACACAAGAGAAGGAAGGAAACACCGAATACCGTTACTATTTAGACATGGCTTTATATACAGATGACATAAATAAAACATAAACCATTACACAGGAGAAGGAAGGAAACACCGAATACCGTTACTATTTAGACATGGTTTTATATACAGATGACATAAATATAACATAAACCATTACACAGGAGAAGGAAGGAAACACCGTATACCGTTACTATTTAGACATGATTTTATATACAGATGACATTTATAAAACATAAACCATTACATAAGAGAAGGAAGAAAACACCGAATACCGTTACTATTTAGACATGGTTTTATATAGAGATGTCATAAATAAAACATAAACCATTACATAAGAGAAGGAAGAAAACACCGAATACCGTTACTATTTAGACATGGTTTTATATACAGATGACATAAATAAAATATAAACCATTACACAGGAGAAGGAAGGAAACACCGAATATCGTTACTATTTAGACATGGTTTTATATACAGATGACATAAATAAAACATAAACCATTACACAAAAGAAGGAAGAAAACACCGAATACGGTTACTATTTAGACATGGTTTTATATACAGATGACATAAATAAAACATAAACCATTACACAGGAGAAGGAAGGAAACACCGAATACCGTTACTATTTAGACATGGTTTTATATACAGATGACATAAATAAAACATAAACCATTACACAAGAGAAGGAAGGAAACACCGAATACCGTTACTATTTAGACATGGTTTTATATACAGATGACATAAATAAAACATAAACCATTACACAGGAGAAGAAAGGAAACACCGAATACCGTTACTATTTAGACATGGTTTTATATACAGATGACATAAATAAAACATAAACCATTACACAGGAGAAGGAAGGAAACACCTAATACCGTTACTATTTAGACATGGTTTTATATACAGATGACATAAATAAAACATAAACCATTACACAGGAGAAGGAAGGAAACACCGAATACCGTTACTATTTAGACATGGTTTTATATACAGATGACATAAATAAAACATAAACTATTACACAGGAGAAGGAAGGAAACACCGAATACCGTTACTATTTAGACATGGTTTTATATACAGATGACATAAATAAAACATAAACTATTACACAAGAGAAGAAAGGAAACACCGAATACCGTTACTATTTAGACATGGTTTTATATACAGATGACATAAATAAAACATAAACCATTACACAGGAGAAGGAAGAAAACCCCTAATACCGTTACTATTTAGACATGGTTTTATATACAGATGCCATAAATAAAACATAAACCATTACACAGGAGAAGGAAGGAAACACCGAATACCGTTACTATTTAGACATGGTTTTATATACAGATGACGTAAATAAAACATAAATCATTACACAAGAGAAGGAAGAAAACACCGAATACCGTTACTATTTAGACATGGTTTTATATACAGATGACATAAGTAAAACATAAACTATTACACAAGAGAAGGAAGGAAACACCGAATACCAATCCTAATTAGATATGGTTTTATATACAGATGACATAAATAAAACATAAACCATTACACAGGAGAAGGAAGGAAACACCGAATACCGTTACTATTTAGACATGGTTTTATATAGAGATGACATAAATAAAACATAAACCATTACACAGGAGAAGGAAGGAAACACCGAATACCGTTACTATTTAGACATGGTTTTATATACATATGACATAAGTAAAACATAAACTATTACACAGGAGAAGAAAGGAAACACCGAATACCGTTACTATTTAGACATGGTTTTATATACAGATGACATAAATAAAACATAAACCATTACACAAGAGAAGGAAGGAAACACCGAATACCGTTACTATTTAGACATGGTTTTATATACAGATGACATAAATAAAACACAAACCATTACACAGGAGAAGGAAGGAAACACCGAATACCGTTACTAATTAGATATGGTTTTATATACAGATGACATAAATAAAACATAAACCATTACACAGGAGAAGGAAGAAAACACCGAATACCGTTACTATTTAGACATGGTTTTATATAGAGATGACATAAATAAAACATAAACCATTACACAGGAGAAGGAAGGAAACACCGAATACCGTTATTATTTAGACATGATTTTATATACAGATGACATAAATAAAACATAAACCATTACTCAGAGGAAGGAAGGAAACACCGAATACCGTTACTAATTAGATATGGTTTTATATACAGATGACATAAATAAAACATAAACCATTACACAGGAGAAGGAAGAAAACACCGAATACCGTTACTATTTAGACATGATTTTATATACAGATGACATAAATAAAACATAAACCATTACATAGGAGAAGGAAGGAATCACCAAATACCGTTACTATTTAGACATGGTTTTATATACAGATGACATAAATAAAACATAAACCATTACACAGGAGAAGGAAGGAAACACCGAATACCGTTACTATTTAGACATGGTTTTATATACAGATGACATAAATAAAACATAAACCATTACACAGGAGAAGGAAGGAAACACCGAATACCGTTACTATTTAGACATGATTTTATATACAGATGACATAAATAAAACATAAACTATTACACAAGAGAAGGAAGGAAACACCGAATACCGTTACTATTTAGACATGGTTTTATATACAGATGACATAAATAAAACATAAACCATTACACAGGAGAAGGAAGGAAACACCGAATACCGTTACTATTTAGACATGGTTTTATATACAGATGACATAAATATAACATAAACCATTACACAGGAGAAGGAAGGAAACACCGAATACCGTTACTATTTAGACATGATTTTATATACAGATGACATAAATAAAACATAAACCATTACATAAGAGAAGGAACAAAACACCGAATACCGTTACTATTTAGACATGGTTTTATATAGAGATGTCATAATTAAAACATAAACCATTACATAAGAGAAGGAAGAAAACACCGAATACCGTTACTATTTAGACATGGTTTTATATACAGATGACATAAATAAAATATAAACCATTACACAGGAGAAGGAAGGAAACACCGAATATCGTTACTATTTAGACATGGTTTTATATACAGATGACATAAATAAAACATAAACCATTACACAAAAGAAGGAAGAAAACACCGAATACGGTTACTATTTAGACATGGTTTTATATACAGATGACATAAATAAAACATAAACCATTACACAGGAGAAGGAAGGAAACACCGAATACCGTTACTATTTAGACATGGTTTTATATACAGATGACATAAATAAAACATAAACCATTACACAAGAGAAGGAAGGAAACACCGAATACCGTTACTATTTAGACATGGTTTTATATACAGATGACATAAATAAAACATAAACCATTACACAGGAGAAGGAAGGAAACACCTAATACCGTTACTATTTAGACATGGTTTTATATACAGATGACATAAATAAAACATAAACCATTACACAGGAGAAGGAAGGAAACACCGAATACCGTTACTATTTAGACATGGTTTTATATACAGATGACATAAATAAAACATAAACTATTACACAGGAGAAGGAAGGAAACACCGAATACCGTTACTATTTAGACATGGTTTTATAAACAGATGACATAAATAAAACATAAACCATTACACAGGAGAAGGAAGGAAACACCTAATACCGTTACTATTTAGACATGGTTTTATATACAGATGACATAAATAAAACATAAACCATTACACAGGAGAAGGAAGGAAACACCGAATACCGTTACTATTTAGACATGGTTTTATATACAGATGACATAAATAAAACATAAACCATTACACAAGAGAAGGAAGAAAACACCGAATACCGTTACTATTTAGACATGGTTTTATATACAGATGACATAAGTAAAACATAAACTATTACACAGGAGAAGAAAGGAAACACCGAATACCGTTACTATTTAGACATGGTTTTATATACAGATGACATAAATAAAACATAAACCATTACACAAGAGAAGGAAGGAAACACCAAATACCGTTACTATTTAGACATGATTTTATATACAGATGACATAAATAAAACATAAACCATTACACAGGAGAAGGAAGGAAACACCGAATACCGTTACTATTTAGACATGGTTTTATATACAGTTGACATAAGTAAAACATAAACTATTACACAAGAGAAGGAAGGAAACACCGAATACAATTACTAATTAGATATGGTTTTATATACAGATGACATAAATAAAACATAAACCATTACACAGGAGAAGGAAGGAAACACCGAATACCGTTACTAATTAGATATGGTTTTATATACAGATGACATAAATAAAACATAAACCATTACACAGGAGAAGGAAGGAAACACCGAATACCGTTACTATTTAGACATGGTTTTATATACAGATGACATAAATAAAACATAAACCTTTACACAGGAGAAGGAAGGAAACACCGAATACCGTTACTATTTAGACATGGTTTTATATACAGTTGACATAAATAAAACATAAACCATTACACAAGAGAAGCAAGGAAACACCGAATACCATTACTATTTAGACATGATTTTATATACAGTTGACATAAATAAAACATAAACCATTACACAAGAGAAGGAAGGAAACACCGAATACCGTTACTATTTAGATATGGTTTTATATACAGATGACATAAATAAAACATAAACCATTACACAGGAGAAGGAAGGAAACACCGAATACCGTTACTATTTAGACATGGTTTTATATAGAGATGACATAAATAAAACTTAAACTATTACACAAGAGAAGGAAGGAAACACCGAATACCGTTACTATTTAGACATGGTTTTATATACAGATGACATAAATAAAACATAAACCATTACACAGGAGAAGGAAGGAAACACCGAATACCGTTACTATTTAGACATGGTTTTATATAGAGATGACATAAATAAAACATAAACTATTACACAAGAGAAGGAAGGAAACACCGAATACCGTTACTATTTAGACATGGTTTTATATACAGATGACATAAATAAAACATAAACCATTACACAGGAGAAGGAAGGAAACACCGAATACCGTTACTATTTAGACATGGATTTATATACAGATGACATAAATAAAACATAAACTATTACACAAGAGAAGGAAGGAAACACCGAATACCGTTACTATTTAGACATGATTTTATATACAGATGACATAAATAAAACATAAACCATTACACAGGAGAAGGAAGGAAACACCGAATACCGTTACTATTTAGACATGGTTTTATATACAGATGACATAAATAAAACATAAACCTTTACACAGGAGAAGGAAGGAAACACCGAATACCGTTACTATTTAGACATGGTTTTATATACAGATGACATAAATAAAACATAAACCATTACACAATAGAAGGAAGGAAACACCGAATACCGTTACTATTTAGACATGGTTTTATATACAGATGACATAAATAAAACATAAACCATTACACAAGAGAAGGAAGGAAACACCGAATACCGTTACTAATTAGTCATGGTGTTATATACAGATGACATAAATAAAACATAAACCATTACACAGGAGAAGGAAGAAAACTTCGAATACCGTTATTATTTAGACATGGTTTTATATACAGATGACATAAATAAAACAGAAACCATTACACAAGAGAAGGAAGGAAACACCGAATACCGTTACTATTTAGACATGGTTTTATATACAGATGACATAAATAAAACATAAACCATTACACAGGAGAAGGAAGAAAACACCGAATACCGTTACTATTTAGAGATGGTTTTATATACAGATGACATAAATAAAACATAAACCATTACACAGGAGAAGGAAGAAAACACCGAATACCGTTACTATTTAGACATGGTTTTATATACAGATGACATAAATAAAACATAAACCATTACACAGGAGAAGGAAGAAAAGACCGAATACCGTTACTATTTAGACATGGTTTTATATACAGATGACATAAATAAAACATTAACCATTACATAAGAGAAGGAAGGAAACACCGAATACCGTTACTATTTAGACATGGTTTTTATATACAGATGACATAAATAAAACATAAACCATTACACGGGAGAAGGAAGGAAACACCGAATACCGTTACTATTTAGACATGGTTTATATACAGATGACATAAATAAAACATAAACCATTACACAGGAGAAGGAAGAAAACACCGAATACCGTTACTATTTAGACATGGTTTTATATAGAGATGACATAAATAAAACATAAACCATTACATAAGAGAAGGAAGAAAACACCGAATACCGTTACTATTTAGACATGGTTTTATATACAGATGACATAAATAAAACATAAACCACTACACAAGAGAAGGAAGAAAACACCGAATGCCGTTACTATTTAGACATGGTTTTATATACAGATGACATAAATAAAACATAAACCATTACATAAGAGAAGGAAGAAAACACCGAATACCGTTACTATTTAGACATGGTTTTTATGTACAGATGACATAAATAAAACATAAACCATTACACAGGAGAATGAAGGAAACACCGAATACCGTTACTATTTAGACATGGTTTTATATACAGATGACATAAATAAAACATAAACCTTTACACAGGAGAAGGAAGGAAACACCGAATACCGTTACTATTTAGACATGGTTTTATATACAGATGACATAAATAAAACATAAACCATTACACAATAGAAGGAAGGAAACACCGAATACCGTTACTATTTAGACATGGTTTTATATACAGATGACATAAATAAAACATAAACCATTACACAAGAGAAGGAAGGAAACACCGAATACCGTTACTAATTAGTCATGGTGTTATATACAGATGACATAAATAAAACATAAACCATTACACAGGAGAAGGAAGAAAACTTCGAATACCGTTATTATTTAGACATGGTTTTATATACAGATGACATAAATAAAACAGAAACCATTACACAAGAGAAGGAAGGAAACACCGAATACCGTTACTATTTAGACATGGTTTTATATACAGATGACATAAATAAAACATAAACCATTACACAGGAGAAGGAAGAAAACACCGAATACCGTTACTATTTAGACATGGATTTATATACAGATGACATAAATAAAACATAAACTATTACACAAGAGAAGGAAGGAAACACCGAATACCGTTACTATTTAGACATGATTTTATATACAGATGACATAAATAAAACATAAACCATTACACAGGAGAAGGAAGGAAACACCGAATACCGTTACTATTTAGACATGGTTTTATATACAGATGACATAAATAAAACATAAACCTTTACACAGGAGAAGGAAGGAAACACCGAATACCGTTACTATTTAGACATGGTTTTATATACAGATGACATAAATAAAACATAAACCATTACACAATAGAAGGAAGGAAACACCGAATACCGTTACTATTTAGACATGGTTTTATATACAGATGACATAAATAAAACATAAACCATTACACAAGAGAAGGAAGGAAACACCGAATACCGTTACTAATTAGTCATGGTGTTATATACAGATGACATAAATAAAACATAAACCATTACACAGGAGAAGGAAGAAAACTTCGAATACCGTTATTATTTAGACATGGTTTTATATACAGATGACATAAATAAAACAGAAACCATTACACAAGAGAAGGAAGGAAACACCGAATACCGTTACTATTTAGACATGGTTTTATATACAGATGACATAAATAAAACATAAACCATTACACAGGAGAAGGAAGAAAACACCGAATACCGTTACTATTTAGAGATGGTTTTATATACAGATGACATAAATAAAACATAAACCATTACACAGGAGAAGGAAGAAAACACCGAATACCGTTACTATTTAGACATGGTTTTATATACAGATGACATAAATAAAACATAAACCATTACACAGGAGAAGGAAGAAAAGACCGAATACCGTTACTATTTAGACATGGTTTTATATACAGATGACATAAATAAAACATTAACCATTACATAAGAGAAGGAAGGAAACACCGAATACCGTTACTATTTAGACATGGTTTTTATATACAGATGACATAAATAAAACATAAACCATTACACGGGAGAAGGAAGGAAACACCGAATACCGTTACTATTTAGACATGGTTTATATACAGATGACATAAATAAAACATAAACCATTACACAGGAGAAGGAAGAAAACACCGAATACCGTTACTATTTAGACATGGTTTTATATAGAGATGACATAAATAAAACATAAACCATTACATAAGAGAAGGAAGAAAACACCGAATACCGTTACTATTTAGACATGGTTTTATATACAGATGACATAAATAAAACATAAACCACTACACAAGAGAAGGAAGAAAACACCGAATGCCGTTACTATTTAGACATGGTTTTATATACAGATGACATAAATAAAACATAAACCATTACATAAGAGAAGGAAGAAAACACCGAATACCGTTACTATTTAGACATGGTTTTTATGTACAGATGACATAAATAAAACATAAACCATTACACAGGAGAATGAAGGAAACACCGAATACCGTTACTATTTAGACATGGTTTTATATACAGATGACATAAATAAAACATAAACCATTACACAGGAGAAGAAAGAAAACACCGAATACCGTTACTATTTAGACATGGTTTTATATAGAGATGACATAAATAAAACATAAACCATTACATAAGAGAAGGAAGAAAACACCGAATACCGTTACTATTTAGACATGGTTTTATATACAGATGACATAAATAAAACATAAACCATTACACAAGAGAAGGAAGAAAACAAGGGCCAGTAGCAATTATTCTGATTTCCTGAAACGTCATCTTCATCTGAGAAACAGGCTACTGGACCAGGGCTATAAAAAGATTCGCCTTATTCGATCTCTTAAAAAGTTTATATTCCGATACCAATATCTTGTCGAAATATATTCCGTCTCTGCAGAAAAAATTATAAGCGATGCATTTTCATATAGTGAAAATGTATAAAGATAAAGAAGTCGCAAATGTCAAGAATTTTTTTGTCAATGTGTGACGTAAAAATATTTTTGACATTTACGTCACCGAATATGGTACTGCTTTGACAACTATTTTACCTATTTTGTTCCTGTATTTAAATACTGTTACAGTGACAGCCGGAACCTTTGAACCGTAATGAGAGCGGGAGGTTTGGCGCCTTAACATCTGATTCAACCCACCATTTCTTTAGAAATGCCTGTACCAAGTCAGGGTCATTACGGTTTTCACAGTTTTCCGGTTGTTGACTGATTTTGTCTGTTTATATAATTATGAGTTTTGACTTTCCCTTTGTAAGATTGTTCGGAGTTCGGTAATTTTGTTATTACCTTTATTTATATAGAGATGACATAAATAAAACATAAACCATTACATAAGAGAAGGAAGAAAACACCGAATACCGTTACTATTTAGACATGGTTTTATATACAGATGACATAAATAAAACATAAACCATTACACAGGAAAAGGAAGGAAACACCGAATACCGTTACTATTTAGACATGGCTTTATATACAGATGACATAAATAAAACATAAACCATTACACAAAAGAAGGAAGAAAACACCGAATACCGTTACTATTTAGACATGGTTTTATATACAGATGACATAAATAAAACATAAACCATTACACAAGAGAAGGAAGGAAACACCGAATACCGTTACTATTTAGACATGGTTTTATATACAGATAACATAAATAAAACATAAACCATTACACAAGAGAAGGAAGGAAACACCGAATACCGTTACTATTTAGACATGGTTTTATATACAGATGACATAAATAAAACATAAACCATTACACAGGAGAAGAAAGGAAACACCGAATACCGTTACTATTTAGACATGGTTTTATATACAGATGACATAAATAAAACATAAACCATTACACAGGAGAAGGAAGGAAACACCTAATACCGTTACTATTTAGACCTGGTTTTATATACAGATGACATAAATAAAACATAAACCATTACACAGGAGAAGGAAGGAAACGCCGAATACCGTTACTATTTAGACATGGTTTTATATACAGATGACATAAATAAAACATAAACTATTACACAAGAGAAGGAAGGAAACACCGAATACCATTACTAATTAGATATGGTTTTATATACAGATGACATAAATAAAACATAAACTATTACACAAGAGAAGGAAGGAAACACCGAATACCGTTACTAATTAGATATGGTTTTATATACAGATGACATAAATAAAACATAAACCATTACACAGGAGAAGGAACAAAACACCGAATACCGTTACTATTTAGACATGGTTTTATATACAGATGACATAAATAAAACACAAACCATTACACAGGAGAAGGAAGGAAACACCGAATACCGTTACTATTTAGACATGGTTTTATATAGAGATGACATAAATAAAACATAAACCATTACACAGGAGAAGGAAGGAAACACCGAATACCGTTATTATTTAGACATGATTTTATATACAGATGACATAAATAAAACATAAACCATTACTCAGAGGAAGGAAGGAAACACCGAATACCGTTACTAATTAGATATGGTTTTATATACAGATGACATAAATAAAACATAAACCATTACACAGGAGAAGGAAGGAAACACCGAATACCGTTACTATTTAGACATGGTTTTATATACAGATAACATAAATAAAACATAAACCATTACACAGGAGAAGGAAGAAAACACCGAATACCGTTACTATTTAGACATGATTTTATATACAGATGACATAAATAAAACATAAACCATTACATAGGAGAAGGAAGGAAGCACCAAATACCGTTACTATTTAGACATGGTTTTATATACAGATGACATAAATAAAACATAAACCATTACACAGGAGAAGGAAGGAAACACCGAATACCGTTACTATTTAGACATGGTTTTATATACAGATGACATAAATAAAACATAAACCATTACACAGGAGAAGGAAGGAAACACCGAATACCGTTACTATTTAGACATGATTTTATATACAGATGACATAAATAAAACATAAACTATTACACAAGAGAAGGAAGGAAACACCGAATACCGTTACTATTTAGACATGGTTTTATATAGAGATGACATAAATAAAACATAAACCATTACACAGGAGAAGGAAGGAAACACCGAATACCGTTATTATTTAGACATGATTTTATATACAGATGACATAAATAAAACATAAACCATTACTCAGAGGAAGGAAGGAAACACCGAATACCGTTACTAATTAGATATGGTTTTATATACAGATGACATAAATAAAACATAAACCATTACACAGGAGAAGGAAGGAAACACCGAATACCGTTACTATTTAGACATGGTTTTATATACAGATAACATAAATAAAACATAAACCATTACACAGGAGAAGGAAGAAAACACCGAATACCGTTACTATTTAGACATGATTTTATATACAGATGACATAAATAAAACATAAACCATTACATAGGAGAAGGAAGGAAGCACCAAATACCGTTACTATTTAGACATGGTTTTATATACAGATGACATAAATAAAACATAAACCATTACACAGGAGAAGGAAGGAAACACCGAATACCGTTACTATTTAGACATGATTTTATATACAGATGACATAAATAAAACATAAACTATTACACAAGAGAAGGAAGGAAACACCGAATACCGTTACTATTTAGACATGGTTTTATATACAGATGACATAAATAAAACATAAACCATTACACAGGAGAAGGAAGGAAACACCGAATACCGTTACTATTTAGACATGATTTTATATACAGATGACATAAATAAAACATAAACTATTACACAAGAGAAGGAAGGAAACACCGAATACCGTTACTATTTAGACATGATTTTATATACAGATGACATAAATAAAACATAAACCATTACATAGGAGAAGGAAGGAAGCACCAAATACCGTTACTATTTAGACATGGTTTTATATACAGATGACATAAATAAAACATAAACCATTACACAGGAGAAGGAAGGAAACACCGAATACCGTTACTATTTAGACATGATTTTATATACAGATGACATAAATAAAACATAAACTATTACACAAGAGAAGGAAGGAAACACCGAATACCGTTACTATTTAGACATGGTTTTAAATACAGATGACATAATTAAACATAAACCATTACACAGGAGAAGGAAGAAAACACCGAATACCGTTACTATTTAGACATGATTTTATATACAGATGACATAAATAAAACATAAACCATTACACAGGAGAAGGAAGGAAACACCGAATACCGTTACTATTTAGACCTGATTTTATATACAGATGACATAAATAAAACATAAACCATTACACAGGAGAAGGAATGAAACACCGAATACCGTTACTATTTAGACATGGTTTTATATACAGATGACATAAAAAAACATAAACTATTACACAGGAGAAGAAAGGAAACACCGAATACCGTTATTATTTAGGCATGGTTTTATATACAGATGACATAAATAAAACATAAACCATTACTCAGGAGAAGGAAGGAAACACCGAATACCGTTACTATTTAGGCATGGTTTTATATACAGATGACATAAATAAAACATAAACCATTACTCAGGAGAAGGAAGGAAACACCGAATACCGTTACTATTTAGACATGATTTTATATACAGATGACATAAATAAAACATAAACCATTACACAAGAGAAGGAAGGAAACACCGAATACCGTTACTATTTAGACATGGTTTTATATACAGATGACATAAATAAAACATAAACCATTACACAGGAGAAGGAAGGAAATACCGAATACCGTTACTATTTAGACATGGTTTTATATACAGATGACATAAATAAAACATAAACCATTACACAGGAAAAAGAGGGAAACACAAACCGAGTATCGTAAACTATTTAGACATCGTAGTCGACATCACAACACGGAACTATAAACGTGAAGATATAGAATTGAGAAAAAAGAATCAAGCGAACACTCTGTTGAATGCTGTCGTTTTTATTCATATTCGTTTTAATTTTTTACCATAATGACACAATGTAAAATAATACAACATCATTGTTACCGTAGCATCATTGATCAGTTTTATTCTGGTTTTGATTGAAGATCTTGTTTAGTTCGTGGACTAGCATAATCCCCCGTGCACCCCCCTCCCCACCGTACATGTTAACATATTTTTTAGGTCCTCCTATATATCCTCTTGCAAAACAAAACATTTTAATATTGAATATTTTGGGATGAACTTACATTTTTGAGCCTTTTTTTACATCCTTTCGACAATTTTGCCGTTATTTCAGATTTTTTTTATTTCTTCACTGTTGCTGAGATTTTATAGCTTATGAACAACTATTAAAATATACACACTGGGGCTTGGTGGATAGCTGATTATATTATCGTTCAAATGAATACAAGTTATTAATATTTTATGAAGTTCAGTAATCGTAGGAGGCAACAAAGCTATCCCTACCCATGATGAAATTGCGTAAAAACCGAGATATTTCGCCTTTTGTTTTGAATAGACAACTTTGATGATATTTTTATATTGAATTTATTAAAACTGTTGCATTTACGGAAAATTAAACCCATTACATCATCAAAAAAGCATGCTTTGTAGTGTAGATTGCAGAAAAATGGAATATTATGATTTTTGCCGATTTTAGCTCTATTCAGCCCAAAGCGAGTACTATCTTTTTCATATTATAAATTGACAACCAAATTATACATCTGTCGTGTGAAGTTATGTTATGGAGGCATCTTAAATTAAAATTTGTTCTAGTACCACCCTGTATAGGGCTTCCAGCGGCAAATATTACCCTTTACCCTGTCGAAAATCGCATAATATTTTCTCATCAGTATCGGTCCGTGGACTAGCAAAACACCCCGTGCACCCCAACCTTCCATGTTAACATATTTTTTTAAGCCCTCTTATATATCCTCTTGAAGAAAAAACATGCTAACATTGAACATTTTGGGACGAACTTGCCGTTTGAGGCTAATATTTACACCCTGTGGCAGCTTTTTGAGGATTTTGTTTTCTTCAATTTTTGTCTTTGCGAGCATTAAATGTATACTAAACAGACTTGAAAGTATATCAACATGGTATCAAATGAAAGGTTATAGTATTATTTTCGTTTTGTCATTTTATTGTCTCTCTTTTTCCGCTTGGCCATTTTATTGTCTGGTTTTTTTTTCGTTTGACCATGTTATTGTCTGTCGTTTTTGTTTTGCTATTCTATTGTCTGTCTTTTTTCGTTTGGCCATTTTATTGTCTGTCCTTTTTTTCGTTTGGCCATGTTATTGTGTCTTTTTTCGTTTCACCATTTTATTGTCTGTCTTTTTTCATTTCACCATTATTTTCTGTCGTTTTCGTTTTGCCATTCTATTGTCTGTCTTTTTTCGTTTGACTATTTTATTGTCTGTCGTTTCCGTTTGGCCATTTTATTGTCTGTTCTTTTTTGATTGGCCATTTTATTGTCTGTCGTTTTTCGCTGGGCCACTTTATTGTCTGTCTTTTTTCGTTTGGCCATGTCATTGTCTGTCTTTTTTCGCTTCACCATTTTATTGTCTGTCTCTTTTCGTTTGGCCATTTTGTTGTCTGTCTTTTTTCGTTTGACCATTTTGTTGTCTGTCTTTTTTCGTTTGACCATGTTTTTGTCTGTCGTTTTCGTTTTGCTATTCTCTTGTCTGTCTTGTTTCGTTTCACCATTTTGTTGTCTGTCCTTTTTTGTTTGACCATGATTTTATCTGTCGTTTTCGTTTTGCTACTCTCTTGTCTGTCTTTTTTCGTTTCACCATTTCATTGTCTGTCTTTTTTCGCTTGACCATGTTTTTGTCTGTCGTTTTCGTTTTGCTGTTCTCTTGTCTGTCTTTTTTCGCTTCACCATTTTGTTGTCTGTCTTTTTTCGTTTGATCATGTTTTTGTCTGTCGTTTTCGTTTTGCTATTCTCTTGTCTGTCTTGTTTCGTTTCACCATTTTGTTGTCTGTCCTTTTTTGTTTGACCATGATTTTATCTGTCGTTTTCGTTTTGCTACTCTCTTGTCTGTCTTTTTTCGTTTCACCATTTCATTGTCTGTCTTTTTTCGCTTGACCATGTTTTTGTCTGTCGTTTTCGTTTTGCTGTTCTCTTGTCTGTCTTTTTTCGCTTCACCATTTTGTTGTCTGTCTTTTTTCGTTTGATCATGTTTTTGTCTGTCGTTTTCGTTTTGCTATTCTCTTGTCTGTCTTGTTTCGTTTCACCATTTTGTTGTCTGTCCTTTTTTGTTTGACCATGATTTTATCTGTCGTTTTCGTTTTGCTACTCTCTTGTCTGTCTTTTTTCGTTTCACCATTTCATTGTCTGTCTTTTTTCGCTTGACCATGTTTTTGTCTGTCGTTTTCGTTTTGCTGTTCTCTTGTCTGTCTTTTTTCGCTTCACCATTTTGTTGTCTGTCTTTTTTCGTTTGATCATGTTTTTGTCTGTCGTTTTCGTTTTGCTATTCTCTTGTCTCTCTTGTTTCGTTTCACCATTTTGTTGTCTGTCCTTTTTTGTTTGACCATGATTTTATCTGTCGTTTTCGTTTTGCTACTCTCTTGTCTGTCTTTTTTCGCTTCACCATTTCATTGTCTGTCTTTTTTCGCTTGACCATGTTTTTGTCTGTCGTTTTCGTTTTGCTGTTCTCTTGTCAGTCTTTTTTCGTTTCATCATTTTGTTGTCTGTCTTTTTTCGTTTGACCATGTTATTGTCTGTCGCTTTCGTTTTGCTATTCTCTTGTCTGTCTTTTTTCGTTTGACTATTTTATTGTCTGTCTTTTTTCGTTTGGCCGTTTTATTTTCTGTCTTTTTTCGTTTCACCATTTTATTGTCTGTCGTTTTCGTTTTGCCATTTTATTGTCTCTCGTTTTCGCTTTGCCATTTTATTGTCTGTCCTTTTTCGCTTTGCCATTTTAATGTCTGTCTTTTTTCGTTTGACCATTTTATTGTCTGTCGTTTTCGTTTTGCCAAATAATTGTCTGTATTTTTTCGCTTGACCTTTTATTGTCTGTTGTTTTCGCTTGGCCATTTTATTGTCTGTCTTTTTTCGTTTGACCATGTTATTGTCTGTCTTTCGATCTACATCTTCTAATTACCCCCTTGGTATCTTCAAACTTATCTTAAACACATTGATACACCTCGTGTTTTAGCGGGGTTCGTTTTTCCCGATATTTTGTGTTTTATGTAGAGTTTTTCGTTAGATCATTTTATTGTCTGGTCTTTGATCCACAACTTCTGATTACCCTCTGGTATCTTCAAATGTATCTTAAGCCTATTGATACACCCCGTGTCTTAGTGGGGTTCGTTTGTGCCGAGGGCCCTGGTGCCTCAAATAGTTAGGGATTTGGATTACCGAACATTTAATGTTAACCTATCACCAATACGGCGTGGGTTTGCTCCCGTCTTTGTAAATTACAAAAAGGGTGCACTCGACCTGCAGCCGCAAGCGATACAGTTTACCAGTTGCTTGCCCATGGTCGTGGGTTATCTCTGGGTAGTCCTGGCTTCTTCCACCACTAAAACTGGTCGCCATGATATAGCTAAAAGATTGCTGAAAGTGGCGTTAAACACCAAAAATAAATCAAAAGCAATCGTTTTTCCCGATTTTTGGTGTTCTATGTAGATCATTGTTTGTTCTTTTGTCCGTTTTATTTTGACCATTGCATTGTCTGTTCTTCGAGTTCTTCTGATTAACCTCTGGTATCTTCAGGTTTATCTTAAGCACATTGATACACCCCGTGTCTTTAGTGGGTTCGTTTTTTCCGATCTTTGGTTTTCCATGTAGTGTTTGTAGATCATTGTTTGTTCTTTTGCTTGTTTTATTTTGGCCATTGCATTGTCTTTCCTTCGGCGTATTCTGATTACCCTCTGGTATCTTCAAACTTATCTGAAGCACATTCTTGCACCCCGTGTTTTAGTGGGGTTCGATTTCCCCTGATCTTTGGTTTTCTATGTAGTGTTTTGTAGATCATTGTTTGTTCTTTTGTCCGTCTTATTTTGGCCACCGCATTTTCTGGCCTTCGATTTTTTCTGATTACCCCTTTGTTATCTTCAAACTTATCTTAAGCGCATTGCTACACCCCTTGTTTTAGCGGGGTTCGCGTTGTTCGATCTTCAGTTTTCTGCGTAGTGTTTTCTAATCCTTTGTGCTTGTGCTATTTTTCTTTTGGTCATTGTATTGTCTGGCTTTCTTCGGTTTACGGTTTCTGACTCTATTTGCGGCTTCTGATATTACCCTTTGATATCTTCGTGCATCTCGTGTCTAGAACCTACGGCTTCTGATTTACCCTTTGATATCTTCGTACATCTCGTGTCTAGAAACTCTGAACAATTTAAACACATGCATTTACAGCATGTCTCTAGAAACACAGCAAAAGTAAGCAGAAAAATGTACAACTGGTTTCTAGAACCACTGGCCAAGATAAACACATAGAAATGTATATATGGTGTATAGAACCACTGAACGAGCTAAACATATAATTGTACATCTGGTGTCTAGAACCTATGAAGAAGTTAAACATATAGTAATGTGCACCTCCGTTGTCTAGAAGCACTGAACAAGTCAAACATATAACATATAAATGTACATCTGGTGTCTAGAACGTCTGAACAAACTATGCTCATAATGACACATCTGGTATCTAGAACCACTGAACAAACTAAACTCGTGATGACACATAGATGTATAGATGTACATTAATCAGATCAACAAGAACATTTATTTACCTCCAATATCGTGTGTTGCTTGAAAACAAATTTTCTAAACTTAATGAGCTTTTCTGTAACTACAAATACCGCATCGGTGGCGTAATGGTTAGCATGCTCGGCTCGAGTGCAGTAGATCGTGAGTTCGAGCCCCGGTCGGGTCGTACCAACGACTTTAAAATTGATGTTTGTTACTTCTCCGCTATGCACACAGCATTAAGGAGAAAGAGCAGAGACTGGTTGGCTCGGAATCAGAATAATGCGTCCGAGTGGAGCGACATGTCTACCCGCGGAATGTTGTTTCAGTGAACTAGCACTATATTAATCCAACTCAGCGTGTTGGTCTAGAACAAAGCGGACCTCATCATCATCTCATTGAATATTAACTTGTTCTCGACATGATATAGCTGTAAAATTACTAAATTGGCGTTAAAAAGCAATCACTCACTCACTCTGTAACTACAAAAGAGACTTTTTATGTTCTAGTCACAATTCTTACTTTGTTTTACTTGGTAGTGTTCATATATTCCAGCAGTTTTATGTTATGTTTTAGTTTCAACATGTTCAAGCATCTTGAATGTTTATGCTGCTTCTTGTGTTTTCATATAAAGGTATATTTGCAAATAGTTTGTCTTTATAATCAATAATCAACATTTTGGCAGGATTTACTCGTGTGGTACTCATCTTTAAACTTTAATGATGACTCAAATAATGTCACAAAAACAGACATTATATGGTACAATTCACACTTGAAGATAAATGACAGTGTACTTCATTTAAAATGCATGTCAGAAAATGGGATAAAAAAGATAGAGGACCTCATTGATGACAATAATAGATTTCTAGCATATCAAATGTTTCTTGATAAATGCAATGTGAATATAAATGCTATTACATATTATGGTTTTATATCTGTTATTAAAAACACTACAGTACTGATGACTTGAAAATGAAACCACCTTTGATAACTAATATGATGCAGAGGAAAGATATTTCAAAATATATATACAAATATTTCATAGAAAAAGATGAAAAAGAAAATTTTGTTAAAGGCATTGTGAAATGGGAACAAAAACTTGATACTGAACTAGATGGTAGTATGTTGTTTAATGATATTTATAGAATCACAAATGATACAAAATTAAGAAATGTTCAGTTCAAACGTCTGCATCATATACTTCCAAATAACAAGTTGTTACACAAAATGGAAATAAAATACAGTGCATTATGTCATTTCTGTAACCAAGAAGAAGACTCCATCTTACACTATCTGTGGCAACGAGATTTTGGACTTCATTTAATATCTGGCTTTCATCAGCTTTAGATTTAGAAGATTTTGAATTAACCCCAAAAGAAACAGTTTTAGGTATTTTTTCAGATGAAAGCTCCTTGCAAAAAAAATTTCCATTTTTATTCCTTGTATCAAGAAATTATATTCACTGTTGTAAATGGACTTACACAAAATCAGTCCTGAACATTTTCAAAATTAAAGTTAAACAAAAAGAGAAAATCGAAAAGATTAATGCACTTGTTGAAAATAAAATGTACAAACATGATAATAAATGGTGTTACATAAATGAACTTAATTTATTGTGGTCTACTTTTGTCAACATGCAAGAAAATAATTTATACATAAGAAACTTATATTAGAAACTCATGTATATATAATTATATATCAAAATCTGATGACATATATCCTTAAATAAACTATGTATTTGGTTTATTGCATGGAGACAAGGGGACACAACATTTCATATGTTTGTATTGAAAATGTATGTACAAATAATGTCTTTGTCTGTGCTGTTGTGTAATGTCTGTGTTTGTTATGTATATATTTTGAAAATGTCTAAAAAAATAAAAGTAAAAAAAAAAAAAAAAATAGTTTCATAATTTACATAATTTCATAAATGCTACTGTAATAATCTCAAGCATCATATTTTTTTAATTTTCCTTAAATGACGTTCTTGTTTTGCAAGACTGTCTTCTAGATCTGCATCTCTTGAAGATTCTTCTGGTCGTTTTTTATTGAATGTATATTTTTAACACAATTTTGTTTTTGTTGGTGTTTTGAGACTTAATTTTTTTTCACACAGAAATAATAAATTCAATAAATATATACATATATCAAACAATATCAATATTTCTCACAAATCATATCAATATTATAAAAATAACATTTTGTTTGTCAACAGAGTCCGCCTATCATTTCCTCATTTAAATATATGAATAAACATACAGTAAGAGGTGGGAGGTGTTTTTTTTAAGCAAGTCACAGTTAAACTTTCAATATAAATACTAACAGCCAAATATTCCATGTAATATAACAAACTTTTAACAAATACATTTGCATAGATATAACCAAGGAAAATAAAACTGGCTAATTATTGAGCAATTTTCTCAAGTACGACCACCCTTAACAAAACCGTATCAAACTGGTGTATCAAATCAAATGGACAATAACAATTTCACTGTCTTGTTAATTTAATAATTAAAAATTTTTAATTAAACCAATGTGAACTTTAATATAATCTGTTTCCGAGATATACTATAAATCATATGATATCTTTTTTACCTCCGTTATAGGAGATGTTACTTGTCGCAAGTCGTAAGTCGTACCTCTTAAAATTAGGACTCGCTTAGTGAAACGCACGTATACGGACACGTAAGGATATCGTAAGAGTTTGTTTATTCTTTTTTTTTCGTAAGAGTGATCTTAGTATTACGATTTACGATCACTTTAGTGAAACGGTCGCCTGGTGTATTAAATTACAAATGGTATATTTGATGTGTATCATAATAAATGATGTTACTGAAAGTGGTGCTAAACACCACACACTACACCTATGGTAAATGACGTATGAATTACATGACGTGGATTTGATGATGGAATAATTATTTAAATAAATCACATTTATTTCTTTACAAGTCATTCTATAAAATGTTGTCTATGTTTTGATATTTGTCTATTGTAGCCTTGTAACATCAAACAGAAAAGCAGTATCTCTGGCATTTACAACTAATAAATTATTGATAGATCTGTCATAATCAAGTACAATTGGGTACACCAGACCATCCTTGATAGACAATAGTTGTCTATGACGTTGTCCATCAGCGGAGATAACCACCACGTTGGTAGAACCATTACCGACAACATACACGTTTCCTTCATTGTCTACGGAGATACCACATGGATTCATTAGAACACGGGTATCTTTGAATTTCCATTGTGTTGTACCATGTAAATCACAACATGTCACGGTATGTGTGATAAAGGATGTGTAGTAAAGTTTGTCTCTACATGTAGCTACGTAATCAAAGGAAGACATCTTACTGTTGATGATATCACTTACAGATTTATCACTTAGATTTATCATCTTTAATCCTTCATCCTCCGTACAGTAATATATTGTTCTACCTCTAACAGCCATGCTATAAATGTCCGTATTCATGGAGATAGTTGTCATGATTTTCTTTTTTTCTATGTCTATTATAGTTATACATCTTTTAACTCCGCTTCCAGATGATACGGCAACACTATTGTTATCTTTAATATAAACTGTATCATAGGTACTGGATCCTGTTTTATCTTTACCTATCTGGAATATTTCTACTCCATCTTTATTGATAAATCTTACAATATGTTTCCTGTAAGAGGACAACATCATTCTACCATCTGTCAGTAAAGAACATCCTCTCATCCGTGATCCCTTGGTGTTTTATCTTTTGTTTCAGATTCAGCTGTATATTGTCAACTGACATAGGTGGCGGGTCAGCTACCATCATCTGGGCTTTTTTGTCTTGTTGTCTACCAAATATCAACTCACAAGGCTTTGATTCAACAACTACTTCTCCAAACAGGTCAATGTTGGTTGCTATATTCTTCAAAGTTGTGTCTATCTGACATGAGAGTTTGGTTTGATTTAGACTGTCGCTGTTGATTAGATCATGTATAGATGTGTCTAGTGTTTCTACGTCATTCTCTATTTGCTTCATGACCAGAAATGTTTGTAGGTCTGATGCATAATGTTTTATGTTGACTATGGTTTTCTGGTATTCAGTCAGTTCTTTCTCTTTCTCATCTAAAGAAGCCATCAATTCACGTGTTTTCACGGTTATTGTTCTGTCTGCTACGGTCAATTCCTTCATCAGATCTGCTTGTAACTTGTCAAGATGGCTGTTGACTTTTGTCCTCAGTTCTCTTATTTCACTCTTAATCATTTGTTTCTGTTCTTTAGCTGCAACTAAGTTGGTCTCCCTGTTTTGTCTAATTTTACCAACATTTCCAATCATTTCATCAATCAATGATTCGATTTCACTGAACATATGTGACGACTTCACGTCCTGAACTACATCTTCAAGAACAGCTATATCCTGACATTTATTATGACTTTCTATAATACAAATCCTGCAGCACGGACAAGCATGTTTCTGACAGTATGTTTGGAACCGTTCATCGTGCTCGATACAAAATTCTCTAATTTTCAAAACAGTCAACGGCAATTTACGGTATTCAGACATAGGTATGGTTTTATGGTTTCTGGACGCTTTAGATAGATTGTGATGTTCTGCACAGTCTACGCATAGTCCTTCATCACATTCGGAACACCAAAGTTCTGATTGTTTACAAATATGGCGGATATCGCATAAACCACAGACAGATGGAGAACTGGACATTGTGTTGATATCCTGTAATAAATTAGTTGCATTAAAATAACAATTTAAAGTGTCTACACTCCATTTTATTTCTATGCAAACTCTTTAACTTAATTAATTAAAATCAGAACGTCAATTTTTACATTTCTGTTCTAGATAATGTTAACTTTTTATACGTTGTCGTCAGACATCCATCGATAGACGATTACTTTAGTTCTAGTTTACCACTCCTTCTGAAATTTTAACACAAAGATTCGTGCCACAAAAAGAAATGTGGGTGTTGCGTTGGGGGCTAGGTTTAGTGTTAGGGTTATGGTGCTTAACGCCACTTTCAACAATATTTCAGTTTTAGTCTAAGAATATTTTTATTTGCTAAATATAACCAATAGGGATCGGACACAAGTTTTTCCAACTTATGAAGTCTTCTCCCGAATACAATAATTTACAATATGGATTAGCATGCGCAACGAAATGATATAATATGTATATAATAGCATAGAGTTAAATATACAAAGAATGACTATGTACAAAAACATAAGTTTAGACAATATACGAAAAAAAAGAATAAAGTAATATCGTGGCGGTGAGTTTTATTGGTAGAGGAAACTGGAGTACATGGTGAAAAACACCAACCTGCCGCAAGTCTCTGACAATCTTTATCACATAATGTTTTATCGATTACATGTTGCCTGAGCGAGATTCGAACTCACAACGTTAGTGGTGATATGCACTGATTACACAAGTAGTTATTAAACAACCTAGCACACGATTACCTCCACGACGGCATTGGTGGTAATGTATCTGTTTAATTACACCGAGAATTATTTAGAACACTGGTTAAATGAATATTAAAATACCATTTGTTTGTCGTTTTCAGGAATATTCTGTTTTTATTGCGGTTTTTTTCAGGAACGTTTTAACTTGTTAAACCTTTTGATGAATTTTTATTTTTGATAAAACAAATTAAGGGTATTCCGAATGAATTTGGCGGTTTGAAGCACGCGAGAGTAAAAAAGTGAAACACCAATCTCTACCTAGAGTTGTCTGTCCTTGCACTCTCTCTGTCAATGCCTATATGCCAAGAATATTGACAAAATCCGTTTATTAAAGGGTAACTTGATATAAACCGGTTATAATGACTCCATATACTGTAAAATATATAGAGAATACCATATAGCTAATATTTGAGAAGCTTCTTTGTTTATTTTCAAACGAAGATAAGGGATTATTTTTTATACGGTGATCAGTCATGCAGCGCATAAATTCTATGAAAACAAAACAAACAATTATATTGTTTGGTGGTGTATTGCAAACAAAGCACTCTATTTTTAATCGTGTCATGGGAGTATTCATACTGAATGCAAACCCACATGTAACGAAGGTCAATCCACCATTTCGACTGCTTCCTTTCTGGTCACATGATAAATTTACAATCACATGATCAGAGAACACCGGACTAATTTTTAGGCGTTGACAGAGATTGGAGAGAGTGTAAGGACCGACAACTCTGGGTAGAGATTGGTGAAATACGTTTACATCGGAACACTTCCGGGTTTCAAATTTGATTAATCACGTTACCTTATGTATAAAGGTAAAGAAGAAATATTCCGAATGAATTTGGTGGTTTGAGTCACGCGAGGGTAAAAAAGTGAAATACGTTTTCGCAAATACCACGGCACAGAAGGAAAAAATTAAATCCTCATGCAAATACCCCGGCAGCGGTAAAAATGAACGAAATTAATCCTAAATATGAAAATGCACGAAAAATACACTGGCTATTAACCAATCAAAATCCAGGATTCTTATATAAGGTGTAATTAACAAAGAAATGTTCTGAATATTTGTTATTACAACAAGAACATGAATATATTTTAGTATACCATATACAACATGTTATGTGTCTGTGTGTGTAGTTTTAATGCAAGCTATCAGGTATACTTACAACCTATTATCTGATATTTGACATTTGTATTATTATATTTGTTTTCATTTTTCGATGGTCAGAGAGAAGATTAACGTTATGTTAACTGTGTTACCCTCTTAAAATAAAGTATTTATCATTTGTATTATTATTATTATTACATTATATTATTCTTAAACAATTTCTTTATTATTATTATTATTTCTTTTGTTCATTTTATTATTATTATTATTACATTATATTATTCTTTTATTGATTATTATTATTATTATTATTATTATTATTATTATTACACTTTACTATAGAAACCAAGCAAGAAATAATTAAGATATTTTACGGTTTATTCCATGGAACAAGAAATAACTCATTATTCCCGCGACAAACTGCACGTAGGTCAAATAACTGTGAGGGAATCTGCACGTAGTACAAAATAACGGTTTGAAATTGGCGCGCTTTTGCACGTCGAACCTATAACTAGTTATTTCCCTCATATTAATTTAGTATAATAATACAGTTGTCCTTCATGAGAAGTTAATATCCATAATTATTAAATTGAGAAAGGGTTATTTTCCCGAGGTCCTTCAGAAGACCTCGGGAAAATAACCCTTTCTCAATTTAATAATTATAGATATTCAAAGGACCTCGGGAAAATAACCCTTTCTCAATTTAATAATTATGGATATTAACTTCTCATGAAGGCCATACTTTTTGTTTTTAATTGTTTTATGTTTTGGGCATGTCTGTTGATTGTATTGTTGCTGATGACAATCCTTTGTTGGATTTCATAACAATAAAGAATTTGAATTTGAATTTGAAGACCATATATTATTATTATTATTATCAATATTAGAGAGGTATCCATCAATAAATCATTTAAGCATTGCCAACAAGAAGTACTCCACAAGATTAATTAAATTTACATGTTTTAGCCAAACTATGAAGGGAGCAACATATTACAGGAGCAACATATTACAGATAAACTTAAAAGAAGACAGTATTTCTGTGTTTGTATTTTTGAAATGCTACAATAGCAGGTACGATCTGCTAGATATAATATATATATATCTGAGATAATTTTGTCCTTTTTCTTTTGACTATTGTATCGTCTGTCTTTTTTTCTTTTATGGCTTCTAATTACCCCGTTGATACATTCAATCCCATCTTAGGTATGTTTCAAAAGGTAGGAAAACCAAACAAGCATATCAAAGCCATGCATCGAATGTTGGGTTAAAATACCCTCCCCCAAAAAAAATCCTAAGAACCAGAAGTCAATATTAAGGACGTTCTCATGATATACTTAATAAATCAGAACGAAACTTTATACTGCAACGCGCACAGAATAGCTTGGTTTTGGTTTATGGTGCTTAACGCCACTTTCAACAATATTTCAGTTAAATCGTGGCGGCGTAAAGATTGGTATTCAATGAAACTCAGCAACGGATATCATGGGGGTAAATATAACCGTAGCTATCGTGTGGGTAAATTTAGCACCAGCTATCGTGGGGTAAATATAACCCTAGCAATCATGGGGGTAAATATAACCCTAGCTATCATGGGGTAAATATAGCCATAGCTATCATGGGGTAAATATAACCCTAGCTATAATGGGGTAACAATAACCCTGGCTATCGTGGGGGTAGATATAATCCTAGCTATCATGGGATAAATATAAACCTTGCTATCGTGGGGGTAAATATAACCCTATCTATCGTGTGGGTAAATATAGACCTAGCTATGGTGGGGGTAAATATAACCTTAGCTATCGTGGGGGAAAATATCATTCAGGCTATCATGGGGTAGATATAACCCTAATTATCATGGGGTAAATGTAACTCTAGCTATCATGGGGTAAATATAACCCTTGCTATCGTGGGGATAAATACAACCCTAGCTATCATGGGGTAGATATAACCCTAGCTATCATTTTGTTTCCCTTTACTGTATTTATCAAGAACTTAGCCAGCCATGTACATAAACCCTGTGAAGTGTAGATAAAACCAACTTAAAATAACTCGCATAGAACATGTGATCAACACAAATATTAAATCGATTAGAAATGATAATTTAAACATGAAGATTCGTAATAAAAACAGAGACATATTTAGACTTACGTACATTAAAAAGTGGACATAGGAACGTGCTTAGGGTGGCGTGTATGATCTAATCGTGGCTTAGGGTGACGTGTATGATCTAATCGTGGCTTAGGGTGACGTGTATGATATAATCGTGGCTTAGGGTGACGTGTATGATCTAATCGTGGCTTAGGGTGACGCTTATGATCTAATCGTGGCTTAGGGTGACGTGTATGATCTAATCGGGGCTTATGGTGACGTGTATGCTCTAATCATGGCTTAGGGTGACGTGTATGATCTAATCGTGGCTTAGGGTGACGTGTATGATCTAAACGTGGCTTAGGGTGACGTGTATGATCTAATCCTGGCTTCAGGTGACGTGTATGATCTAATCGTGGCTTAGGATGACGTGTATGATCTAATCGTGGGTTAGGGTGACGTGTATGATCTAATCGTGGCTTAGGGTGACGTGTATGATATAATCGTGGCTTAGGGTGACGTGTATGATCTAACCGTGGCTTAGGGTGACGTGTATAATCTAATCGTGGCTTAGGGTGACGTGTATGATCTAATCGTGGCTTAGGGTGACGTGTATGATCTAATCGTGGCTTAGGGTTACGTGTATGATCTAATCGTGGCTTAGGGTGACGTGTATGATCTAATCGTGGCTTTTTTCAGTGTACAGTTTAAACGCTTTGCATGATTGCTGATTACAATATGTGTTTTTACATATTACAGCGAAGATTTACTGTCTAGTTGCCTGACTATTTACTTGTTATGAGCACCCTGATTGTCCTCTTTGTGTGTATTTGTAATCATGTCATGAGATATTGAGCACAATGATGACGGTATTTGTAAGATTCCTTCACTCGTGTTTGTTTCCTTGTTGATAGCCCCACATCTGTTATTTTAAACTATATACACAAAGTAACATAAAAATGACATAGATGTCTAGAGGTAGTGTTTATCTACAGAAGGAAAGAATACCACTCAATGTCAGTCTAGGGCTGTTTAATACTCATTTTAGGGTATGAGTTATGCTCAATGTTAAAGACCCTACTGTGACTGTGAAATTTAGAACAGTAATAAAATCGCTTTTCCTTTAGTTAAATCGAAACGTTAAATAATTTCTCATGTTCATCAGTAACAATGTCGTTTCTCTCTAATTGTTAATTACCATGTAAAGATTCAGAAGTTTGATCAAACCGTTTTTTGATTTTTTTATCTTATTTCATCAAAACGTTTCTACTGGCAACTCATCTCCCACACAAAGACATACATTTAATTTAAAGGCATTTAGCAAAATGATAATAAAACAATGAACACATACAAAACCAAACCACTACACAACTAACAATTGCAGTCAAAATTATGTATGCTTAAAATAAACACATAACACAATACCAAATTCATGCACACGCATTGGAGTTACACGAGCTGTCATTCCAGTCATTTATTAAATGCTTGAATTGGTTAAATGTCGTTTGAAGTTGAAAGTGGTTTAGCAGCTCGATGCAAAGCTGAGAAGCGAAACATCTCAAAATATCTGATTACATACCTTGTTGTTTTAACTGATGGGATTTCTTCTAGCTTTTGATTACCTAAAAGAATAATTAATGTAAATATGAGGGATTTTATTTAATATTCTATACACCTCAATAGCCATTGTTCTTGATCTTCTTAATTTGAGGGATTGAAGGTTTGATTTTACTAGCAGATCATCCTATGAACTATTTTGGTCTTCTTATATGAATGTATTTTTATTAGGTGTTGCTTTCACTGCAAAAGTGCCATGATTAAGGGAAAAAAGGGGGGATGGGTAAATTAAAAAAGAAAAAAAGAGTGATAGACTGTCAATTTGTATAGTCTGCTTAAGTATTTACATAGTATTGTTAGTACATTTAATTGCCTTGATTCTTTTTTGAAAATATTTGAGATATGACTGTTAGATTTTAATTCACGAACCTAATAGCTTTGCTTCTTTTTCACAATTAATATTATTTCTAGAATAAGTTAAGAGTTATGTTTATATCAATGGTTGTCTTACCTACAGCCAAACCTTTGAATTTGGCAGGTGTCCTTATATTTGATTACATTCGAACCAATGTATGAGGACTATATATGTCATCCGATTGCAGTGACGAACTTTTTTTTTGTGCACACATAGGGGAAAAAGGGGGATGAAACAAGGATGTGTAAGCACCTGCGTTTTTGCGTAAATGTGTGTAAACAGGCCGAAGTAAAGGTACACACATTGTTAACCTTATTCAATCTATTGAGATTAGACCCAGTATTTAGAGCATAATTGAGATCCACCCTCTAGTTTTCAAGAGTGTACAAGTGTTCCTTTCGTCATTGTTCACAGCTTGTTCCGGAATAAATGTAGCAAATTCAGAAATACATGTTTGTGTTGTGTTATCTATGTTTGGTACTAACAGTTCCTGCTTAGAACTTTCGGTGTCCTTGCTCATAAAGACGTTTCTTTGTATTGACAGTGCGTTGACTCTTTATTTCTCATAAAACCATAGTTAAACAATGGTACAGAGAATTCGCCAATTTAACAATGGTCTACAAAATTGAATAATTATAACAGAAATGAAATAACATAATTGTATTTGGACGACAGAGATATGTGGTTAACCAGGAGGACTAGCATGATATTGTAGGACACGCATGAATTTACACAGTTTCGTTGAAAGCTATTCAAGAAAAGTGTTATCACACCACATTAGATATATGAGTGTGGGGGGTCTAACAATTCATAATGCGACGAGGACTTATTAATGGAGTTGAATTAGATTTCTAGACACCTGACTCATTAACATGGTAACTAAGCTAATTAATGTGTGACATAACAATATAATAACAACTTAAAATACCTGAAAATAGCTGACAATAATGCCTTTGATGTAATGTCACCAAATCAGGAAAAACTGTGAATGAGGAAATTAAATGGTCATGTGATTTACTATAATATAACACTGACGTGGACCTGTTTAAACATCAATAGATTAGTACTCAAAGGGAGATAACTTAAATCTTTTAAATGTCTAGATATAGATAGAATTCATAATTATAAACAATTAATAGACATGAGAAAACTAATAAAGCGAAAAACAAAGAATACCACACTGTCGGAACTGTACGTAACAGTACCAAAATCAAATATAGGAAATAAAAATCTAACTGGACAGACTATTATATATTATACCAAAGGTTTTTTAACATTAGCGGTATTTGATCATGGGAATCACAAATATTCATTGTGTATATGGTTGAGTAGAGAATATTGCAAAGAAAAAGCAGACTTTGGACAGGGTAAACAATTAATACAACAAATGATTGTTACATGTTAAAAATGAACAATATTACAAAAGAACGTAGCATTTTCTCGGTTTAAGTAAGTCAACATATGTGTGACAAAACTAATAAAACGAAAAACACACTATGCCACACTGTGGAACAGTTCAAAAATCTAAAGAATATCGTAGAAAGAGGCGAAATCGATACAATAACATACAAATTAATGACAGCTCACTTTCCTGGCGAGGTACAAACACTTCTATGAAAAATAGCGGGGTGTGGTTACAATTTTTATTGAAATCAGCTTTTGACATCGCCCGGGGGAATGAAATAGCAATATTCAGCATTTCATTCAAAATCATGTGAAGAAACGTCTTAAAAACGGATGATGAGATTTTTTTTAAAGATATACATGTAAACAGTATATATACAAGTTGAATGGATCACCCCATATTCTCTTTAACCACACTGACACTATTTTGGACGTATATGTCATTTCACAAGGTATTAAAACAACTTTTCATAGTGCTAATCGGTCTTCACTTAAGGAGTAAGAGCAAAGACTTGTTGGTCAGGAATCATCATATTATGTTCTGTTGGAGAGTTATGACTATCCATAGGCTAAAACAATTATTTACTTATCAAAGACTTGTTGGTCAGGAATCATCATATTATGTTCTGTTGGAGAGTTATGACTATCCATAGGCTGAAACAATAATTTACTTATCAAAACGTAACACCATGTTAATCACAAAATGTCTGGAAACTGTTTAACAGATTTAAACTGTTCCAGTGAATAAAGTCGGTTATTTCTCCCCACAATCAGTATAATATAAATAGAACATTTAAATCTTTTATATAATTTTATGAAAAAGTCCCGACGATTTCGAGGAAAATATCATAATAGAAGGCGTGCCTCACAGATTGGGAAACACATGATTTAGAAAAGGGTATTTAAATGCTGATGAATTACAACCAGATCATAATTCTGTTACTATCACACACCAGAACAATAGCTACAAGTGCATGTGCTAAGCGACTAGTAAGTAGTAAAGTTTTACAGTATAATATGTATTCCATAGTGTTTGTTCTTCTACATGAAAAACAAAAATGTACCGCGAGATCATTGGTATAAATATTCAAACAACAAATATTTTAAACAATATTGTCGAGGTCATTCTTTTAATAATTATTTCAAACGAGAAATAATTTATAAACAGTATACATTTTAAAGTATATGAATTTATTTATTTAACAATTTCAACGTTTGTTAAATGTTAGGAATAGCATGTAAAATAATCATCTGAAAATAAAAAAATAAAACTTTCCTATTTGGTAAGCATTTCACCAGTGTATATAATATTACCGCCTCAATATTATTGACAGTGGCGTTGAAAATTAATAATCATATCCAACCTTCGATGCGAGATGTCAGAGAGTATACACTCTTTGGGGGGGGGGGGGGGGTCACATAAACAACCGTCGTTATATATCTGTTCCAAGGGTGTCATATATACTCAATATACTTACATTGTCGGAAAATATAAAAATTCGAAGACCGATTTTTTTCTATCTATTTCTGAAACTCGCACATGCAAATTGGATCGTTTCCGACAAAAAAGTTTAAAATGTAGATATTTAATTTATGGCGTACGGCACGTTTCTGGAATATCCTTCATCATGCACATTGGGCCCATATGTAAGTAATTGGAAAGCCAAATAAAAATAAGGTTTGGTACAGGGGAAAACAATTGGCGGGGTTTAGCCATGCCCTCTTATTCTTGGATCTCTAAAGACAGTACATAATATTAAAGACTATTAAAAAACCACCATAGATTTGCTTCTATTGAAAAAGACCACATACTATCACACAAATGTATGACAACATTAACATGGACAGTACACTATTTTTTACATTTCAGGCTGAAACAAAACAATGTTCTACTACATCAGAGTTTCAGGTGAATCAGCAGGTAAATTCCTGACTGTAGATCAAGAGGATTACGAGGTGAAGGTTGTGTAAGGTACCGCTAGTAATGATAACAAATGGAACACGGAGCCATTGAACATCAACGAGTTGGTTGTCCGGCATGGTGTCACTAACCGTTACCTAGAAATTCCAGCAGATGGACGTGTCAATGCCATCAGGGCAAAAACCAACAACACAACCTTATCATTCTCTATTTCTGATGATACACAGATTGCAAATAATGTCTTGGAAGAGCCTGCATTCTTGGCCATATTCGCTAATAGAGCTCTTAGTACAACGATGATACCAGGGCAGCCACATTTAGCATTAAATCCGCCGAGTGACGTATCCGCTAAAGACAAATATTAATAATACGTATACATATATTAACGCACTGAAATATTTATCTATATGTCTATTACTGGTATTTTGTGGATGTTTTCTGCCTTGGTCAAGAGAAAGTAACTTTGGTTGAGAGTAAAATTGAATCGGACGCTTATAATCCACAGTTGTTAACCTATTATATTAAAAAAATCATATTTTCTATCACATATATTCAGGATGTTAATTTTTAGCTTACACATTGTTTCTTCAGAGTGAGTGAGTGAGTGAGTGAGTGAGTGAGTGAATGTTGCTTAGCGTTAAATGAACATTTTTAGCTATATTATGTCGAGCACAAGTTGCATCTAGGTGAGATGATGGTGATAATAATTATTCGCTTGCACTAGACCATGATTAATTGAATTTGCGTTCTGCTAACTCACTAAAACAACAGTCCACGGTTAGAATACTGCACTTACTCATTAAGAGTGCGTGCTTAGCAATGAACCAGTAAATATCAATGTCATAGGCTTTGGTTCGACCCGTTCAGGGCTCGAAGCTATAACATATCACACCAGAGGCGAGCACGCTAGCCATTACACGGCCGATGATGTTCCCCTATTGATAATCGGACATCAAGGACAATACAGATATAATTTAACAATAAAAACATCATAGATTTTTTCCACTGAAAACACCACACACTTTTATAAAAATGAATGAAGAAAAGTTTGAAAATACCAAAGGGGTAATCTCAAGCCGTAAATCGAAGAAGGTCAGGTAACGCAATGGGGAAAAGAAAAAAAGACAAAAGGGAAAACATTACACATAAAACTAAAGATCGCGCAACACGAACCCCACTAAAAGCCACTGGGAGTGAACTCAGGTTCTCCAGAAGGATTAGCAGTTCCTGCTCCACATGTAGAAACCGTCGTGAACATGGACAGTACAATAGAAATATCGTCAGTTAGCTGACTACTAAGAAGAAGGCAGAATCTGTATTTAAAGAAATTACCTATCAGACTAAAACATCATAACTGTTGCTCATCTTTTAAGGTTTCTGTGTTTTCTAATTATGTGTTGCTCATCATTTAGTTTTTATTTTGCTTTGTCCTATTATGTGTCTTTACGTTCTGAGTTCCTTGTTGTCATGTTCGTTACGATTTCCGCATAAATTCTATGTTCGATTCGTCTTTACCTCCAGTTGTTTGTATGAGGGTCATGTCTTATTTACGTTAGGTTTGTCTTTACCCCCAGTTGTTTGTATGAGGGTCATGTCTTATTTACGTTATTTGTGTTTGCTTGACCATAGTGGTGTCCAACACATATGCTGTGTTTTTATGTTGTTTTCCTTTGTCTTGGGTGCCTTATGTTGCCAGTTTCGGAGAAGAACAGATAATGCAATGACTAAGCGAAAAAGTACAGAAAGACAAACAATGATCTACAAAACACTTCACAAAAACTAAAGATTGAGTAAAGCGAACCCATAAAAAACCCGGAAGTGAACTCATGTAACGTTACGCCCGATAATACGTCTGATCAACGTTTTAGCACGAAAATTTGGGTACCAAAAGCAAGTCCCCTAAAAACATTTTATTCAGCTCAGGATATCATCATATAGTTATCAATGTGTCTGTCTTGTCTCTATTTGTGTGTCCTTGTTGCTATCTATTATTTTGGTTTTCCGGTGTTAATTGACACTTCTGTTTTCCCTCAACTCTGGTATTACATTTTCTACAATGCGATATTTACATAGCCATATTTTCTATATGCAATTTAGTTTACAGTGTTGTAAGTCTTTTAAGACTTTCCGTTTGGAATAACTATGCTTACAAAAAAATAACCCTATATGACACTTTATTTGAATGAATGGGCCTTTTTTGTATAGAAATACATAAGCAGATATAACGGTAGATTCAAGTAATCTCACTCATACCCCTGCCCCATCAACCAACACCTCTAATGGAAAAACTAAAACCATGGTGCACAATTACAATGTATCTTAAATCTGTTGTATATAAGTTTCATTTCAATCAATTGAGTGAATACAGGAGTTGAAGATTGCAGAAATCTTACGAACGAACGGACGAAGGGACGAACGGACAGGCATAAATTTTTAATACTTTATAGTCCCTCTCTTCGCAAGAGGCTGGTACATGCATAATAATAATCATCGTGTAGCATTTATGTAAATAATCTATTTATTTATTGAATACATGTATCTAGAGACTTTGAAGAATGTCAAGATATAACTCTTCTAACAGTAATTTTATTTCCATCTAGTTTATCACGGATCGCGGAAGAACAACACGCGACAGCTTTCTGGGAAATCAGTTTGAATATAAATGGATTGCTTTTTACCATGTCGTATTAAAATCCTCTTACAATGTTCTTCATGCTGCACCAGTGTCACCGTTGACGTGCTACTCTTAAACGACACGAACATCATATGCTATGGACATTATTTAGAATACCAGTATACTCAAAGAGATACAAAAAACAAATAAAAAAAAGATGAATCCCACGCAAAAAAGAATTGAGTAAACACGAACCGAGCATCATTTTTAAACGACACGAACATCATCTGAAATGGACATCGTTTTATATACAGATAACATAAATAAAACATAAACCATTACACAAGAGAAGGCAGGAAACACCGAATACCGTTACTATTTAGACATGGTTTTATATACAGATGACATAAATAAAACATAAACCATTACACAGGAGAAGGAAGGAAACACCGAATACCGTTACTATTTAGACATGGTTTTATATACAGATTACATAAATAAAACATAAACCATTACACAGGAGAAGGAAGGAAACACCGAATACCGTTACTATTTAGACATGGTTTTATATACAGATGACATAAATAAAACATAAACCATTACACAGGAGAAGGAAGGAAACACCGAATACCGTTACTATTTAGACATGGTTTTATATGCTGATGACATAAATAAAACATAAACCGTTACACAGGAGAAGGAAGGAAACACCGAATATCGTTACTATTTAGATATGTTTTATATACAGATGACATAAATAAAACATAAACCATTACACAAGAGAAGGAAGGAAACACCGAATACCGTTACTATTTAGACATGGTTTTATATACAGATGACATAAATAAAACATAAACCATTACACAGGAGAAGGAAGGAAACACCGAATACCGTTACTATTTAGACATGGTTTTATATACAGATGACATAAATAAAACATAAACCATTACACAGGAGAAGGAAGGAAACACCGAATACCGTTACTATTTAGACATGGTTTTATATGCAGATGACATAAATAAAACATAAACCATTACACAAGAGAAGGAAGGAAACACCGAATACCGTTACTATTTAGACATGGTTTTATATACAGATGACAAAAATAAAACATAAACCATTACACAGGAGAAGGAAGGAAACACCGAATAACGTTACTATTTAGACATGGTTTTATATACAGATGACATAAATAAAACATAAACCATTACTCAGGAGAAGGAAGGAAACACAAACCGAATACCGTTACTATTTAGACATGATTTTATATACAGATGACATGAATAAAACATAAACCATTACACAGGAGAAGGAAGGAAACACCGAATACCGTTACTATTTAGACATGGTTTTATATACAGTTGACATAAATAAAACATAAACCATTACACAGGAGAAGGAAGGAAACACCGAATAACGTTACTATTTAGACATGGTTTTATACACAGATGACATAAATAAAACATAAACCATTACACAGGAAAAAGAGGGAAACACTAACCGAATAACGTTGCTATTTAGACATCATAGTCGGAATCATAACACGAAACCATAAACGTGAACATATAGAATGTTTACCATAATGACACAATATGAAATAATCCTGATGTTCCGTAGCATCGTTGCTCAGTTTTATTCTGGTGTTGATTGAAGTTCTTGTTTATTAAGATATAACTATACATTGTATAGAAGATGTCCTTTCACTAAATAATTTTAAGTTTGGTTGATCGCATCTATCCCATCGAGCTTTAAATAAATGATATCACAGACAATGATAAGTGTGCTGCATACCTTGACATACACCTTGAAATTGACAGTTAAGAAAAAAACGTTACGATTTCAATTTTCCCATTGTGAACTTCCATTTGTTTGTAGCACCATTCCAGCAGCACCTGCATATTGAATATATATCTCTCAGTTTATTCAATATTCCAGAGCTTGTGGTTCCAATCAGAATTTCCTTGATAAAGGATTGCTTCTAACAAGGAAGCTACTGAACCAAGTGTTTCTATTGGCTAAGTTGAAGTCATCACTTCAAAAGTTTGATATCGTCACCATGGCTTACTTAACCGAAATGGAATATCTGTGTCACAAATGACCACGGATATGTTCCACTTGTCGTAAGCACTTCTCGGTTCTTTCGTCATTCATGACTTATTACCGGGTTTGTGAGTAGAGTAACACGAAGGATGGCATTAGTTGAGCAGGAACTGCCAACTCTTCCTGAGCATCTGAGTTCACCCAGGTTTTCAACAATAGTTCAGTTATATCGTGGCAGTCAGTTTTATTGTTGGAGGAAACGGAGTACCCGGAGAAAAACACCGACCTGTCGCAAGTAGCTGACAAACTTTATCACATAAAGTTGTATCGAGTACAACTCGCCATGAGCGAGATTCGAACTCATAACGTTACTGATGATAGGCACTGATTGCACAGGTAGTTGTAAATCCAACTACCATACAATCACGACCACCACGGCCGCTTAATGATGAAAGATTCAAGAAAATCGGATAAGAAATTACTTTCGGGAGTATATTGAAAATAAGCTGTTTTATAACACAATTAGATCAATTTGCTATCTTCTCATGCTAAATTATAAAATATCAATATAATTGTATTGTTTTGACAATGAAGACGCTGCATGCACCTGTAGAAATATAATGTATCATGTATCTTGGCATAAAAATACCCACCATTGATATGCTGAGGTGGATAATTTACGACCGAATCATATATATGAAAGCTGAAAAAGGCCACACATTCCAGCGGTACGTCTGTATACAACTTCGTAGAGAGAGTGGTTCGCCCCCCCCCCCCCTTCCCTGCTTCAATCCAGCCTCCATGTAGTATAACAAATAGACAATTTGTTGCCCGTGACACTTTGCCACGTTTAGGGAAATGCGCATTCTCGACTGAAAAGCATCTTATTGACCAGTATATTTGTAAGTGGTGGAAGAAGCCGGAGTACCCTGAGAGAACCACCGACCATGGACAAGCAGCTTCCTCATTTACTGAAGCTAGTATAAGGTACTCAGAGTGTTGTCAAAAACTAATTGATACTTATCCAGATGACCTGAACAGTAATTTATCTACTGAGTTTCATCAGTTTCATTCATATAATAAGCTGCAAAGACTAGATTCAGTCATGGTGAATAAAATATTTGTAGAAGACAACATTGAGTGTGCTTTTCCAAACGTAGATATTAGCTTGCGTATATTTTTAACATTAATGGTCACAAAATGCACAACTGAATGCTCATTCTCTCAAATGAAGGGTATACAAATCCAAAACAGAACAATGACGAGACAAAAGAGGTTGGAATCCTTATCTCTGCTCATGATTGAAGCAGATTTGTTGCGCCAAATTAACTTTGAGGATTTAATCAAAGACTTTGCTAATAAGAAATGTAGGAGAAAACTCTGTAAAGAGTAATTTTGTTTCTTTCTTTGAAATATTGACAATACTGGTTCCTGTTGAAAGACACACTTTTTAGTATTTCTGTTTGTATTGTTCCCTTTATAACATTTAAAAGATTGAATAGGAAGTTAAAGACTTGCATTGTATCTGCTGTCCTAGTTATAAGTTATTAATCTGCTTATAATGTTCTCTGCTCTAAAGCAGAGTACAATCACTGTGTTAAATAAATATAAAAATCAGATATTTAAATGATTTTACTATAAGAGGTTTGGCCTTACTGCAAATTGAAATCTGAATTTAATATAAGATATAAGAGTGAAAGTACTACATCGGAACCTGTCTAATCCGACACACCAAGGTATCAGGTAAATGTGTCAGATTGTACAGGATGTCAGAATCTATCTAATCCGACACACCAAGGTATCAGGTAAATGTGTCAGATTGTAAAGGATGTCACAACCTGTCTAATCCGACACACCAAGGTATCAGATAAATGTGTCAGATTGTACAGGATGTCAGAATCTATATAATCCGACACACCAAGGTATCAGGTAAATGTGTCAGATTGTAAAGGATGTCAGAATCTATCTAATCCGACACACCAAAGTATCAGATAAATGTGTCAGATTGTACAGGATATCAGAACCTGTCTAATCCGACACACCAATGTATCAGATAAATGTGTCAGATTGCACAGGATGCCAGAACCTGTCTAATCCGACACACCAAGGTATCAGGGAAATGTGTCAGATTGTAAAGGATGTCAAAATCTGTCTAATCCAACACACCAAGGTATCATGTAAATGTGTCAGATTGTACAGGATGTCAGAACCTATCTAATCCAACACACCAAGGTATCAGGTAAATCTGTCAGATTGTACAGGATGTCAGAACCTATCTAATCCGACACACCAAGGGATCAGGGAAGTGTGTCTTATTGTACAGGATGTCAGAACCTGTCTAATCCGACACACCAAGGTATCATGTAAATGTGTCAGATTGTACAGGATGTCAGAACCTGTCTATTCCGACACATCAAGGGACCAGGTAAATGTGTAGTATTGTACAGTATGTCAGAACCTGTCTAATCCAACACACCAAGGTATCAGGGAAATGTGTCAGATTGAACAGGATGTCAAAACCTATCTAATCCGACACACCAAGGTATCAGGTAAATGTGTCAGATTGTACAGGATGTCAGAACCTATCTAATCCGACACACCAAGGTATCAGGGATATGTGTCAGATTGTACAGGATGTCAGAATCTGTCTAATCCAACACACCAAGGTATCATGTAAATGTGTCAGATTATACAGGATGTCAGAACCTATCTAATCCGACACACCAAGGTATCAGGTAAATGTGTCATATTGTACAGGATGTCAGAACCTATGTAGTCCGACACACCAAGGTATCAGGGAAATGTGTCATATTGTACAGGATGTCAGAGCCTGTCTAATCCGACACACCAAGGTATCACGTAAATGTTTCAGATTGTACAGGATGTCAGAACCTGTCTAATCTGACACACCAAGGTATCAGGTAAATGTGACAGATTGTACAGGATGTCAGAGCCTATCTAATCCGACACACCAAGGTATCATGGAAATGTGGCAGATTGTACAGGATGTCAGAACCTGTCTATTCCGACACATCAAGGGACCAGGTAAATGTGTAGTATTGTACAGGATGTCAGAACCTGTCTAATCCGACACAACAAGGTATCAGGGAAATATGTCAGATTGTACAGGATGTCAGAACCTATCTAATCCGACACACCAAGGTATCAGGGAAATGTATCAGATTATACAGGATGTCAGAACCTGTCTATTCCGAAACACTAAGAGACCAGGTAAATGTGTAGTATTGCACAGGATGTCAGAAACTCTCTAATCCGACACACCAAGGTATCAGGGAAATATGTCAGATTGTACAGGATGTCAGAACCTATCTAATCCGACACACCAAGGTATCAGGAAAATGTGTCAGATTGTACAGGATGTCAGAACCTGTCTAATCCGACACACTAAGGGACCGGGTAAATGTGTAGTAGTGTCAAGGATGTCAGAACCTGTCTAATCCGACACACCAAGGTATCGGGTAAATGTGTCAGAATGTACAGGATGTCGGCCCTGTCTAATCCGACACACCGAGGTATCAGGGAAATGTGTCAGACTGTACAGGATGTCAGAACCTGTCTAATCCGACACACCAATGTATCAGGGAAATGTGTCAGATTGTACAGGATGTCAGAACCTGTCTAATCCGACACACCAAGGTTTCAGGGAAATGTGACAGATTGTACAGGATGTCAGAATCTGTCTAATCCGACACACCAAGGTATCATTAAAATGTGTCAGATTGTACAGGATGTCAGAACCTATATAATCCGGCACACCAAGGCATCAGGGAAATGTGTCAGATTGTACATGATGTCAGAACCTGTTTAATCCAACACACCAAGGTATCAGGTAAATGTGTCAGATTGTACAGGATGTCAGAACCTGTCTAATCCGACACACCAAGGTATCAGGTAAATGTGTCAGATTGTACAGGATGTCAGAACCTGTCTAATCCGACACACCAAGGTATCAGGGAAATGTGTCAGATTGTACAGGATGTCAGACCCTGTCTAATCCGACACACCAATGTATCAGGGAAATGTGTCAGATTCTACAGGATGTCAGAGCCTGTCTAATCCGACACACCAAGGTATCAGGTAAATGTGTCAGATTGTACAGGATGTCAGAGCCTGTCTAATCCGACACACCAAGGTATCACGTAAATGTGTCAGATTGTACAGGATATCAGAATCTGTCTAATCCGACACACCAAGGTGTCAGGGAAATGTGTCAGATTGTACAGGATGTCAGAACCTGTATAATCCTACACACCAAGGGACCAAGTAAATGTGTCAGATTGTACAGGATGTCAGAGCCTGTCTAATCCGACACACCAAGGTATCAGGTAAATGTGTCAGATTGTACAGGATATCAGAATCTGTCTAATCCGACACACCAAGGTGTCAGGGAAATGTGTCAGATTGTACAGGATGTCAGAACCTGTCTAATCCGACACACCAAGGGACCAGGTAAATGTGTCAGATTGTGCAGGATGTCAGAACCTGTCTAATCCGACACACCAAGGGACTAGGGAATGTGTCAGATTGTACAGGATGTCGGAATACTCAGGTTTTAATTTAGCTAGAAATACTTTGGGACCATAAATGTTTGTCGGATGTCACAGAATGTCGGAAAACTCAGGTGTCGGGTTGCACAATCCTTTTAGAATAGAATTTATATTTACAGATGTTTTCTATGAACAAAAAAAGTCTTTCCTGGTCTATACTAGTATTGATTTATAGAACATTCATTTTGTTTGACATGAAACATAGGGTAGTCTTCTTCAAAGATTACTAACATCTCTGGTTTAAAACTGCCAGGTAATATTACTTGCATGTCTGTTAGTTTGTGTGTGTGTGTGTGTGTGTATGTTTTTTTTTTTTTTTTGTTAGGGGGGGGGGGGATATTTCAGGTTAAAGTATGTTATTGAAATTGGCGACATAATTAATTGATAGTATATCATTTAAGGTTTAATGGGCGTTCGCTACGCTCTCAAGTAGTGTGGACTTTTAATTTCGTATACTTCACCTGACTTACAATTCAACAATATGCTTCACCATGTTTTTGTTTTGATTTAAAGTTTGGAAAAAGAAATACCGGGAAAAGAGTAACCCTTGTTTACTCCAATCACTGGCAGCCATGTAATTTATTTCTCTACGTCATTTCATACTAACAAAAAAAATGAAAATAATAACAGAAAAAAATCAAAAAAATCTAAGGCTCATGAATATGCATTAGTTCATTGAAATTGTAAAATGCTTCACAGATTTCTAATATTTTTTTTCACAATTTGATAGAGAAAGTTGTACTTTTATTACACAATATCTTGGTTAAATATATTTATTATCACTCGACTGTGAGACATCGTTAGTAGAAGTCAATTTTAACTCGGACTATATAATTGTTTCTCGGTTGGCTGAATTATATTTGGTTGATTTATGGTGTTTAACGCCACTTTCAATAATATTTCAGTTATATCTTTGCAGACTTAATTAGAAAGTTTCCCAATCTCAGAATAGTAAAATGAAAAAGAAAAAATACTACCTAATCCGAGATATCGTATAAAGTCGAGATATCGTATAAAGTCGAGATATCGTATAAAGTCGAGATATCGTATAAAGTCGAGATATCGTATAAAGTCGAGATATCGTATAAAGTGTGAGATATCGTATAAAGTGTGCTTATAAAGCGCACAGTTTTAACTCCCTGTTCATGTCGTATTGTATGATGTATTATTTATTTATTTATTTTAATTTGTTGTGATGTTTTGTCTATTCATCTTATCTTTTTTATATAAAAAAATATAGATTGTTGTTTCTCTATTATGTCTTCCGATGGGTATGTGTACTATCTATTATTTAAAGTTTGTTGATGATATCGTCTCTCTTTTATGGAACTAAATGTTAAACATATGACCAGTTCTGCATCACGACGACTAAATACATTCGATTTATGAATTCTTTATCACCCCCTTTGGTGTCTCCAAAATGTTCTTATGACAGAATAAAAAATGAACAACAGAAATTTAGTCACCAATGATAACATAAAACGTATATGTAAGTCGTCATCCATGTGACCAAAAAAAAGGGGGAGAGAAAAAAAAGATTACGGCGTTTATACGGGAGTCAAAAGACGTATAAATGGTGAATAATGTAACAGGTCACCTGTCACCGAATCCGAAGTTCACATCTGATTATAAAACTTGAGACTTCGGTTTGATATTTTGATTTTTGGTATTTAACGCCACTTTCAGCAATAGTTCAGCTATATCATGGCGACCAGTTTTAGTGGTGGAAGAAGCCGGAGTACCCAGGGAGAACCACCAACCATGGGCAACCAACTGATAAAATTGATCACTTGCGGCTGCGAGTCGAGTTCGTTCACCATTTTTTGTAATTTAAAAAGTCGGTGTTTAACACCACTTTCAGCGATATGTCAGTTATATCGTGGCGGTCAGTTTTATTGGTGGAGGAAACCGGAGTACCAGGAGAAAACCACCGACCTGTCGCAAGTCACTGACAAACTTTATCACATAATGTTGTGTCAAGTACACCTCGCCATGAACGGGGTTCAAACTAACAACTTCGGTGGTGATAGGCACCGATTGCACATGTAGTTGTAAATCCAACTACCATACGACCATGATCACGACGACCCCTCTAATCAAGATGTTTGTGTAGTAAAGTAAGGATCTTCTGTAACAATTGTTTTCTTGCTGGTTTCAACGAAGAACATTTATAACATCCGCTGCGTCAACTGATACAATTCAGTGGTGAATGTGCCGGGTGGCACGGCTACAATGGGTCATTTGTCCCCACATTTAAAAGTGGGGGTGCTCAACTAAGTGTTGCGCACCCCACCCCCACACATTACACACTTTTCAGCTAAAATTTAGGAAAATCTGCATTTGTAGGATGAAAGCAAAAAATGTTCAGTAAGCTAAGAGATGCAACGACTTACTTCCATGACAAATGATTTTTTTCTCTCATAAATCTCTCCCGCCACTCTCTTGTGCACACCTACGCCACTGTAAATTATTATAGTATACAGCTATAATTAGAACATTATAACTATAACGTTCATATGTCAACATTCCTTCCAGGAAATAATAACTTTGATGTTAGTAGATAAGAAAAAAATCAGTCGAGACTTTTATTATTAAGCGAAAACTTTATTAATTGGGAATTTACAAATCTTGGTTACTTATAATTTTATGCATGATTAAATAGCATTCGATAATTGTATTATTACCCTTATTTTTAAATGTGAAAAAAGTAATATATTTACTTAATAAAAAAGTAGATATTATATTTAAAATCGTTTTGTAACCAGAGTTATCAACATTAAAAACGCATTTATTATTTAGTGGAAATGTTTGAAATTTGGTTTTATTGGTATATATTGTAAAACGACAATCGAGTTGATTTATAGTAGTATACTGTATGTGACAATACAATGTATTCACTTAATTCAATCTAAACTCAATTATTCATTGCATTTGAACTGATATAAGTTTGTGACAAAAACAAAAAACAGTAATATATTTTATAATAAAAACGTAGATATCAAATTTGGTGCGCACGGCGCGTACATGTAAGCATTTTATGATATACGACGAGCTTGGTCGCTTTCCACTTTATATAGATATACAAACTAGAGAAATATCATATTGGTGCAAATTACTTACTGGAAAAGCTTCCAAGCTGTCGGCCATATTTTATAAACTTTTGCATAGTTTCTTTTATAATGGAAATATATCTGCTCCTTGGGGAAAATTTGAAAAGATACATTGGATAATTGTGGCTTATCAAATGTATGGACATTTCAGAATATACACTTTAATACTGAGTGGATGATCGCTTATGTAAAATTATGTCTCCGAGATAATTTTTTACAAGAATGGAATAGCAATTTAGAAAATTCCCCAAAGGCATTGAACTACAGAGTTTATAAACAAATATTCGAATTTGAAAACTATTTTAATATTTCAGAAAATAAAGACATTTTCACATTTTGCAATTTAGAACCACCAATACAAAATTACCCATAGAACTGGAAGATGGAATAATATCGCATGGGAAAATAGAAAATGTAAACTCTGTCAAGAAAATCAAAATGGGGACGAATTTCATTATATAATGCGATGCAGTTATTTCCATGACTAAAGAGAATCATGCATTGAAAAACGGTACTTAACTAGAATTAATGTTTTGAAATTTAAAGAAATAATAAGTAGTAAAACACAATCAAAATTAAGGAAACTGTCAGGTGATCAGAAACATTAATACTAGTTTACTACCTCCTGGGTAATTACCATTGTTATTATTGTATTTATTGTATTTATTTATTTTCTGTATATATTGTATATATTGTATCTCTATGCCAATGTATTACAATGGTTTATGAGAATAAAGACTGTGGTGGTATGAAAAAACATACCCCGACCCTTCAAGTTACATGGTCAGGGGCGTAGCTACCGTAAGGCACTCTAGGCACGTGCCTACACATATTGTCCCCCCCCCCAATTTTTTATTGATGAAAAATGACAAACAACGCATTACATATTTTAATTATGTCTGTTTTATGTTTATTGTATCACAACCCAGTATGTTTTCCTTTGAACTTTAGTATTCTCTAAATGAAGATAACCATAATGCGTACACCCAAAAAGTGGCAGAATAGTCAACCAGTTGACGGTGGTCATTAAATGGAAGAAATGGAAGAAGAAGAAGAAGAAGAAGAAGAAGAAGAAGAAGAAGAAGAAGAAGAAGAAGAAGAAGAAGAAGAAGAAGAAGAAGAAGAAGAAGAAGAAGAAGAAGAAAAAAATAAGAAGAAGAAGAAGAAGTAGAAGAAGAAAAAAGAAGAAGAAGAACCATACAGGAGGTGGAGTCAAGATAGCTATTTTTGGGCAAAGCATTTTCTATTTAGCGTGCTCTTACTGTGACCTAATTTTGAAAGAACACAGATTTTCCATTTTCCTTAAAAATAAAATGAAAAAACTGTTCGCTCTCTTCTAAAAATTTGTAAAAATCAAGAATTTTTTCAGAAAACATTGTGTCATGTGTGTGCTGCATCAAAATTTTACCTTCGTCCCTAAAATTTGCAATTTCAATAAACAAATGAAATGTTCTCAGTTTTTCAATAAAAAAAGTGATCATATTTGAGTCACACAACGTTGAAAACAAAATTGCCGTCTCGCACTTCAAAAATGCTGAAAAGCCGCTTCAGATATTCCATTTTCTTTAAAAAAAAATGAAAAATTGTTCGCTCTCTTCTACAAATTTGTAAAAATCAAGAATTTTTTCAGAAAAGGTTGTGTCATGTGTGTGCCGCATCAAAATTTTATCTTCGCCTCTAAAATTTCCAATTTCAATAAAAAAAAAAAAGAAATGTTCTCTGCCACCTGTGAGAGCATAACATCCATACCATCGTTTCAGAGATAGTCCGTCAAGTTCGCTGCCATTGTTAACCACGTGTTCTATTAAAAACGTTTTCCCACGTCACTGACTGCTGGCGTACGTGACCAAGATCAGTCTTCTCAAGTGCGACAGACGTCGATCACACATTTGCTTCCGTTTGATTGGTTATGAAACAAAACATTTATAATACTTTTAATTTATTATATGCGCAGATAAACTGATCTCGGACACGCCCTCGATCAGTTTATCAGCACATACACGAAATTAAAAGTACTCTAAATATTACATAAAGAGGGTCTCTGTTTTGTGCTGTTGTCGATTCAATTGTCATTCCAGCTTTTATGCTATCACTATCCCATTTCTGGTATCACATTTGTTTTTTCTATTTTAGCATATTAATTCATTATTCATTCCAAACATCCAGGAAAACATTGTTACACAACCCTTAGTGTAATCATATAATCTTGTTTAGTCTATTCAGTTTCATGGTAAATTTATAAAACTCTTCTTTACTGTTTATTTATGTTTGGGTCTGTTGTATTCCATTCACTGTATTTTTACTTATAGTTTGTTTGATTATTAGTTTTTGTTTGTTTGTTTGGTTTTCTTTTATGACAATGTAATCTTTCAATTTTTACGTATACCACCTATATGATATTATCACGTTTTGTTTCTATTTCGTTCAAAACACATTGCTTATAGTACATTTAATCAGATTCAACGTTCTGTTAGGGCGTATTTCTATCATGATGTAAAATAGTATATTATGAATTACCGATCTGTCTAGCGATTTGAAATAAATTGATTTAAAACATATGATGCATGTAGATAAACAAAACAATGAATACATCCAGAGAAACGATATCTCTTTACTGACTAAATCATTGTATTAAATAACGATATAACTTACCTTCTAGTTTATTATGTGTACTGTTTGCAGCAGGGTTCTGAATGAATTCACGGGGCGTTTCGGCCGACATCGCATATTTACGCAACTGAACTTTAGATCTTGAAAAGTGTAGTAATATCAACAATTTGTATTTGTTTATTTTATCATATTTACTGATTATCTTTGCACGTACACATAGGGACCACTTACTAGACTGACTGACAGAAAAACTATGAGAGGTACATGTGAACTTGCATAGCATTTACCAGTTTTCTAACTAATAAAAAATACACGCAATATATACATTCGTAAGCATCTCCCCCTTTTAAAAAATGTCGACCATTAAACCAACACATTATATATATTTAGCGGTAACATTCCGGACATAGACACCCATTTATATAGTTGTTATTTATATAATAGTAAAATAGCGCACGGCGGGGGCGAAGCTACCGTAAGGAACTTTAGGCACGTGCCTACACATAATTGTCCCCCCAAAATGTTATTGATGAAAAATGACAAACGACGCATTACATATTTTAATTATGTCTGTTTTATGTTTATTGTATCACAACCCAGTGTGTTTTCCTTTGGTCTTTAGTATTTTCTAAATGAAGATAACCATACAGGAGGTGGAGTCAAGATATTTATCCTGCAATCAGTACATTTGCTGTACAAATATGCTATACGAATAAATTGTTGCTTTATTCGTACTAGACGAATAAACTTTTCGTACTATACGAATACACTTTTCAGCCTACGAATAATCTTTCCTGGTACCCTGTAGCTATGTACATCGGAGGGCACAGACAAGTATGAAACTGGTACTAGTGTAACGCGGACCACGAAGAAGACACCCTTGACAACATTTATGAAAGGCGAGGAATGACGCTTATTTCTGTACTTTTTGTCTAAATCTGACAAGTTTTCCAACTGTTTTGACATTGCAGGATACACACAAAATACGTACATTGTCGTTAAATATAAAATTCATTTGTACTCGCTGCAAAACAGGGCAAGAAAAGCTCGCAGAAGGCTCGCTAATCTGCTTGTTTCTAAAGCTCGTACAAATAAATTTTATATTTACCGACAATGTACGCATATTGTATATCTATTTTTGGGCAAAGCAATTTCTATTTAACGTGCTTTAAATGTGACCTAATTTTGATAGAACACAGAAATAAACACATTGTAACTTTTTTTTGACAATTGGTACACACTGTAATTTTTTGACAAGTGATAGACATTGTGGGTGCAAAGTGGTACTAAGTGCAAGCTTTCTTAAATCTGACACTGGAAAAAACTATAAAATAAGCAAAAAGACTGACAAAGTGATTCCCACGTGTTTGTTCATGCAGATGACATAAAAATACACGAAACATTCTTTAACTTTACTAAGCATTTTTTGTTATTCAAACAAGACAAATTATCAGTTTTGCAATAAAAAATGTGATCATATTCGAGTCAGACCACGTTGAAAAAGAAATTGTCGCCTCGCACTTCACAAATGCTTAAAAACCTCCTCAGACTTCCCATTTTCTTTAAAAATAAAAAGAAAAACTGATTGCCCTCTTCTAAAATTTTGTAAAAATCAAGATTTTTTTCAGAAAAAGTTGTGTCATGTTTGTGCCGCATCAAAATTTTACCTTCGCCTCTAAAATTTTCAATTTCTATTAAAAAAATGAAATGTTCTCAGTTTTGCAATAAAAAAGTGATCAGATTTGAGTCACACCACGTTGGAAAAAAAATTGCCGCCTCGCACTTCAAAAATGCTGAAAAACCGCTTAAGATTTTCCATTTTCTTTAAAAAAAATAAAATGAAAAACTGTTTGCTCTCTTCTAAAATTTTTAAAAATCAAGATTTTTTTCAGAAAACGTTGTCATGTGTGTGTCGCATCCAAATTTTACCTTCGCCTCTAACATTTTCAATTTCAATAAAAAAAAATGAAATGTTCTCTGCCACCTGTGAAAGCATAAAATCCATACCATCGTTTAAGAGATCGTCCGTCAAGTTCGCTGCCATTTAACGTTTTGACGTTAACCACGTGTTCTATTAAAAACGTTTTCCCATGTCGCTGACTGCTGGCGTACGTGACCAAGATCAGTCTTCTCAAGTGCGACCGACGTCTATCACACATTTGCTTCCGTTTGATTGGTTATGAAACAAAACATTTAGAATACTTTTAATTTCTTGTATGCGCAGATAAACTGATCTCGGGCACGTCCGCGATCAGTTTATCAGCACATACACGAAATTAAAAGTACTCTAACTATTACATAAAGAGGGTCTCTGTTTTGTGTTGTTGTCGATTCAATTGTCATTCCAACTTTTATGCTATCACTATCTCATTTCTGGTATCACATTTGTTTTTTCTATTTTAGCATATTAATTCATTATTCATTCCGAACATCCAGGAAAACATTGTTACACAACCCTTAGTGTAATCATATAATCTTGTTTAGTCTATTCAGTTTCATGGTAAATTTATAAAACTCTTCTTTACTGTTTATTTATGTTTGGGTCTGTTGTATTCCATTCACTGTATTTTTACTTATAGTTTGTTTGATTATAAGTTTTTGTTTGTTTGCTTGTTTTTTTTTATAACAATGTAATCTTTCAATTTGTAGGTATACCACCTATATGATATTATCACGTTTTGTTTCTATTTCGTGCAAAACACATTGCTTATAGTACATTTAATCAAATAAAACGTTCTGTTGGGGCGTATTTCTATCATGATGTAAAATAGTATATTATGAATTACCGATCTGTCTAGCGATTTGAAATAAATTGATTTAAAACATATGATGCATGTAGATAAACAAAACAATGAATACATCCAGCGAAACGATATCTCTTTACTGACTAAATCATTGTATTAAATAACGATATAACATACCTTCTAGTTTATTATGTGTACTGTTTGCAGCAGGGTTCTGAAGGAATTCACGGGACGCTTCGGCCGACATCGCATATTTACGCAACTGAACTTTAGATCTTGAAAAGTGTAGTAATATCAACAATTTGTATTTGTTTATTTTATCATATTTTATGATTGTCTTTGCACGTACACATAGGGACCACTTACTAGACTGACTAACAGATAAACTAAGAGAGGTACATGTGAACTTGCACAGCATTTACCAGTTTTCTAACTAATAAAAAATACACGCAATATATACATTCGTAAACATCCCCCCATCCTTTTAAAAAAAGTCGACCATTAAACCAACACACTATATATATCTAGCGGTAAAATACCGGACATAGACACCCATTTATATAGTTGTTATTTATATAATAGTAAATTAGCGGCCGAAAGGGGCGTAGCTACCGTAAGGCACTTTAGGCACGTGGCAACACATAATTCCCCCCAAATTTTGTTATTGATGAAAAATGACAAACAATGCATTGCATATTTTAATTATGTCTGTTTTATGTTTATTGTATCACAACCCAGTGTGTTTTCCTTTGATCTTTAGTATTTTCTAAATGAAGATAACCATGCATATGTATATTTATCCACGAAGAGGGAAAACTTGACCTGTACAGCGACCACGTCATAGTATGAATTGTTTTGAAACCTAACGTATATATTAAACCTAATGTTAGTAAGCCGGATTTATTTTGGAGAGTTAACGACTGGGAACTTTTTAAATCCTCTCTTCAGTTAGAAATCGACAACCTTTCACTTATAGACGAGAACGTAGGGAACGTTGATAGTACTTGGGAGGTATGGAAGGGTAAGGTAACCGAAGTTGCAAATAAAATGATCGGAAAGACTAAGAGAATGAAAAACTACAGACAGTTTTGGGATAAGGAGCTCGATCAACTTCTGAAGCGCAGACGTGAAGCTAACCGTTTGAAGAGAATTCATGACAAGAACCATTCGGCTGATAGTACACTGGGTACTCTTGTCGCTGAATCTTATCGTAAACGCAAGGAGATGATCCGGAGTGCTATCCGTCGAAAGGAAGCGTCCTGATAGAGGAGGTGAACGAATATAAGTATTTGGGTGTGTATTTCTCTAGGGCTCTGAAGTTAAATTATCATATAAATTCATATGAAAAGGAGAATGCAGATCAAAAGTTGAATTACTGTATCCGTATACTTGGTGAACATGGAAATTTTAACAGGTTATGTTTTGGAGACGCTTTATGGCATTCGGTTTTAAGACCGTCTGTGTCCCATGGAGGCTCTGTTTGGTTTCCATCCTCTGTCGGTCATGTTGAATCGTTGGAAAGTATACAGTACAAGATGGCTAAGCTTATTATGAATACTAGGATGAACATAGTTCTAATAATAAAACCCTAAATGCTCGCTTACTCGCAAGGGTTATAACGGGATGCCATTACACGTAATGGAGCAGCCGCCGAGATTTTTTGCGCTCGCTTACAGAGCTTCTGACGCCTGCATTTATCAATAATAAGACATAACCTTTCCTTTTGTCCATAATTATAACAAGTTTTTATCACCTACCAGTATTTTAGAATGTAATTCCCACAAAATAAAAATCCATGTTTACTTTCACTCTCTGAAAATTTTGAATTTCGTCATTTCCGGCCTCATTATTTGGATGTCGATACCATATTTGGCGATTTAGGCGTGAATGTTTACATCAGAAATACCATATTTAGAAAAGCTCCGCCTTCCGTAGTTTCCGGTTATGGAAAACGATCGATAAATTTGAACAAGGTGGTTGCTACCTTTGAAAAGCATATATTTCTCAGCCAAACCGATTTAACAAGGACTGTGATCATCAGTAATAGTTATAATGAAATGTTTGAAGCGTAAATAGTGAGTTTTTATGTTTCAACTACTACTTTTTTTTTTGCTCCATTGTGACGAATGGGACCGCGTTGTAGCTCTGCCGAGACACAAGTTGTCACAGGAGCTACATTATTGCAGCTAGGATGAACATACCTATATCAGCCCTGTTTTTGGAGCTTGGTTGGGAACCCGTCTATATCTTCATGAACCGACAAAGGGTAGCATATTATGCACGTTTTCAGAATCTGGCAGAAGATCGATTGTGTAAAGTAATTTTGAATATGTTTAGAAATTCTGAGAATTCCGAGTATCATACATACTTTAAAAAATTATTTATAGATCTTGACTTAGATCATTATATACAAAGTGCAGTAGATATAGAAGTGTTTAGATCTTTTCATGGTCAATCAGTAAGGCAGAGTGAATTTGGAAAAGTTTTATCCAAAAGTAGCCTGTCTATGTATAAGAATTGTCGAGTTTCTATGGGTAAACAATTATACTTGTCTGAGGACTTCAATTTTGAAGCTTCTCGTTTAAAGCTCCTTGCTAGAACAAATTGCTTAAGCATAAACGCTACCCTATTTAGGATGTCACTTTCGGATAATGATAGGTGTTCTGTGTGTCCTCTTCACAGCGTCGAGGACTTACAGCACTTTGCACTAGAATGCCCACTATATGAAGATATACGGGCAGACATTTTTAGTCAAATCGAATATGTGTTCTCCAGTAATCATATGGGTGTCAAGTTTGAGGAGCTTTCGTCATACTATAAGCTTTTATTTATGTTTGGTGACTATGGATATGGCATCAGTGCAGAAATGGGTAAAGAACTGAATTATTTAACAAAACTGTATCTTGTAAAAGCTTTTAATGTGAGAAAAATTGCTTTAGAGAACTAGAAATTATACTAAAGATGATTTAAACAGTGTGTTGTAATTTATGAATTTATAAATGTAGAATGTCTATGTAGCCGAGAAATGTATGATTCTGTTGTTTGATTGAATATTTTTACTATTTAATGGTAAAATACTGTTTTATTTTCATCAACACTAATGGCAAATTGCACTTTTAATATTACATTATTTTATAATACTACAATGCAGTGCAGTATGATGTTTTATGATACAGTGCTTGTATTTTTACATTTTAATGGAGAAAATATTTCTTAAGTAGTGCTTGTTACATGAATTGTTTTAATACAGTGGACAGTAACTCTTATTCACTATTATTGTACTTATTAATGTTTAATGTATCAATTATATTTGTATATTGCATTTTACATAACCTTAAGGACGCAATCACTGTTACCCCGACAGTGGTTGCCCCCGTAGATATCCAAATAATATATATATACAGGAGGTGGAGTCAAGATATCTATTTTTGGGCAAAGCATTTTCTATTTAGCGTGATTTAAATGTGACCTAATTTTGATAGAACACAGAAATAAACACATTGTAACTTTTTTTTGACAATTGGCACACACTGTAATCTTTTGACAAGTGCTAGACATTTTGGTTGCAAAGTGGTACTAAGTGCAAGCTTTCTTAAATCTGACACTGGAAAAAACTATAAAACAAGCAAAAAGACAGACAAAGTGATCTCCATGTGTTTGTTCATGCAGATGACATAAAAATACACGAACAATTCTTTAACTTTACTGTGCAATTTTTTTTTATTCAAACAAGACAAATCATCAGTTTTGCAATAAAAAAAATGTGATCATATCTGAGTCACACCACGTTCAAAAAAATATTGCCGCCTCGCACTTCAAAAATGCTGAAAAACCGCCTCAGACTTTCCATTTACTTTAAAAATAAAATGAAAAACTGATTGCTCTCTTCTAAAATTTGTAAAACTCAAGAATTTTTTCAGAAAAAGTTGTCTCATGTGTGTGCCGCATCAAAATGTTACCTTCGCCTCTAAAATTTTCAATTTCAATAAAAAAATGAAATGTTCTCAGTTTTACAATAAAAAAAAGTGATCACATAAAATTTTGTAAAAATCAAGAATTTTTTCAGAAAAGTTGTGTCATGTGTGTGCCGCTTCAACATTTTACCTTCGCCTCTAAACTTTTCAATTTCAATAAAAAAAAAAAATGTTCTATGTCACCTGTGAAAGCATAAAATCCATATCCAGGTGCGTAGCAACCCGTACGCAAAAACGCAGTTGCGTACACATCGAAAATGTTGACAAAAATGGAAACATGGTAAATCTAGGACATAAGGTAGAATAAAACTGAATTAATAATCTAAATCAAATTCAAACAAATACAAACATGTTAATAATTACTTAATGTACCTATATTCAATTCCGGAAACTACGCTTATCATTTACGGAATCAGCATAGAACGGTGTGTGTTATATAAGTGCAATGCCGATCAATGGTCGTGCACGTGTTTTAGGAATGGAGTTTGGGGTGGGGGATTTGTTATTAAGGTATGCATTTTTTTAATTTCGCTTGAACAAACAAACTAATCGTATTTCTTTTTAAAGGAAAACCACAACGCACACCCAAAAACAAAGAGCACATGGGATCGTTAACGTTATTGGAAGCATATTGATCTTAGTTTACTTTTAGCAAACTTTTAAAATCTTCTGGATACGTATCATATGGAACGAACCGGAATAAGAACAAATGTATTGGTTTAACGCGGATGGAATTTGCATTTTCCACTCTGTACACCCGGTGCATATCGACATCGTTTCGAATTGATTGAGATTACAGTTTATCATGTTTATACATTATTATACCATTGACAGAGAGTATAAATTATTTCTATTCGAGAAATGTTCCTTTGAAATAAAATTTGCGTACAAATAGTGAAGACTAGCTAATAATTTGTTCAGGGTAATCTCGAATTCTACAAGGAGAGCAAAGGCTAAATGGTTTCTTGAACACACTTGGGTGAAATATGCAAAAACTCAAGATAGTTTCTACTGTGCACCGTGTAGATTCTTTAGCCCATATGTTAATTGTATTCGATTCCAAATCAAGCTACACTACTCTACACATTTGACAGAATAAAATTTCTAAGTCAACTACATATTTGTATTATATTGCTCTACTTAATATTTTATTTCTCAAAATTTATGTTCAAAAGTTGTCTTGTTGCTCATGAAAATTGGGTTTCCGTGGGATAATTTTTAGTGCCAGGAAATTGCAAGAATGCAGGATTTTGCACCATTTACCCGAGAGCTTCTGGGGGACTTAAGCGCCCCCAGACCCCCTGCCGTAAGGCCACCTCTGCAAGGTGGGGGAGGGTCGTGACCCTCCACCAGACTTTTAAACATATTTGAGTACACTTCATTTTGGAGTAGCTACGACCCTGTTATCATCGTTTAAAAGATCGCCCGTCATGTTCGCTGCCATTTAACGTTTTGACGTTAACCACGTCTTCTATTAAAAACTTTTTCCCAGGTCACTGACTGCTGGGGTACGTGACCAAGATCAGTCTTCTCAAGTACAACAGACGTCAATCACACATTTGCTTCCGTTTGATTGGTTATGATACAAAACATTTAGAGTACTTTTAATTTCTTGTATGCGCAGATATATACAATATACGTACATTGTCGATAAATATAAAATTTATTTGTACGAGCTTTAGAAACAGGCAGAATAGCGAACCTTCGGCGACCTTTTCAGGACTGTTTCGCAGCGAGTACAAATGAATTTTATATTTAACGACAATGTACGTATATTGTATTTATCCTGCAAGGTCAAAAAAGTCGGAAAACTTGTCAGATTTAAGCAAAAAGGACAGAAACAAGCGTCATTCCTTGTCTTTCATGAATGTTGTCAAGGGTGTCTTCTTCGTGGTCCGCGTTAATTAGTACCAGTTTCAAACTTGTCTGCGCCCTTCGCTGTACATAGCTACAGGGTACCGGGAAAGTTTATTCGTAGGCTGAAAAGTTTATTCGTATAGTACGAAAAGTTTATTCGTCTAGTACGAATAAAGGAAAAAATTATTCGTATAGTATATTTGTACAGCAAATGTACTGATTGCAGGATAAAAACTTATCTCAGGCACGCCCTCGATCAGTTTATCAGCACATAGAAGAAATTAAAAGTACGCTAAATATTACTTGTACTGATGACAAGCTTCCACAAGTTGAAAGATAAACATTTGTAATGAGTATTGTGACCTTAACTAATTCTTTGAAATTGACAGTTCATTTGATCGTCAAAGGTTTTGTCTTGACATAAAAAAAAACACAATTTGTTTTTCACACGCTTTTTAACATCTGAATCTAGAAATGAATTGATGCATTTACTAGCTTGTCATTGACCGTCAAAATAACTGTTATCGGGGCTATTGGCTTGCAGTATAAAAATGTCTGGCTCTAAGCCTAAGCTTAAAGTTAGAACTTTGGATGAAATGTTTAAAAAGATAAGCGAATCTTCAGAAAATGATCCTGGACAGTTAGCACATACCAGTGAAAACAGTCCAGCACTTAGCTTATCCGAGACTGATAGCGGACCAGTTGAATCTGAATCAAGTCAGACAGGAGCAACCAAATCGGATTTGGAGTCTTCCTTTTCAACCACCGATACTCAACAGAATATTGAACCCCCATACCCTGACATTGCCAAATTAACGTAATGGATGACACAGTAAAACGAAAACTTTTGTCTTCAAAGTTGAACGACTCTATTATATTCAAATTTCCAAGCAGGTATATAAATTAGAAAAAAAAATCGTGATTCCTTTTTAATTTTGTATTATATTATTATATATGATAATGATACATGTATTACATAAAATTAAGTTTGCACATCTGTTATTATAGGTCTTAATTACTTCCGGTGTAGCAGGCAATTCGTTCCGACCCGCCAGAATACATAGACTAGGCTAAACGGGCCGGTCGGAATGAATAGCCTAGGCTGAATGGTCCGGGTCTAGGCAATTACTGACGTAAATTAAGGCACAAGAAGAAATAACTTTTATTACAAACTCTACAACATTCTTGTGTGGTTTTAGGAGTCACAATAGCCACACAACCACGTTTTTGATTTTGGTTCCTTGGTTAGGCACAGACACTTAAGGTGATGCCACTCCATGCAATTATCACATCCAACGACATCTTGAACTGATGGTTTGTTGCACAATGGAAAATGGTATGAGCCTTCAACATCATTTAATTTCATTTGAACTGAAAAATACATATGTTGGAATTATGCCATTTCCATATCCATATATATTTGTGGATATGTGTTCACATATCTATTTTAAATAGAAAGCTATATTATGTGATTACATTGAGAAAAAGGTGATTCCACAAAATGAACAACTTTCAATAAACAATAGCACCAGTGTGTAATGATTGATGTTCTTCGTGGTCTCATGTTGAGGTTTTCAACCCTGTTTGTGGATAGTGTGTGTATGTGTGTTTGATTATCATCCTGCCGAACTTTTGCTAAGGATAAGATAAACTTGATTTAATATAAATAATATATAAAATACGCAGCTATATATTCCGCACAAATAAATACTTACTAGTTGCCTGTAGGGCTGCAAGCGCGTCTTCGTTCAAATATGGCCTGACCTCGTAATTTTTTTATTTTATCACTTTCCCTGGGAGTTTGCTGGGAATTGTTTCAATGTCTTGTTCCTGAATGAGTCTTCGTGTTTTTACTAATTTGTTAACTACGTCTTCCTCATGCATTAAAATACAATAACCCTAGTAATGCCATGCAACGTCTGACTCGGTATTTAAAAGACATAGAAGATATATCTACCAGCGGTACTATCGGAATGGCAAGCACGAAGGATCCTATGCTTTTCTGTTTCTCTAACCACTCGTCTATTTTTTCCCTTTGCACTAACGTAGTATAAAAGGTAATCCTTTGAGACATAATGTTTTGCTTGCTTCCTTAACTTTCTTTTTTCACTTTCTGTTAAATGTTCAGTATATTCTGTATTTTCAACGTATGTCAACAGTGTCGACAACAGTGCCAACAACCAAACAAACGAATTACGAATTAAAAAATCTATACACACATAGCCTAGATGAATATTTTTATTGTTAATACGTTGTAAATTACAAAATATATATAGGTTAATAAATGTAAAAGCAGGTCGGCCCATATTGCCTGGCATCGGAACAAATAGTCTAGGCTCAAAGTTCCGAACCGGAACAAATTGCCTAGGCAATTTTGGTCATCCGGAACATCTGGCGGCCGGACCATCCAGCCTGACATTTCTCTCTGTGTTGCCAGTGTAAGAAAACATCGTTATTCTTGATATACCCTGCCACAAAATAGCAGATGCTTATAACTGTATCCATGTTCATCATCTGTAATCATATATCGGGACTTTTTTCTACAACCTCGAGAATTTGAGCTGCTTTGATATTTGGCTACATGCGTATACTGACAAGTTACAGATCTAATTTTCTTCGCTGATTTTGAAGTATTAATGAAATATTCCATTAAGGGCATACGTAAAAATTCAGCAAAAAAATATTAACAACTTCGATATATGTATTGTTTCCCTGATTAAATAAGAATATATTTCATGTCTTTCATTGTTCAGATTTCGCCATTTGTACATCTATTTACGCTTACAATCATATTCCGTAAGCGGCCCCCAAGACCCCCCGCCGCAAGTTGTGCCTACATTTCATTTTATACCTAGCTACGTCCCTGATGGTTGATCTCTTAGATGCAGGGGCGGATCCAGGAGGGGGGGTCGCACCCGGCGCGCGCCCCCCTAAAATTGGAGAAAACAAAATTGGCGTAAAATCGTAATTTTTCACACGGAATACCTGAACAATTTTAGCGCCTTCCTCCGCTCGGCGCAATTTTTTAAGTGCGCCCCCCCCCCCCCCCTAACTTGAAATCCTGGATCCGCCCCTGAGATAGGTCTCCGACAACATAAGATGCTCTATCATAGAACTCGTGCGAAGCTTCTCCTTTTCCCTGAAAAATGTACGACCAATCAATGTTCTGTAAATCAACACTAGATCAGGTAACAAGCGCTCGTGGCACAGATTTACCAGCCCCTCCTTTTTTAACTCTCTGTTTAATACAGACATTGTATTTATTTTTAATAAAATGTCTGTATTATTTCATCTCTTTTTCCTTAATTTAACTTGTTCGTGTCGATCTTCATGCAATCTTATATTAACAACTTACGTGTGTCGACCCTGTGGATAACAAGATTATATATGGTCGACACATGCAAGTTGATAAAAAAAACTTGATAATTATTTATGTACAGAAGTTATAGATCAGGAACTGCCTACCCTTCCGGAGCACCTGAGTTCACCCCCTGTTTTAGTGGGGTTCGTGTTACTCGATCTTTAGTTTTATGTGTATGCTTTGTAGATCGTTGTTTGCATAGGTACTCTATTAATATAACTTAGAGTAGAGCCTAGAGGATCGGGGGTTTTTGTGTTTTTAGAAATGGTCTTATATCGATCTCGGATTGAGTTTTTGGTCATGTTTGAAGTTGTTCAACACTGTTTATAATGAAAACGTCCCACAAAAGTGATGAATTAAAAAAAATTAAAAAAGGGGGTCCACAAATCGGGTAGCTTGTCCTTTTGTACTTTTTCTTTTGGCCGTTATGTTGTCTGTTCTTCGATACACGGATTCTGATTACCCCTTTGGTATCTTCAAACTCTTCTTATGATAATATTTGATAAATTGTTTTTTTTTCAAATTAACTACATCATTAAATGTTGAATGTTTAATCAATATATTTCATACATTTTGAAAGGAGATGAAAACATTTTAATTTTACTAAGTATTGTTTCACACTGAGTTAGGTACATACCACAAACATGCAGGTTCAAATGTATTCTTCCAGCATTTAAAAAGCCTAATATGTTAGACATGGTATTAAATTTGTTTTTCCAGCATTTAAAAAGCCTAGTATGTTAGACATGGTATTAAATTTGTTCTTCCAGCATTTAAAAAGCCTAGTATCTTAGACATGGTATTAAATTTGTTCTTCATCTTATTGAATAGAATTTGTACAAAATGATTCCTTGTTTATATTTTCAAAATTGTAAGCTTATGTTTTATGTTTTTAAATGTAATAATGTGTAATTATATTTATAATGTTTAATGTTTTCAGGTAATCCTCCCATGTCAGTAGAAACAACTCTCCATTATTTCTGGGATTATGCACAACAAGTTCATTTTCCACACCAATCTACTTCAAAACAACAAGGAAATGTAATGCTTTTGGAGTCTGCTCTGAAGGATCTGGTAATTATTTTTTCTTTTATGTATGAAATTTCTTCATTAAATATCATGTACTTGATGTAATAAAAAGTTACTTTAATGAGAGCAATTTTCACTTTTAGATCATCTATTAATAAAAAGTTACTTTAATGAGAGCCATTTTCACTTTTAGATCATCTATTAATAAAAAGTCACTTTAATGAGAGCCATTTTCACTTTTAGATCAGCTATTAATTGATTTTTCTTACTGTAAAATGCATTTCAAATGTATTCACATCTATTCAAATGGGTGTTCTGAAAATATGTGTGTAATTGAACAAAGCGACACAATTCATTACAACTTGTACACACATACAATGTATATATTTTCAACAGAGGTTAACTATTCTTAATATATACAGAGAATATATCTACATTTCAAGCTTATCCTCTGGCTGAATATATACAGAGAATATATCTACAGCTCAAGCATATCCTCTGGCTGAATATATACAGAGAATATATCTACATCTCAAGCATATCCTCTGGCTGAATATATACAGAGAATATATCTACATCTCAAGCTTATCCTCTGGCTGAATATATACAGAGAATATATCTACATCTCAAGCATATCCTCTGGCTGAATATATACAGAGAATATATCTACATCTCAAGCTTATCCTCTAGCTGAATATATACAGAGAATATATCTACATCCCAAGCTTATCCCCTGGCTGAATATATACAGAGAATATATCTACATCTCAAGCTTATCCTCTGGCGGAATATATACAGAGAATATATCTACATCTCAAGCTTATCCCCTGGCTGAATATAAACAGAGAATATATCTACATCTCAAGCATATCCTCTGGCTGAATATATACAGAGAACATATCTACATCTCAAGCTTATCCTCTGGCTGAATATATACAGAGAATATATCTACATCTCAAGCTTATCCTCTGGCTGAATATATACAGAGAATATATCTACATCTCAAGCTTATCCTCTGGCTGAATATATACAGAGAATATATCTACATCTCAAGCTTATGCTCTGGCTGAATATATACAGAGAATATATCTACATCTCAAGCATATCCTCTGGCTGAATATATACAGAGAATATATCTACATCTCAAGCTTATCCTCTGGCTGAATATATACAGAGAATATATCTACATCTCAAGCTTATCCTCTGGTTGAATATATATAGAGAATATATCTTCATCTCAAGCATATCCTCTGGCTGAATATATACAGAGAATATATCTACATCTCAAGAATATTCTCTGGCTGACTATATACAGAGAATATATCTACATCTCAAGCTTATCCTCTGGCTGAATATATACAGAGAATGTATCTACATCTCAAGCTTATCCTCTGGCTGAATATATACAGAGAATGTATCTACATCTCAAGCATATCCTCTGGCTGAATATATATAGAGAATATATCTACATCTCAAGCATATCCTCTGGCTGAATATATACAGAGAATATATCTACATCTCAAGCTTATCCTCTGGCTGAATATATACAGAGAATATATCTACATCTCAAGCTTATCCTCTGGCTGAATATATACAGAGAATATATCTACATCTCAAGCATATCCTTTGGCTGAATATATATAGAGAATATATCTACATCTCAAGCTTATCCTCTGGCTGAATATATACAGAGAATATATCTACATCTCAAGCTTATCCTCTGGCTGAATATATACAGAGAATGTATCTACATTTCAAGCTTATCCTCTGGCTGAATATATACAGAGAATGTATCTACATCTCAAGCATATCCTCTGGCTGAATATATATAGAGAATATATCTACATCTCAAGCATATCCTCTGACTGAATATATACAGAGAATATATCTACATCTCAAGCTTATCCTCTGGCTGAATATATACAGAGAATATATCTACATCTCAAGCTTATCCTCTGGCTGAATATATACAGAGAATGTATCTACATCTCAAGCTTATCCTCTGGCTGAATATATACAGAGAATGTATCTACATCTCAAGCTTATGCTCTGGCTGAATATATACAGAGAATATATCTACATCTCAAGCATATCCTCTGGCTGAATATATACAGAGAATATATCTACATCTCAAGCTTATCCTCTGGCTGAATATATACAGAGAATATATCTACATCTCAAGTTTATCCTCTGGTTGAATATATATAGAGAATATATCTTCATCTCAATCATATCCTCTGGCTGAATATATACAGAGAATATATCTACATCTCAAGAATATTCTCTGGCTGACTATATACAGAGAATATATCTACATCTCAAGCTTATCCTCTGGCTGAATGTATACAGAGAATGTATCTACATCTCAAGCTTATCCTCTGGCTGAATATATACAGAGAATGTATCTACATCTCAAGCATATCCTCTGGCTGAATATATATAGAGAATATATCTACATCTCAAGCATATCCTCTGGCTGAATATATACAGAGAATATATCTACATCTCAAGCTTATCCTCTGGCTGAATATATACAGAGAATATATCTACATCTCAAGCTTATCCTCTGGCTGAATATATACAGAGAATGTATCTACATCTCAAGCTTATCCTCTGGCTGAATATATACAGAGAATGTATCTACATCTCAAGCATATCCTCTGGCTGAATATATATAGAGAATATATCTACATCTCAAGCATATCCTCTGGCTGAATATATACAGAGAATATATCTACATCTCAAGCTTATCCTCTGGCTGAATATATACAGAGAATATATCTACATCTCAAGCTTATCCTCTGGCTGAATATATACAGAGAATATATCTACATCTCAAGCATATCATTTGGCTGAATATATATAGAGAATATATCTACATCTCAAGCTTATCCTCTGGCTGAATATATACAGAGAATATATCTACATCTCAAGCTTATCCTCTGGCTGAATATATACAGAGAATGTATCTACATTTCAAGCTTATCCTCTGGCTGAATATATACAGAGAATGTATCTACATCTCAAGCATATCCTCTGGCTGAATATATATAGAGAATATATCTACATCTCAAGCATATCCTCTGACTGAATATATACAGAGAATATATCTACATCTCAAGCTTATCCTCTGGCTGAATATATACAGAGAATATATCTACATCTCAAGCTTATCCTCTGGCTGAATATATACAGAGAATATATCTACATCTCAAGCATATCCTCTGGCTGAATATATACAGAGAATATATCTACATCTCAAGCTTATCCTCTGGCTGAATATATATAGAGAATATATCTACATCTCAAGCTTATCCTCTGGCTGAATATATACAGAGAATATATCTACATCTCAAGCTTATCCTCTGGCTGAATATATACAGAGAATGTATCTACATTTCAAGCTTATCCTCTGGCTGAATATATACAGAGAATGTATCTACATCTCAAGCATATCCTCTGGCTGAATATATATAGAGAATATATCTACATCTCAAGCATATCCTCTGACTGAATATATACAGAGAATATATCTACATCTCAAGCTTATCCTCTGGCTGAATATATACAGAGAATATATCTACATCTCAAGCTTATCCTCTGGCTGAATATATACAGAGAATATATCTACATCTCAAGCTTATCCTCTGGCTGAATATATACAGAGAATATATCTACATCTCAAGCATATCCTCTGGCTGAATATATACAGAGAATATATCTACATCTCAAGCTTATCCTCTGGCTGAATATATACAGAAAATATATCTACATCTCAAGCTTATCCTCTGGCTGAATATATACAGAGAATATATCTACATCTCAAGCTTATCCTCTGGCTGAATATATACAGAGAATATATCTACATCTCAAGCTTATCCGTCTCCTTTTATGAAATAAAGGTAATAACAAAATTACCGAACTCCGAACAATCTTACAAAGGGAAAGTCAAAACTCATAATTATATAAACAGACAAAATCAGTCAACAACCGGAAAACTGTGAAAACCGTAATGACCCTGACTTGGTACAGGCATTTCTAAAGAAATGGTGGGTTGAATCAGATTTTAAGGCGCCAAACCTCCCGCTCTCATTACGGTTCAAAGGTTCCGGCTGTCGCTGTAACAGTATTTAAATACAGGAACAAAATAGGTAAAATAGTTGTCAAAGCAGTACCATATTCGGTGACGTAAATGTCAAAAATACTTTTACGTCACACATTGACAAAAAAATTCTTGACATTTGTGACTTCTTTATCTTTATACATTTTCACTATATGAAAATGCATCGCTTATAATTTTTTCTGCAGAGACGGAATATATTTCGACAAGATATTGGTATCGGAATATAAACTTTTTAAGAGATCGAATAAGGCGAATCTTTTTATAGCCCTGGTCCAGTAGCCTGTTTCTCAGATGAAGATGGCGTTTCAGGAAATCAGAATAATTGCTACTGGCCCTTGCATAGCGAATCAATTGCGAGATGTAAACACCATATGCAGGAGAAGCTGGTATATTGCTGCACATGTTTGGAAAATTTATGATTTTAAAATTGAAGTCGTCCCGCTTATCATAAATTTTAGTACTGAGTTGACCACTGTCGTCAAATTCGAGGTATAGGTCCAAAAATGATGCGGACGAAGCTGTATCGGTGGTCTCTTTAACTTCCAGCTCTGGAGGATATATCAATGGAAGAAATTCTGCAAATCTAGAATTATTGATAGATAAAACGTCATCAATATACCTGTATGTGAAATTAAAGGCTCTAGCCTCATGAATCTTCTTATCTTTTACAAGCGTTTGAAGAAACTCCGACTCATATGAGTATAAAAATAAATCGGCTAGAAGAGGGGCACAATTCGTACCCATTGGTATGCCGACGACCTGCTGAAACAGTGTCCCTCCAAAGGAGACAAATATGTTATCGATGAGGAACTCCAGCATACTGATCACTTGTTCCTCGGAGTAGCATGTTTTACCTTTATGAATTTTGTTTGAAAAATATGTGGAATTGTAGCCTAACACAACAAATTTGGAGCCATAGTTTCTATGACTAAAAGCTTTATGAATTGTTTCTTTTAAGCGGGTTTTTAATTTGTCATGCGGTAGGGTGGTATATAGAGTTGAAAAATCAAATGTTTTGATGGAGGATACCTGAGAGAAAGATCTTGATTTCAGGTTATCCAAAAGATCTTTAGAGTTTTTCAAAATCCACATGTAATTTATGCCACTACGCGAGTAAACAGTTTCACAATATTTCTGTTGTCCCTCTTTTACTGCAGACAGAATCTTTGTCAGGTGAATAGACAATTCTTTCGTCGAACAAGTTGATGATCCCGCTATGTACCTTTCTTTGTATGGTGTCTTATGGAGTTTAGGTATTCAATATAAATAGGGTAAATCCTCAGACTCTTTACCAGAGGGAATGTTTAAAGAGGTCATGAATGATCTGTGGTTAGCTAGGATTTCATCTTTGTCGAACGAAGTTGGTTTGTATGTGATATTACTAGAGGTGTTGCTATTTATGCCTAATTCCTTGATTAGGCATTCGAAGTAATATGATTTACATACAAACACGATATTGTTGGAAGCCTTGTCAGCAGGAACGATAACATATTTGTCATGAAGAGAGGAAAGACACTTAACAGCTTCTTGGTCTTTAAATACAGACTTAGGTCGACTATTAACACAATTTTTGAGTTTGTGAATCCGACCTTGTACTAGAGATCTAATTGTTCTAACCCAGTCTGACAAGGACTCTAACTCAGGATCTTGGTCTACTTCTCTCTTTATCCACCTTCTGGCATAATCTTCAACAGCATCCATAATTATCTTGAAATTATGTTTCCAATTGATGTGTTGAGGTTCTCTGAATTTAGGACCATGAGAAATCACCTTTCGGAGACTCTCATGTTGAATGATATTCAGATCACCAGTGATTACATGTCCAGATGGGTTGTATTGAAAAGGAGAGTGGGAGCAGTCACAAGTCAGAGGGCTCTTAAGGTACTCTTCTATGTTAATATCTTGCAATGCTTCTTTGTAGTTGAAAATTTTACGGCCAATGCTGTTAGTGTAGCTATAGGAGACAATGGGAACAGATTGATTTTTGAAATATGGTGGAATTTCTTTTACGACCTCTTTTCTATTAAGAATGTTGCTGATGTTAATAGCATCGATTCCTTTGTTAGCAAACGGAATATGGAGGAATTTTCTGTTGTTATCATGAAGAGGTTCAGATCGAACTGGTTTAAAAAGACGAAAGGACGCCACGTCACATATAATACTAGACAATCTGTACTTAGGAGAAAAAGGATCTACGCCTCCTTTGTCAAGTCCAAAATCCTTAAGATCTTTGAGGTAGTTTACAGGTAGTGAAAATAAGATTGTACGAATATGATGAATTCCAAGAGGTTTCTGTATATTAGAAAGTAAATCATTAAAAGTATCTTGTAACGTTCTTGGTTTAGAGGACTTTTTAACATTAGGATGTTGAATTTTTTTATGACCATGGCTACGTTTAGTTCTTGGAATAGTATTAAAAAGGCTCATCACGTTGATTTCGTTGCATCCAGGACTTGACAAAGTTCCCACTCCTTTGATGTTATCATTGCAACCGTAAGGCATTGCAGTGCCTAATTCTTTTATCCAGAACAACTCTCTATCGGTGCGGTAAGGTGTACTAAGAATAGGACTGTTTGTATGATGGTAAATCTTCTCGATGATTCGAACTTTCATGAAATGAAGCTGTCACAAAATCATGCAAACAAATTCATTTTTAAATTTCAAGTTTGTACTTTTATTTCTTATGATAAAGATTAACATGCTAATTGTTGACCTAGAAATTAACGATTACAATTATTATTATTTATTGTATAGGAAAACAAAGTTGTGTATTTGATTGATGAGGTAACACATTCAGGAAAAGGTACAAACTCTGTAATAAGTATGGTACATCACTAATTAACAGATATATGGGTATGGATAGACTGATTGTAGAATTCATGTTGACAACTGTAATGGACAGAACAATATGGTTTTATGGTATGGTCTATGGAGAGGTATCACATGTATATTTATAATAATGTCATTCCTGTTCTTGAAACCCTGAATTTAATTATTTTATTTGAGGGGGGGGGGGGGGGTTAATTATGCTTCGACATTTAACAGGCAGATTTATATTTGAAAAAAATGAGTATTTATTACCAGGCTTTGCCAATTAATTAGTAAAAGTTTGCACAGGAAAGACAAAAATCACAACTTTATACCAAAATGAAAAATATCCTAAATGGCAGGTTTTGAAACTTTCTCATCATTTTCTTTACGTACTATATATTTATTCTCATGAAGCCAATGTATTACAATTGATGGGACATCAGTTGATATGAAATTTTATAACAATTGAATGTTCCATGATGGTAACAAGCCATACATATTGGCATTTCGGAATCTGGAAAATGCATTGGAGAAATTATAATGTAGAAACATTAACAGAGAAAAACTTCTGCAGCTCATTTAATTGCAGTAAAGGGGAAATAACCCCTATATTAAAAGCAGAGTCACTAGTGAGGAGAAGATGAAAGGTATAGTTAGAGAGACCAAATCAACTCTACAAATCTATGTACTGATATATTCCATGTAAATACAATTTAACGTACACTAAAAACCACACGTATAAGCAGAAAATATAATAGGTAAATACTTATAATATGCCAGCTATATCATGATTTTTTTTATTATTAGAAAATAGCATGTCTTTGTATTAAAATAAATTCAATTCCTCCTAAACCCTTGAACAAACTTGGATGAAACTTCACAATAAAGTACCTTCAGAGAATCAAATTGCTTTTTTTTTTGCTTTAAAGGGGAAACAATTCAACTAATCTACTAACAAAATACAACATTTGTGATCCGCATGTGAGTGCAATGTCTTCTATAACTTTAAATTGATTTTAATGAAACTTTAAATAATTCAGGCTTACCACCTTGAAATGGCTACAGAGAAAAGGGATGTCTAAGGTATTAAAATGTAAATGATATGTTACTGATTTTTACATGCTTATATTGAATGACAAATTTTGAGGTATTGAAAAAATAATATGAATATTTTGTTTTGCAATTACTTGTATCTGAAACATGAAACAGTGGAATGTCAAGAAGAAATGGCCACAATATTCCACATATTGTAAATGATGGGAAGACCCAGAACTATTTTATGAGTGGAAGTCTTACTTGCAAGAATTCGTTAAGCCATTGAAACATATTACTGACTATTGTCATTTTTTCATTGATTCTAAGCATCCAGTTGTAGCAAAGTGCAAAGAAAGTGCATCATCTGACCAATTCACATTTAATCTGCTTAAGCCAAAACTAGACTTCCACAACCACAAACCCTTCCCAATATTTCAACCATAAAATGTTTTAATCCATTTGTACTTTTTCTTTTGGCCATTGCATTGTCTGTTCTTCTTCGATATACGGATTCTGATTACCCATTTGGTATCTTCAGCATTTATTGATCCAGCAAGAGAGTGGTACTTGTATGACCATATCCGACAACACTGTTATTCAGAGGAAGCTAGGGAACTGACATGCCATGAACAAACTGTTCTAAAGAAGGGACTATACCTTACCAATCAAGAAAATGAGTACAGTCCAAAGGGAGGGGGTAGGAAAAAGGCATTGCTGAATTAAAAAGAGACAACAATATGTGTTCATCATGCTTAATATTTAAATAATGCAATAACAATCAATGCACATGCATGTTGATTGGTTTAGGTTTATGGTGTTTAACGCCACTTTCAACAATATGTCGGTTATATCGTGGCGGTCAGTTTTATTGATGGAGAAGACCGGAGTACCCAGAGAAGCATGTCGAGATGTGGAATGTTTTCTTTTCAAATTATAAATAACTTGACCTTCAAATAAAGGTCAAGGTAACAAATAATAGCATATGGTAAATTAACTTGGTTTAATCTAACCCAATACCAAAAATTTAAAGTCTGAACCCAATGACAAAACAATTATGAGCAAGACACAATATGTTCATATTACAGTCAGTAATTTGACATCGGGATCAACGGTCAAGGTCACAGGAAAAAATATACCATGAACAGTGAATTCAAATAAGTTGATAAATATACATGCCAAATATCAGAAGCCTAATTCAAACAATAAGGAAGTTGTAGATCTGAGAGTGTGTACGTATGCTACAATGTGGAAGACCAATAAAAAGAATGAAAAATCTATTGAAAAAAAGCGGAGTTTGTAGTGAGGTTTATATAAGTTAGCGGCAATAAGTGAAATCAGGCATTAAGCTTAATTCCTAGGCAATAAGCTATTACCTGGGCATTAAGCTTAATGCCTAAATGTGTTAGGCATTAAGCTTAAATCCTAGGATTTAAGCTTAAAGCCTGAAATATATGTCCAGGCATTAGGCTTAATGCCTAAAACATAAAAAACATTTATTAATATTATAAGTCAGTAAAATATTGACAATTTTATATTAAAACGAGATATTCAAAATGTCAAATACCTGAAATAAAAATCATTTCTAAAACGATATCATTCACTTAAAATGCTAAATAGAATAACATATTAAAAAAAATAAAGTTTTATGGAATTATTCAGTCATATATTAAAAATCATTTATTATCACATGATCCAGAGCTATGGCACCGACTATTGCACAGTACTCCATTTTTCATACACTTGCATCTGTTACTTGAGAATTTTTATTTACACGAACATTTAAAAAATCCCTGACCACCCGATAAGGACTGCTGAGATGCAGCTTCGCAAACACTGATAGATGTTTCACAGTTAAGTTCCTCTTGTAAAATGAAATCCTGCTTGCAGATACTCATCTCATAATTTTCCTCATCTGGGCCTTATTTCTGTGCCATGGTCACATATATCAACACGATATTTAATGTAATCACTTTTTACTCGTATTCTACCTTTAACCATCTAACATTACATTACAGTTCTAATTAATTTCACCATCAATAAATAGGTCAATATGACTTTTTTATTTTCTAATTTTCTTCTTCATTTACATGTTATATGTAGACGATATGCATTAGATGTAGAACATAAAGTAAAGAAATAATGTTTTGTTCATGATATCGATCGCAGGTCAATCAGCTTTACAGTAAGTAGGATTGCCTCTTGACTTACGCGACATTCTTAGAGTTTGTAATTAATTGAGAAATATCGGCCCAGTTTCTATCAATTACTTACATTGAAACGTAAGGTTAAAGTGACATTCGATGTTCGTTTGTGTTGTTTTTTTTTAATATAATTGAGAATCAGAGTTGGAATCGTTGACCTCCGTACAGTCCACCCATTACTTATATTACTGTATTACTCATTATGGTTCCCTTTCCCAATAAACAGCTGATGATATGGGAAAATAAAATGCAAAAATAAAATATACAACACTGTAGGAAGAGTTCCATAATACAATAGAAAAATAAAATATACAACACTGTAGGAAGAGTTCTAAAATACAATAGAAAAATAAAATATACAACACTGTAGGAAGAGTTCCATAATACAATAGAAAAATAAAATATACAACACTGTAGGAAGAGTTCTAAAATACAATAGAAAAATAAAATATACAACACTGTAGGAAGAGTTCTAAAATACAATAGAAAAATAAAATATACAACACTGTAGGAAGAGTTCTAAAATACAATAGAAAAATCAAAATATACAACACTGTAGGAAGAGTTCCAAAATACAATAGAAAAATCAATATATACAACACTGTAGGAAGAGTTCTAAAATACAATAAAAAAATAAAATATACAACACTGTAGGAAGAGTTCCATAATACAATAGAAAAATAAAATATACAACACTGTAGGAAGAGTTCTAAAATACAATAGAAAAATAAAATATACAACACTGTAGGAAGAGTTCCATAATACAATAGAAAAATCAAAATATACAACACTGTAAGAAGAGTTCCAAAATACAATAGAAAAATCAATATATACAACACTGTAGGAAGAGTTCTAAAATACAATAAAAAAATAAAATATACAACACTGTAGGAAGAGTTCTAAAATACAATAGAAAAATAAAATATACAACACTGTAGGAAGAGTTCCATAATACAATAGAAAAATCAAAATATACAACACTGTAGGAAGAGTTCCAAAATACAATAGAAAAATCAATATATACAACACTGTAGGAAGAGTTCTAAAATACAATAAAAAAATAAAATATACAACACTGTAGGAAGAGTTCCATAATACAATAGAAAAATCAAAATATACAACACTGTAGGAAGAGTTCTAAAATACAATAGAAAAATCAATATATACAACACTGTAGGAAGAGTTCTAAAATACAATAAAAAAATAAAATATACAACACTGTAGGAAGAGTTCCATAATACAATAGAAAAATAAAATATACAACACTGTAGGAAGAGTTCTAAAATACAATAGAAAAATAAAATATACAACACTGTAGGAAGAGTTCCATAATACAATAGAAAAATAAAATATACAACACTGTAAGAAGAGTTCTAAAATACAATAGAAAAATAAAATATACAACACTGTAGGAAGAGTTCCATAATACAATAGAAAAATCAAAATATACAACACTGTAGGAAGAGTTCCAAAATACAATAGAAAAATCAATATATACAACACTGTAGGAAGAGTTCTAAAATACAATAAAAAAATCAATATATACAACACTGTAGGAAGAGTTCTAAAATACAATAAAAAAATAAAATATACAACACTGTAGGAAGAGTTCCATAATACAATAGAAAAATAAAATATACAACACTGTAGGAAGAGTTCTAAAATACAATAGAAAAATAAAATATACAACACTGTAGGAAGAGTTCCATAATACAATAGAAAAATAAAATATACAACACTGTAGGAAGAGTTCTAAAATACAATAGAAAAATAAAATATACAACACTGTAGGAAGAGTTCTAAAATACAATAGAAAAATAAAATATACAACACTGTAGGAAGAGTTCTAAAATACAATAGAAAAATCAAAATATACAACACTGTAGGAAGAGTTCCAAAATACAATAGAAAAATCAATATATACAACACTGTAGGAAGAGTTCTAAAATACAATAAAAAAATAAAATATACAACACTGTAGGAAGAGTTCCATAATACAATAGAAAAATAAAATATACAACACTGTAGGAAGAGTTCTAAAATACAATAGAAAAATAAAATATACAACACTGTAGGAAGAGTTCCATAATACAATAGAAAAATCAAAATATACAACACTGTAGGAAGAGTTCCAAAATACAATAGAAAAATCAATATATACAACACTGTAGGAAGAGTTCTAAAATACAATAAAAAAATAAAATATACAACACTGTAGGAAGAGTTCCATAATACAATAGAAAAATCAAAATATACAACACTGTAGGAAGAGTTCCAAAATACAATAGAAAAATCAATATATACAACACTGTAGGAAGAGTTCTAAAATACAATAAAAAAATAAAATATACAACACTGTAGGAAGAGTTCCATAATACAATAGAAAAATCAAAATATACAACACTGTAGGAAGAGTTCTAAAATACAATAGAAAAATCAATATATACAACACTGTAGGAAGAGTTCTAAAATACAATAAAAAAATAAAATATACAACACTGTAGGAAGAGTTCCATAATACAATAAAAAAATAAAATATACAACACTGTAGGAAGAGTTCTAAAATACAATAGAAAAATAAAATATACAACACTGTAGGAAGAGTTCCATAATACAATAGAAAAATAAAATATACAACACTGTAAGAAGAGTTCTAAAATACAATAGAAAAATAAAATATACAACACTGTAGGAAGAGTTCCATAATACAATAGAAAAATCAAAATATACAACACTGTAGGAAGAGTTCCAAAATACAATAGAAAAATCAATATATACAACACTGTAGGAAGAGTTCTAAAATACAATAAAAAAATAAAATATACAACACTGTAGGAAGAGTTCTAAAATACAATAGAAAAATAAAATATACAACACTGTAGGAAGAGTTCCATAATACAATAGAAAAATCAAAATATACAACACTGTAGGAAGAGTTCCAAAATACAATAGAAAAATCAATATATACAACACTGTAGGAAGAGTTCTAAAATACAATAAAAAAATAAATTATACAACACTGTAGGAAGAGTTCTAAAATACAATAGAAAAATAAAATATACAACACTGTAGGAAGAGTTCCATAATACAATAGAAAAATCAAAATATACAACACTGTAGGAAGAGTTCCAAAATACAATAGAAAAATCAATATATACAACACTGTAGGAAGAGTTCTAAAATACAATAAAAAAATAAAATATACAACACTGTAGGAAGAGTTCCATAATACAATAGAAAAATAAAATATACAACACTGTAAGAAGAGTTCTAAAATACAATAGAAAAATAAAATATACAACACTGTAGGAAGAGTTCTAAAATACAATAGAAAAATAAAAATATACAACACTGTAGGAAGAGTTCTAAAATACAATAGAAAAAAAAATATACAACACTGTAGGAAGAGTTCTAAAATACAATAGAAAAATCAAAATATACAACACTGTAGGAAGAGTTCCAAAATACAATAGAAAAATAAGATATACAACACTGTAGGAAGAGTTCCAAAGTACAATAAAAAAATAAAATATACAACACTGTAAGAAGAGTTCTAAAATACAATAGAAAAATAAAATAAAATATACAACACTGTAAGAAGAGTTCTAAAATACAATAGAAAAATAAAATATACAACACTGTAGGAAGAGTTCTAAAATACAATAGAAAAATCAAAATATACAACACTGTAGGAAGAGTTCCATAATACAATAGAAAAATCAAAATATACAACACTGTAAGAAGAATTCTAAAATACAATAGAAAAATCAAAATATACAACACTGTAAGAAGAGTTCTAAAATACAATAGAAAAATAAAATATACAACACTGTAAGAAGAGTTCTAAAATACAATAGAAAAATCAAAATGTACAACATTGTAGCAAGAGTTCCATAATACAATAGAAAAATCAAAATATACAACACTGTAGGAAGAGTTCCATAATACAATAGAAAAATCAAAATATACAACACTGTAGGAAGAGTTCCAAAGTACAATAGAAAAATAAAATATACAACACTGTAAGAAGAGTTCTAAAATTCAATAGAAAAATAAAATAGAATATACAACACTGTAAGAAGAGTTCTAAAATATAAAAAAATATAAATATACAACACTGTAGGAAGAGTTCTAAAATACAATAGAAAAATAAAATATACAACACTGTAAGAATAGTTCTAAAATACAATAGAAAAATCAAAATATACAACACTGTAGGAAGAGTTCCATAATACAATAGAACAATCTAAATATACAACACTGTAAGAAGAGTTCTAAAATACAATAGAAAAATCAAAATGTACAACACTGTAGGAAGAGTTCCATAATACAATAGAAAAATCAAAATATACAACACTGTAGGAAGAGTTCCAAAATACAATAGAAAAATAAAATATACAACACCGTAAGAAGAGTTCCATAATACAATAGAACAATCTAAATATACAACACTCTAAGAAGAGTTCTAAAATACAATAGAAAAATCAAAATATACAACACTGTAGGAAGAGTTCCATGATACAATAGAAAAATAAAATATACAACACCGTAAGAAGAGTTCCATAATACAATAGAACAATCTAAATATACAACACTGTAGGAAGAGTTCTAAAATACAATAGAAAAATCAAAATATACAACACTGTAGGAAGAGTTCTAAAATACAATAGAACAATCTAAATATACAACACTGTAAGAAGAGTTCTAAAATACAATAGAAAAATCAAAATGTACAACACTGTAGGAAGAGTTCCATAATACAATAAAAAAATCAAAATATACAACACTGTAGGAAGAGTTCCAAAATACAATAGAAAAATAAAATATACAACACCGTAAGAAGAGTTCCATAATACAATAGAACAATCTAAATATACAACACTGTAAGAAGAGTTCTAAAATACAATAGAACAATCTAAATATACAACACTGTAAGAAGAGTTCTAAAATACAATAGAAAAATCAAAATGTACAACACTGTAGGAAGAGTTCCATAATACAATAGAAAAATCAAAATATACAACACTGTAGGAAGAGTTCCAAATTACAATAGAAAAATAAAATATACAACACCGTAAGAAGAGTTCCATAATACAATAGAACAATCTAAATATACAACACTGTAAGAAGAGTTCTAAAATACAATAGAAAAATAAAATATACAACACTGTAGGAAGAGTTCCATAATACAATAGAACAATCTAAATATACAACACTGTAAGAAGAGTTCTAAAATACAATAGAAAAATCAAAATATACAACACTGTAGGAAGAGTTCTAAAATACAATAGAAAAATCAAAATATACAACACTGTAGGAAGAGTTCCAAAATACAATAGAAAGATCAAAATATACAACACTGTAGGAAGAGTTCCATAATACAATAGAAAAATCAAAATATACACCACTGTAAGAAGAGTTCTAAAATAAAATAGAAAAATCAAAATATACAACACTGTAGGAAGAGTTCTAAAATACAATAGAAAAATCAAAATATACAACACTGTAGGAAGAGTTCTAAAATACAATAGAAAAATCAAAATATACAACACTGTAGGAAGAGTTCCATAATACAATAGAAAAATCAAAATATACAACACTGTAGGAAGAGTTCCATAATACAATAGAAAAATCAAAATATACAACACTGTAGGAAGAGTTCTAAAATACAATAGAAAAATCAAAATATACAACACTGTAGGAAGAGTTCCAAAATACAATAGAAAGATCAAAATATACAACACTGTAGGAAGAGTTCCATAATACAATAGAAAAATCAAAATATACACCACTGTAAGAAGAGTTCTAAAATACAATAGAAAAATCAAAATATACAACACTGTAGGAAGAGTTCTAAAATACAATAGAAAAATCAAAATATACAACACTGTAGGAAGAGTTCTAAAATACAATAGAAAAATCAAAATATACAACACTGTAGGAAGAGTTCCATAATACAATAGAAAAATCAAAATATACAACACTGTAGGAAGAGTTCCATAATACAATAGAAAAATCAAAATATACACCACTGTAAGAAGAGTTCTAAAATACAATAGAAAAATCAAAATATACAACACTGTAGGAAGAGTTCTAAAATACAATAGAAAAATCAAAATATACAACACTGTAGGAAGAGTTCTAAAATACAATAGAAAAATCAAAATATACAACACTGTAGGAAGAGTTCTAAAATACAATAGAAAAATCAAAATATACAACACTGTAGGAAGAGTTCCATAATACAATAGAAAAATCAAAATATACAACACTGTAAGAAGAGTTCTAAAATACAATAGAAAAATCAAAATATACAACACTGTAGGAAGAGTTCTAAAATACAATAGAAAAATAAAATATACAACACTGTAGGAAGAGTTCCATAATACAATAGAAAAATCAAAATATACAACACTGTAGGAAGAGTTCCAAAATACAATAGAAAAATAAAATATACAACACTGTAGGAAGAGTTCCATAATACAATAGAAAAATCAAAATATACAACACTGTAAGAAGAGTTCTAAAATACAATAGAAAAATCAAAATATACAACACTGTAGGAAGAGTTCTAAAATACAATAGAAAAATAACAGAAATAGAGTCGATATTCATAACACACTTGATCGATCACTTCTGGCTTTGTACAGGTATTTCAATAGAATGAGGAATAGTTCTACGGGCCCAAACTCACACGCTTAGTGACAGAATGCGATCGTATAAATGCTTACCAAATGTGAGTAAAATACAAACCTTTACATACCTGGGTGAGCAAAGTTTTTGCAAACAAAAATCCTTGAACGTTATGCATAATACATTTAATCTTCGAGACACAGACGTTGTCATGTGTATAATATAAGTTCTATTAAAGACTGTCAATGGACTTAACTATCATTTAAATATAGATTTACAAATGATTTTGCTTAATCCCAGCATAGTTAATATCGTTAAAACAATTGTTTTCGCCTGGGTTGAATGTTCTGACGTATATACGTCATCATTAATAAAAGCATTGCTTGACAAGATGAGGGGCTGTCATGGTCGTGATCGCATGGTAGTTGGATGTACAACTATCTATCCAATAAGTACCTATCACCCCCAAAGTTGTGAGTTCGAATCCCACTCAGGTGTGATGTACTTGATACAACATTATATCATCATGTCATACTACAGCTATCATAATTAGTCTTATCGTACTTTTTGCAGGTTCCTTTTAAAACACCACTAACGTTGAGTTCGAATCCCGCGCAGGTGAGATGTTCATGCCAAGGTGTAAGCACATCATTATGTGATAAAGTTTGTCAGTGACTTGTGGCAGGTCGGTGGTTTTCTCCGGGTAATCCGTTTCCTGCACCAAAAAAAAACTTACCGCCACTATATAGATGAAATAGTGTTGAATGTGGTGTTAAACACCATAACTCTAAGCAGCCTTGACAAGATGTATCCTCGGGAAATAAAATATACCGCAAAAATGCTTGAATTTTCGAATATATGCTAAAATCGTTCTATGCAGCGATATATTTCCTTTTTCTGGTAAAACAGTTCATTATATCTACCGCTATCATAAGGAGCAGCGGCAAGCTTAAGCATAAAGCCCCTACATATCCTATCATAGCAGACGACATTCGTTTATCATCTACAGATATCTTAGAATTAACATGCAATGACGTCATCTTTTTGTCAACAGATATTTCATGTATGAAATCGTGAAGTTTCTTCACAAATTCCTTTGATTCCACATCAAAACACGGACAAAAGAGAGTATGAGTGATACATGTTCCCGTTTGTTGTGGACTTGTAATTGTAGGGTCTGATGTCGATACGGTATTTACATTCTCTGTTGTCATGGGTACTGTTGATGTCAAATCAGAAAATATTGTTGATGTTGAAGCTGTTTCTGTTGTTGATGTTGAAGCTGTTTCTGTTGTTGAGGTTGAAGCTGTTTCTGTTGTTGATGTTGAAACTGTTTCTGTTGTTGATGTTGAAACTGTTTCTGTTGTTGATGTTGAAACTGTTTCTGTTGTTGCTGACGAAAGTTGACTTGAGGTGGTGTTGTTGCTTAGCGATGTACTGGATGCCATTGTGATGTCTGTAGTAACAGCATAACTATTGCTACCTGTTACATCAGCAGTACTCATGGTAAAATCTAAAAAGAAAAAAAAACATTAGGCAAGATTGGCAGAAAATGTCCGTTAGAACAATAAAAACGGTGATTTTAAGCAGTTTCTTCATTTTTAGAAAATAATATGTATTTACAAAATAGTATTGTGACCTTAACCTAAATGGCAAGGTTATTACTAAAAATAGTTCAGAGCATAGATTTGGTTGATTGTGTATTAAATGGATAGAAGAACTATTCCGCTTTCTCATAGTCTATTTACGTAACACAAATGTCTATAAACCGTATCATTAAGATTTATTCTTATGGTATTAATATCCTATAGTACGCTATGTAAGAATTATTTCTAGTGTAATTATCTACAACCAACATATTCTACTTTCATAGTGCAACCAATTAACACGACCAGATATTCACTGGACCAGGTTGACAACTATCAATATTTGTATTGTCGCCATTTTTGTGCATGGTCTTTTGAGTCTTTTAAAACAACCGGGGTAACAAATCTTGACTGTCTTGGAAAAAGTATGAAAAGTGTGTTTTCCCTTCTTTTTGTCTTGATTTCGTTCTTATTTCATTTAATTTATATTGGATTCAGAACTAAATATAGATGTACTTTAAAATGTAATTAATATATTTACTCTACCTAGTCTTTCTTATTGTTCTGTGTTAATATTTAATTTGTTATTACTATTGCTTTTTATTTCATTGTTGCTTTTTTATTTTGGTTCGTTTAATTCGTTTATTCGCATATAAATATAATTCGGAAGCAAGGCTTTCTCGTGCATTTACAATTGCTAAGTTTAACTTGGGAACGTTCTTTTAGTTAAAGACAAATTAGTTGAAGACTTTTGATATCATTATATGATGTACGTGATACGTTGACTATTTTGCCAGCATTATTCTAAGAGTCAGGTATTATTAAGCGAAGTATTTGCTGTTTACTCTTTCGAGGCTAGTGCTAAGTGCCAAAACATCCGAGGAGTTCTGAGTGATGTTTTGGTGTTTTGGGATAATACGTGTTATACGTACTCAGATAATAAATGTCTATGCGGAAGAAACCTCCGCATAGTGTAGTAATATTTCCAGCACATGGTTTTGAACAGGATGTTTCTGGTTGGAGCAAAGACTGCAAGTCATTTGGTACGATTGAATCACAAGAACAATAAATTCCTCCCTGAAACAATTATAAAATAGAGTCATTTGAATGTCTATCTAACATAAATACAAACATAGCAAATTTTCTGCAGATAAATGTCATGAACCAATTAATTAATATTCAGTATATTTACATATCTGTAACTCATACCTCTTTCTGGCAAAAAATTCAACTAAAGTTTGCAGAATGTTTAATGATTACATCCGTTTGATATGGTCATACAACATATACACGTGCACATGATTTGGACACCCGGAGGGAAAATAAATATACATCGATATCTAACAAACAATGGGTCATCGTCAATCTCGAAGAAAATGCCAATATACCTCGATATCTAAAGATAGCATTTACCGCCGCCTAAATGGTAATACCAATATATTCCGATATCCAGCGACAACCGTATCCTCCACCATCTAGAAGGACAGCAAATATACCCCGATATCTCATAGACAACTGTATCGTCTGACACTTGGTAGGTAAAGAACATATACCCCGATATACCACGACAATCGTATCGTCCGCCACCTGGACGGTAGCTCAAATATACCCTAATATCTCACAACTGTGGCATCCGACACCTGGAATGAAATGCAAATATACCCCGATACCTCGCGACAACCACATTTTCCGACACATAATTCTGGTGGAGAAAACTGGAGTACCCGTTCTGTTTTTATATTCCGATATCGCACAACAACCGTATCGTCCATCGCCTATGCAGTAAATAAATATACCATGACCAATGCATTAACCGCCACATGAAATGCCAATATACGTGTTATATAGCCTGGGAATTAATTCCATTCACAGTACCTACGACAAAGGCATGCCAATATACCTGTTATATAGCCTGGGAATTAATTCCATTCACAGTACCTACGACAAAGGCATGCCAATATACCTGTTATATAGCCTGGGAATTAATTCCATTCACAGTACCTACGACAAAGGCATGCCAATATACCTGTTATATAGCCTGGGAATTAATTCCATTCACAGTACCTACGACAAAGGCATGCCAATATACCTGTTATATAGCCTGGGAATTAATTCCATTCACAATACCTACGACAAAGGCATGCCAATATACCTGTTATATAGCCTGGGAATTAATTCCATTCACAGTACCTACGACAAATGCATGCCAATATACCTGTTATATAGCCTGGGAATTAATTCTATTCACAGTACCTACGACAAAGGCAGATGGGATGTTCCGATAACCTATGTGTCTATTGGTGTTATTGTAGACAGAATTTACGATAAATAAAAGTGCCAAGTTATTCTAAAGCCTACCACCATAAAGTCTTAAAAACGGCGACTTACAAATGATGAGTAAGTCATTGTTATCATTGCATTATATATGTTAATGTTATGTAAGCCATACAGAAGGCCGTTGTGGTAGTGATCGTATGGTAGTAGTGTTTTCAACTACATGTGCAATCAGCGCATATCACCTCTGCAGTTGTGAGAATCCCGCTTATGGTGAGGTGTAGGCTCGGTACAAATTTATGTGATACAGTTTGTCAGTAACTTGGAGCAGGTCGGTGGTTTTCTCCGGGTATTTCAGTTTCCTCCACCAGAATTATGTGTTTTTAAGCTCTAAGTTCCGTGTTGTGATGTTCGTAATGGTTTCCGCATAAAAACGATGTTCGGTTCGTCTTTACCCTCAGTTGTTTGTTGGAGGGCGTATGGCTTTATTGAGCATAGTAGAGCCCTACACTACTAGATAATATTAGTAAAATGGGGGGTAGTTTATAAAACAGGAACTGCTTACCATTCGTGAGCACCTGGGTTCATCCCGGGTTGTTGTTTTGGTGGAGTCCATGTTGCACATCTTTTTAATTTTCTGTGATTTGTTGTATTTTTTGCTCTTTTTTTTCGTCCTGTGCTTTGTGTGCCTAATATATCCAGTGTATCTGGATTGCCCATTCTTGATTGCCTATTCGGGTTTCCCTAACGTTTCTCTCTTTTCTATTTACCTGATTTCGGACAGATGATGACGGTATTTGTAGGATATTTTGTATTTGTTCTCTTGTTGAGAACACTGCATCAGTGAAAGTAGTTTCTCTACACCAAATGACATTGAAACGACAAAGATTTCTAGATGTAGCGTTTATCGACAGGCTATGGTCAGTTTCACAATCAATTTACGGTACATCCGTATGATCTATCTTGACTGTGAAATGTAGGAAAGCAATATAAGTACTGTTCACTTTACCTTCATGTGTGCTTTAGTGTTAAATTAGACAGCCTCTTATTTTCATTCACATCCATATTTTTTTTTATTGCACGACGGATGCCACTATTAGAGCAGGACCTGCTTACCCTTCAAGAAGCACATGAGTTTACCCTGGTTTTAGTAGGGTTCGTGTTACTCGATATTTAGTTTTATGTGTATGTTTTGTAGATCGTTATTTGTCCTTTTTCTGTTGTATGTTCTTCTTTGATATACGGATTCTGATTATCCCGTTGATATTTTCAAACTCTTCTTATTAAATAACTTACCTCAACTCCAGCATATATATATCCAAATTCGTGACAATATGCAGTACACCATGGAACACTCATGTAAGGATTTGATTTAAAATCCCAATTTATCATATGCTGTGCTTTTAAAATCCTATCAGCCATGTTATTGTTTAGATAACATCCGAGATACATTATATCTGAAATGAAGCATGCATTGTGGATTATTGATACTTAGGGCCACATATTTTACTTACATCTTTGTAGGGCCGTCGTGGCCGTGAGTGTTGGTAGTTGGATTTTCCACTACCTAAGCAATCAGTGCTTATCATCCTGTTGTGAGTTCGAATCTCGGATCAGGGCTAGGTGTACAACATTATGTGATAAAATTTGTCAGTGACTTGCGACAGGTAGGTGGTTTTCTTCTGATCCATTTTGTATTGATATCAGTAGAAACCAGAAGCCTGTCATGTGCCACTATGATATTAGTCCCAAACTTAAAACCCAATCTCTATTAACTCATACAAGCCTATCGCCAATACGGCGTGAGTTCGCACCCGGCTTTGTAAATTACAAAAAAGGGTGCACTCGACTGGCAGCCGCAAGTGATAAAGTTTACCAGTTGTTTGCCCATGGTCGGTGGTTCTCTCCGGGCACTCCGGCTTTTTCCACCACTAAAACTGGTCGCCATGATATAGCTGAAATATTGCTGAAAGTGGCGTTAAACACTAAAAATCAACCAATCAATCAATCAATCAAAGCCCAATCTTCTCCATAGAGTTAGTGGCCCTTACGTTCTCCTTCCTCTCTGTCAATGTCTCAATTTTACAAGATTCTTGTAAAACTATGAAAGAGGAAAACTGAGGAAATTCATAGTTAATTTAATTTCATTTTGCATTTACAATATTTTGAAATAAGTAGTATATGTTGATTTAGAGAATTGTGCCTAATAGATATGAAATCACAACTGCACTATATTCGAGCGTAATGCATTCTGGTTTTTCCTGATAGTTTAAACGTTGTAGAATGCTGTCCAAAACAAACAGAGCAGTCAACTTGTGTTAACCTTTCAGGGGGCAGTTATCTATCATTTTGTACATATGACAGATCATGTCATCTTTTGATCACGTGTGAAAATGAAACTAATTTTTAGACATTGTCCGAGAGGAAGGAAGTGCAAGGACCAATAAATCCGTGCTCACCCTTCCGGAGTACATGAGTTCATCCCCGGGATTTAGTAGGGTTCGTGTTACTAGATCTTTAGTTTTATATGTATGTTTTGTAGATCGTTGTTTGTCTTTTTATACTTTTTCTTTTGACCATTGTGTTGTCTATTCTTCTTCGATATACGGATTCTGATAACCCCTTTGGTATCTTCAAACTCTTCTATCTAGAACTTAGTGTTACATGTTTGTTATTGATTGTCGAAATACAAGGTTTTATTCGATAACGTGCATTTGTTTTTGACACTTTCCGAAAGATTTTTGCGGGAATTACATATGACTTTTCACAAAACTTGAAATACTTTAGGCATGATTTTATAATCGGCAAGCATGCACTCGTATCTGATTAAACAATAAAACATGCAAAACATCAAAACATGAATCGTAGATAACGTAACGAATCACATCAACATGAACCCCTCCTCTGGGATGTCTACAAATACAACAGTTCTGTCTAGAAGCAGGCACAGATTAAGGCGGGGTTAAACTAGTTAATTAGATTCCAGCAATTCTGTCTTGTTTTACAGCGTTCCAGTGGCGGGGTTAAACTAGTTAATGAGATTCCAACATTTCTGTCTTGTTTTACAGCGTTCCATTGGCGGGCTTAAACTAGTTAATTAGATTCCAACATTTCTGTCTTGTTTTACAGCGTTCCAGTGGCGGGGTTAAACCAGTAAAACAGCGTTCCAGTGACAAAACAGATATAAACAATAAATAAACTACAATTTAAGGCCAAATTTTGAAACTACACCTGATTATGTATGTACTAATAAAAGCATGTCTTACCTGTACAGTGTACCTTTATTAAGTTGGAATTGAAAATACCACATATTATAATCTTGATAAACAAATATTTCATCGCTTTTAAAAACCTTTTTTTACTTCAATTAAAACATCCAAACTGTATGACAGTTAATGTATAAAACAGTTTGTTATCAACCAATCCTATAAGGTTTAGTCTTCAAAGCAGTAATGTACAATGTCAACGAAGTAACATTCATTATTGTAAAAGATCTTCGTTACGGAAAAAATAAATAGCACTCTACATCGCATAACGGAAAAAAACGGTCCATTAAGTATTTGTTATTCAAACACTTTAGACTTTGATATAGATTGTATAATTCTAGTAAGAACAATAAGTCAGATGAAATAATAAACATAACATACAAAATCACTTTTAATCAGGAAATTAACATGATGTGTTTTATTTAGTCTCGTAGCGTGGTGAAAGCTTACATGAATCTGTAATATACTATGACGTTAGATTTATATGTTAGTTTAATGGATTTTCTGTATAAAACTCATTTCTCTAATAAATTCCACAACAGTGCTTATAATCACTTACTCATGTCAATGATGTTCTTTAATATTAGTAATAACAGTTTGAAGATACCAACAGGTTAATCAGCATAAGATACCAACAGGTTAATCACCATAAGTTGCCAACAGGTTAATCAGCATAAGATACCAACAGGTTAATCAGCATAGGATACCAACAGGTTAATCAGCATAAGATACCAACAGGTTAATCAGCATAAGATACCAACAGGTTAATCAGCATAAGATACCAACAGGTTAATCAGCATAAGATACCAACATGTTAATCAGCATAAGATACCAACATGTTAATCAGCATAAGATACCAACAAGTTAATCAGCATAAGATACCAACATGTTAATCAGCATAAGATACCAACAGGTTAATCAGCATAAGATACCAACAGGTTAATCAGCATAAGATACCAACAGGTTAATCAGCATAAAATACCAACAGGTTAATCAGCATAAGATACCAACATGTTAATCATCATAAGATACCAACAGGTTAATCAGCATAAGATACCAACATGTTAATCATCATACGATACCAACATGTTAATCATCATAAGATACCAACAGGTTAATCATCATAAGATACCAACATGTTAATCAGCATAAGATACCAACATGTTAATCATCATAAGATACCAACAGGTTAATCAGCATAAGATACCAACATGTTAATCAGCATAAGATACCAACATGTTAATCATCATAAGATACCAACAGGTTAATCAGCATAAGATACCAACATGTTAATCATCATAAGATACCAACATGTTAATCAGCATAAGATACCAACATGTTAATCAGCATAAGATACCAACATGTTAATCATCATAAGATACCAACATGTTAATCAGCATAAGATACCAACAGGTTAATCAGCATAAGATACCAACATGTTAATCATCATAAGATACCAACAGGTTAATCAGCATAAGATACCAACAGGTTAATCAGCATAAGATACCAACATATTAATCATCATAAGATACCAACAGGTTAATCAGCATAAGATACCAACAGGTTAATCAGCATAAGATACCAACAGGTTAATCAGCATAAGATACCAACAGGTTAATCAGCATAAGATACCAACAGGTTAATCATCATAAGATACCAACATGTTAATCATAAGATACCAACAGGTTAATCATCATAAGATACCAACATGTTAATCATCATAAGATACCAACATGTTAATCATCATAAGATACCAACATGTTAATCAGCATAAGATACCAACATGTTAATCATCATAAGATACCAACAGGTTAATCAGCATAAGATACCAACATGTTAATCAGCATAAGATACCAACATGTTAATCATCATAAGATACCAACAGGTTAATCAGCATAAGATACCAACATGTTAATCATCATAAGATACCAACATGTTAATCATCATAAGATACCAACAGGTTAATCATCATAAGATACCAACATGTTAATCAGCATAAGATACCAACATGTTAATCATCATAAGATACCAACAGGTTAATCAGCATAAGATACCAACATGTTAATCAGCATAAGATACCAACATGTTAATCATCATAAGATACCAACAGGTTAATCAGCATAAGATACCAACATGTTAATCATCATAAGATACCAACATGTTAATCAGCATAAGATACCAACATGTTAATCAGCATAAGATACCAACATGTTAATCATCATAAGATACCAACATGTTAATCATCATAAGATACCAACAGGTTAATCAGCATAAGATACCAACATGTTAATCATCATAAGATACCAACAGGTTAATCAGCATAAGATACCAACAGGTTAATCAGCATAAGATACCAACATGTTAATCATCATAAGATACCAACAGGTTAATCAGCATAAGATACCAACAGGTTAATCAGCATAAGATACCAACAGGTTAATCAGCATAAGATACCAACAGGTTAATCAGCATAAGATACCAACAGGTTAATCATCATAAGATACCAACATGTTAATCATAAGATACCAACAGGTTAATCATCATAAGATACCAACATGTTAATCATCATAAGATACCAACATGTTAATCATCATAAGATACCAACATGTTAATCAGCATAAGATACCAACATGTTAATCATCATAAGATACCAACATGTTAATCATCATAAGATACCAACATGTTAATCATCATAAGATACCAACATGTTAATCAGCGTGAGATACCAACATGTTAATCAGCATAAGATACCAACATGTTAATCATCATAAGATACCAACAGGTTAATCAGCATAAGATACCAACAGGTTAATCATCATAAGATACCAACAGGTTAATCAGCATAAGATACCAACAGGTTAATCAGCATAAGATACCAACAGGTTAATCATCATAAGATACCAACAGGTTAATCAGCATAAGATACCAACAGGTTAATCAGCATAAGATACCAACAGGTTAATCATCATAAGATACCAACATGTTAATCATCATAAGATACCAACATGTTAATCATCATAAGATACCAACATGTTAATCAGCATAAGATACCAACATGTTAATCAGCATAAGATACCAACATGTTAATCAGCATAAGATACCAACATGTTAATCATCATAAGATACCAACATGTTAATCATCATAAGATACCAACATGTTAATCAGCATAAGATACCAACATGTTAATCATCATAAGATACCAACATGTTAATCATCATAAGATACCAACATGTTAATCATCATAAGATACCAACATGTTAATCAGCATAAGATACCAACATGTTAATCAGCATAAGATACCAACATGTTAATCAGCATAAGATACCAACATGTTAATCAGCATAAGATACCAACATGTTAATCATCATAAGATACCAACATGTTAATCATAAGATACCAACAGGTTAATCAGCATAAGATACCAACATGTTAATCATCATAAGATACCAACATGTTAATCATCATAAGATACCAACATGTTAATCAGCATAAGATACCAACATGTTAATCAGCATAAGATACCAACATGTTAATCATCATAAGATACCAACATGTTAATCATCATAAGATACCAACATGTTAATCAGCATAAGATACCAACATGTTAATCATCATAAGATACCAACATGTTAATCATCATAAGATACCAACATGTTAATCATCATAAGATACCAACAGGTTAATCAGCATAAGATACCAACATGTTAATCATCATAAGATACCAACAGGTTAATCAGCATAAGATACCAACAGGTTAATCAGCATAAGATACCAACAGGTTAATCATCATAAGATACCAACAGGTTAATCAGCATAAGATACCAACAGGTTAATCAGCATAAGATACCAACAGGTTAATCAGCATAAGATACCAACATGTTAATCATCATAAGATACCAACATGTTAATCATCATAAGATACCAACATGTTAATCAGCATAAGATACCAACATGTTAATCAGCATAAGATACCAACATGTTAATCAGCATAAGATACCAACATGTTAATCATCATAAGATACCAACATGTTAATCATCATAAGATACCAACATGTTAATCAGCATAAGATACCAACATGTTAATCATCATAAGATACCAACATGTTAATCATCATAAGATACCAACATGTTAATCATCATAAGATACCAACATGTTAATCAGCATAAGATACCAACATGTTAATCAGCATAAGATACCAACATGTTAATCAGCATAAGATACCAACATGTTAATCAGCATAAGATACCAACATGTTAATCATCATAAGATACCAACATGTTAATCATAAGATACCAACAGGTTAATCAGCATAAGATACCAACATGTTAATCATCATAAGATACCAACATGTTAATCATCATAAGATACCAACATGTTAATCAGCATAAGATACCAACATGTTAATCAGCATAAGATACCAACATGTTAATCATCATAAGATACCAACATGTTAATCATCATAAGATACCAACATGTTAATCAGCATAAGATACCAACATGTTAATCATCATAAGATACCAACATGTTAATCATCATAAGATACCAACATGTTAATCATCATAAGATACCAACAGGTTAATCAGCATAAGATACCAACATGTTAATCAGCATAAGATACCAACATGTTAATCATCATAAGATACCAACAGGTTAATCAGCATAAGATACCAACAGGTTAATCAGCATAAGATACCAACAGGTTAATCATCATAAGATACCAACAGGTTAATCAGCATAAGATACCAACAGGTTAATCAGCATAAGATACCAACAGGTTAATCAGCATAAGATACCAACATGTTAATCATCATAAGATACCAACATGTTAATCATCATAAGATACCAACATGTTAATCAGCATAAGATACCAACATGTTAATCAGCATAAGATACCAACATGTTAATCAGCATAAGATACCAACATGTTAATCATCATAAGATACCAACATGTTAATCATCATAAGATACCAACATGTTAATCAGCATAAGATACCAACATGTTAATCATCATAAGATACCAACATGTTAATCATCATAAGATACCAACATGTTAATCATCATAAGATACCAACATGTTAATCAGCATAAGATACCAACATGTTAATCAGCATAAGATACCAACATGTTAATCAGCATAAGATACCAACATGTTAATCAGCATAAGATACCAACATGTTAATCATCATAAGATACCAACATGTTAATCATAAGATACCAACAGGTTAATCAGCATAAGATACCAACATGTTAATCATCATAAGATACCAACATGTTAATCATCATAAGATACCAACATGTTAATCAGCATAAGATACCAACATGTTAATCAGCATAAGATACCAACATGTTAATCATCATAAGATACCAACATGTTAATCAGCATAAGATACCAACATGTTAATCATCATAAGATACCAACATGTTAATCAGCATAAGATACCAACATGTTAATCAGCATAAGATACCAACATGTTAATCAGCATAAGATACCAACATGTTAATCATCATAAGATACCAACATGTTAATCAGCATAAGATACCAACATGTTAATCAGCATAAGATACCAACATGTTAATCAGCATAAGATACCAACATGTTAATCAGCATTCGTAAATCAAAGGACAGACAACGCAATGACCAAATGAAAAATGACAAACAACGATCTACAAAACACTACACAGAAAAATAAAGATCGAGCCACACGAACGCCATGATAAATCATGATTCATGATACATCAAGGAAATTATTGTCATAAATATACTTTATTTTTTAATTAATCAAGTTAGTTGCCCTGATTTTGGAAGTGGGTCTTTTCAATAATTAAGTAGAATCTTTATGTATGTATTACTTCTTATCACCAAGTTTCACAACGGGTGGCTCTAGTGAACAGCAACTGCTCATTCTTTGGGGCAATTGGGTTCACTCGGTTTTTAGTGGGCTTCGTGTTACACAATCTTTTCTTTTCTGGGTATTGTTTTGTAGATCCTTGGCTGTCCTCTTGTCCTTTTTGGCCATTGTGCTGTTTGTCCTTTGCTTTGCGGCTTCTGATTACCCCCTTTCGCATTTTCAAACTTTTTTATGAAACCTGTATGGTGTTTAACGTCACTTTCAACAATATTTCAGTTGTATCATGGCGGTCATCTTTATTGGTTGAGGAAACCGGAGTACCCGGAGAAAACAACCGACCTGCCACAAGTCACAGACAAGCTTTATCGCATAATGTTGTATCGAGTATACCTCGCCATGAGCTTTATTCGAACTCACAACTTTAGTAGTGATAGACACTGATTGCATAGTTAGTTATAAATCCAACTACCATACAATTACGACCACCACGGCCGCGTAAGACTTTGGTAGAAGTAGAAATATATAATTAGATAATATACACATCGTCATTACATATGAGATCATAGTCAGGGCAGTAACGATGCACACATGCCAAATAACCAAATATGGACTTTTGTATGTGGTCATTTAAAATCGAAATATCTTAAATATAAAGAAGGTTCATTTGTAATTTATATTTGACACAACCTGTATGTTTGAAGATCTCTAATATAGATAAATCAGATTTTTCCATCGATCTCATGTTGTCCGCAAAAATTCCAATATGGCGCTATTCGTTTCTTTAATCATGCCTTGCCATTACTACAGGGCTACATCATCGTATGCATTAAATTCGATATCGATAATTTTTTTTACTAAACCACCTCCAAGAAAATTTCATAAGTTTGTTTAATTTGTGTCAATTATCCTTTTTGCTTTTTTGAACAAACAAAATATGCTTAAACTAAACCAACTCTGACCAAATTATTTTCTATGACTACTTTGATCATAATTGTACTCTACATTGACTCTGAACAGAACTGTATTCTACACTGACTTTGACTCATTCATACTTTATCACCGGGTTTCTAACAAAAGTAACACGACGGGTGTCACATGTGGAGCAAGAACTGCTTGTACTTCCGGAGTACCTGAGTTCATTACCGGTTTTAGCTGATTTACGGATCAATTTTGAAATGAGAACTTCCTTTTTTTGTGTCTTTAGGACATTCAGTTCTGTCTGATCTTTGTTTTATTATGCATTCAATAATAATTTAATGTTTCATTGCTGTTGCTTTGTCAAACCAGATTGTGATATGTACATGTGATGGTCATTGCACTTTACCATTGTCATAAATAATAAATAATAAAACGAAAAGAAAAAACACATACTGTGGCAACAGTTCCAAAATTCAATCGCAAAATCGTAGAAACATCGACAAAATCAATATCCCTGACACACAAATACCTGATCGTTCACTCTCCTGAAGTGATACAGAGATTACTCTAGAAGGTGGCGGGGTTAAATTAGTTTTGTGGGTCCAAGACTCAAAGATATCAAATTTAGTGTGCACGACGCATTTCTGGACTAAACTAAATATCAGATAGTATACAAAGTAAGACATAATAGTATATCACAATATAATTCCCAATATCACCTCTCATCATCTGTACGCAACAGACAGAATTATTGTCAACAAGGTGATGATGTCTTCTGTAAAAAAAAAAAAAAAAAAAATATCTTCTGAAAAACGTTTTGAAAGACAAGATGAGACGAACCTTTAAAACTCCTTGATTTATTAGTACGAAGATGGTGTAAAAAGTCTGAATATAAACTGGCAGCTACGGCGTAGCGTATGAGTTACTCGAAACGCGGCAGTGGTTGGTATATCTCTATTAAGGTGTGGTAAATTTATGTTGACAAAATGTGAATTGTCTCTTTTGTTATAAATTCTGGTTGCAAGTTGATCATTAATGTCTACAATTTGAGGTAATTGTCAAGAAATAAGGCAGTAGGTAATTGTCAAGAAATAAGGCAGTGGGTAATTGTCAAGAAATAAGGCAGTAGGTAATTGTCAAGAAATAAGGCAGTAGGTAATTGTCAAGAAATAAGGCAGTAGGTAATTGTCAAGAAATAAGGCAGTGGGTAATTGTCAAGAAATAAGGCAGTAGGTAATTGTCAAGAAATAAGGCAGTAGGTAATTGTCAAGAAATAAGGCAGTGGGTAACTGTCAAGAAATAAGGCAGTAGGTAATTGTCAAGAAATAAGGCAGTAGGTAATTTTCAAGAAATAAGGCAGTGGGTAATTGTCAAGAAATAAGGCAGTGGGTAATTGTCAAGAAATAAGGCAGTGGGTAGCTGCTTCTGTTATTTCTTTATCTCAAGTTCATTGGGAGTCCAGCAACATTTCGATTATTAATTGACAGAACATCATCAATGTATCTCTAAGAGAGATAAAAGGCTTAGTTTCTGCAAAACAAAATTGTCATTACTACGTTTTTGTATAATCTCTGCCTCATAAGAATAACAGAATAGGTCGTCAAGAAGAAGGACACATTTGTTCCTATAGGTATGCAGAGGATTTACTGAAAAAAAGTTATCCTCAAGTTATCAATTTGATTTTATTAATGCACACAAGTAAACCATTTGGGTTTTAGCATTACAAAATTTACATAATATACATGTACAGACAAGACAAATAAAGCATACATGACTACATAAAAAATACAGTAACATGAACTAAACCAGAGGCTCTCAAGAGCCTGTATCGTTCACCTGGTTATAAAAAGAACCAATTGGTCCTATGTAAAAACTATGTCCTGCAGTGGTAGTCATCTTGGAATTCCGATCAACATAAAAAACACAGTTTGTAAAGGACCTTCTAATGATTGATGCAGTTTAGATTCAATCAGTGCAATAGCTTCAGAGAAGAAAAGATTTCTGTATTTTCCCATACGGTCCTGTTTTAATACTATCAGCTGTGGTGGCAGCCATCTTGGATTTCGGATCGGCATACAAAAAAAACTTTTAAGAGGACCTTCAAATGATTATTCCTGGGTAGATTGGCTTCAATTAGCCAATTGGTTTAAGACAAGCGGTTTGAAACATTTTCCCCATAGGGTCCAAAGTTAAACTAAGTCCTGCCGTAGCCGCCATTTTGAATTTCACATCGGAACAAAAAGCCTATAGTTTGTAGAGGACCATCCAATGAATATTCATGTTCAATTTGGCTTCAATCATTTTTGTAGTTTCTGAAAAGAAGGCATTTGAGCATTTTCCCATAGGATCCAATCTATTTCCTGCAGTGGCGGCCATCTTGGATTTTCGATCGGCATAAAAATCCTACCTTTTGTAGAGGACCTTCCAATGATCATTGTTGGGCAGTTTGGTTTAAATTGTCCAAGTGGTTTCAGAGAGGAAGCGTTTTGAGACACTTTTCCCATAGGGTCCAATGTTAAAATAAGTCCTGCCGTAGCCGCCATCTTCCATTTTATATCGGAACAAAAACCTAAACTTTGTAGAGGACCTTGCAATGAGCATTCCTGTCTAGTTTGGATTCAGTCTGATTTGTAGTTTCTGAGAAGAAGGCATTTGAACATTTTCCCAGTGTCCAATGTTAATCTATGTCCTGCGGTGGCGGCCATCTTGGATTTCCGATCGGCATAAAAACAGAAATTGCATATGATCATTCCTGGGCAGTTTGGTTTCAATTGTCCAAGTGGTTTCAGAGAAGAAGCGTTTTGAAACATTTTCCCCATAGGGTCCAATGCTAAACTAAGTCCTACCGTAGCCGCCATTTTGAATTTCATATCGGAACAAAAAATCTAAAGTTTGTAGAGGACCATCCAATGAACATTCATGTTCAGTTTGGCATTAATCATATTTGTAGTTTCTGAAAAGAAGGCATTTGAACATTTTCCCATAGGGTCCAATGTTAAGCTATGTCCTGTGGTGGTGGCTATCTTGGATTTTCGATAGGCATAAAAAACGAAATTTGGTAAAGGACATTCCAATGATCATTCTTTTACAGTTTGCGTTCAGTCAGTTCATTAGTTTCAGAGAAGAAGATCTTTGAAATTTCAGCCAATCAGAGCAATGTTGAATATCCGACTGGAACAAAAAACAGAAACTTTGTAGAGGACCATCCAAGGAACATTCCTGCTAAGCTTGGTTCCAATTGGCCCAGTGGTTTCGGAGAAGAAGCTTGAAATGTGAAAAGTTTAGACGACGGACGACAGACGACGGACGCCAAGTGATGGCAATAGTTCACATGGACCTTTGGTCTGGTCCAGGTGAACTAAAAACTCTCACATACTGATCATGTATTAATTTGCTGTGTAGTACCTTTTGTACTTTGGTTTGGTGCTTGACAAAATAAGTGACCAACAACTATAAACTTATAACGTTGCCTACCATAAGTTAACTCATGACCCACAACTATCAACTTATAACGTTGCCTACCATAAGTTAACTCGTGACCCACAACTATAAACTTATAACGTTGCCTACCATAAGTTAACTCGACCCAAAACTATCAACTTATAACGTTGCCTACCACCATAAGTTAACTCATGACCCACAACTATCAACTTATAACGTTGCCTACCATAAGTTAACTCATGACCCACAACTATAAACTTATAACGTTGCCTACCATAAGTTAACTCATGACCCACAACTATCAACTTATAACGTTGCCTACCATAAGTTAACTCATGAGCCACAACTATAAACTTATAACGTTGCCTACCATAAGTTAACTCATGACCCACAACAATCAACTTAAAACGTTGCCTACCATAAGTTAACTCATGACCCACAACTATCAACTTATAACGTTGCCTACCATAAGTTAACTCATGAGCCACAACTATAAACTTATAACGTTGCCTACCATAAGTTAACGCATGACCCACAACAATCAACTTATAACATTGCCTACCATAAGTTAATTCATGACCCACAACTATAAACTTATAACGTTGCCTACCACCATAAGTTAAGTCATGACCCACAACTATCAACTTATAAGGTTGCCTACCATAAGTTAACTCATGAGCCACAACTATCAACTTATAACGTTGCCTACCATAAGTTAACTCATGAGCCACAACTATCAACTTATAACGTTGCCTACCATAAGTTAACTCATGACCCACAACTATCAACTTATAACGTTGCCTACCATAAGTTAACTCATGAGCCACAACTATAAACTTATAACGTTGCCTACCATAAGTTAACGCATGACCCACAACTATCAACTTATAACGTTGCCTACCATAAGTTAACTCATGACCCACAACTATCAACTTATAACGTTGCCTACCATAAGTTAACTCATGAGCCACAACTATAAACTTATAACGTTGCCTACCATAAGTTAACGCATGACCCACAACTATCAACTTATAACGTTGCCTACCATAAGTTAACTCATGACCCACAACTATCAACTTATAACGTTGCCTACCATAAGTTAACTCATGAGCCACAACTATCAACTTATAACGTTGCCTACCATAAGTTAACGCATGACCCACAACTATAAACTTATAACGTTGCCTACCATAAGTTAACGCATGACCCTTAACTATAAACTTATAACGTTGCCTACCATAAGTTAACTCATGACCCACAACTATCAACTTATAACGTTGCCCACCATAAGTTAACACATGACCCACAACTATCAACTTATAACATTGCCTACCATAAGTTAACTCATGACCCACAACTATAAACTTATAACGTTGCCTACCACCATAAGTTAACTCATGACCCATAACTATAAACTTATAACGTTGCCTACCATAAGTTAACGCATGACCCACAACTATAAACTTATAACGTTGCCTACCATAAGTTAACTCATGAGCCACAACTATAAACTTATAACGTTGCCTACCATAAGTTAACGCATGACCCTTAACTATCAACTTAAAACGTTGCCTACCATAAGTTAACTCATGACCCACAACTATCAACTTATAACGTTGCCCACCATAAGTTAACACATGACCCACAACTATCAACTTATAACATTGCCTACCATAAGTTAACTCATGACCCACAACTATCAACTTATAACGTTGCCCACCATAAGTTAACTCATGACCCACAACTATCAACTTATAACGTTGCCTACCATAAGTTAACTCATGACCCACAACTATCAACTTATAACGTTGCCCACCATAAGTTAACTCATGACCCACAACTATCAACTTATAACATTGCCTACCATAAGTTAACTCATGACCCACAACTATAAGCTTATAACATTGCCTACCACCATAAGTTAACTCATGACCCATAACTATAAACTTATAACGTTGCCTACCTAAGTTAACGCATGACCCACAACTATCAACTTATAACATTGCCTACCATAAGTTAACTCATGACCCACAACTATAAACTTATAACGTTGCCTACCACCATAAGTTAACTCATGACCCTCAACTATCAACTTATAACATTGCCTACCATAAGTTAAGTCATGACCCACAACTATGATAAACTTATAACGTTGCCTACCATAAGTTAACTCATGATCCACAACTATAAACTTATAACATTTCCTACCACCAAAAGTTAACTCATGACCCACAACTATCAACTTATAACGTTGCCTTCCACCATAAGTTAACTCATGACCCACAACTATAAACTTATAACGTTGCCTACCACCATAAGTTAACTCATGACCCACAACTATAAACTTATAACATTGCCTACCACCAAAAGTTAACTCATGACCCACAACTATAAACTTATAACGTTGCCTACCATAAGTTAACTCATGACCCACAACTATAAACTTATAACATTGCCTACCACCAAAAGTTAACGCATGACCCACAACTATAAACTTATAACATTGCCTACCATAAGTTAACTCATGACCCACAACTATAAACTTATAACGTTGCCTACCACCATAAGTTAACTCATGACCCACAACTATAAACTTATAACATTGCCTACCACCAAAAGTTAACGCATGACCCACAACTATAAACTTATAACATTGCCTACCATAAGTTAACTCATGACCCACAACTATAAACTCATAACATTGCCTACCTTAAGTTAAGTCATGACCGACAACTATAAACTTATAACGTTGCCTACCTTAAGTTAACTCATGACCCACAACAATAAACTCATAACATTGCCTACCTTAAGTTAAGTCATGACCGACAACTATAAACTTATAACGTTGCCTACCATAAGTTAACTCATGACCCACAACTATAAACTTATAACGTTGCCTACCATAAGTTAGCTCATGAGCCACAACTATAAACTTATAAAGTTGCCTACCATAAGTTAACTCATGAGCCACAACTATCAACTTATAGCATTGCCTACCACCATAAGTTAACTCATGACCCACAACTATAAACTTATAACGTTGCCTACCATAAGTTAACTCATGACCCACAACTATAAACTTATAACATTGCCTACCATAAGTTAGCTCATGACCCACAACTATAAACTTATAACGTTGCCTACCATAAGTTAACTCATGACCCACAACTATAAACTTATAACATTGCCTACCATAAGTTAACTCATGACCCACAACTAACAACTTATAACGTTGCCTACCATAAGTTAACTCATGAGCCACAACTATCAACTTATAACGTTGCCTACCATAAGTTAACTCATGACCCGCAACTATAAACTTATAACGTTGCCTACCATAAGTTAAGTCATGACCCACAACTATCAACTTATAACGTTGCCTACCATAAGTTAACTCATGGCCCACAACTATAAACTTATAACGTTGCCTACCATAAGTTAACTCAAGACCCACAACTATAAACTTATAACGTTGCTTACCATAAGTTAACTCATGACCTACAACTATAAACTTATAACGTTGCCTACCATTTTTAGTGGTAGAGTGCGCTATGAATTTATTTTTTTTGAACGGTTTTCACGAGGAGTGTTAGTGTAAAGTGTAGAAAAGTCAAAAGTTTGGATCGATGAAAATTTTCGATAATATCAAATATTAAATATGAATTGATTTGCATTGGTCATGACCCATAACTATAAACTTATAACGTTGCCTACCATAAGTTAACGCATGACCCACAACTATAAACTTATAACGTTGCCTACCATAAGTTAACTCATGAGCCACAACTATAAACTTATAACGTTGCCTACCATAAGTTAACGCATGACCCTTAACTATCAACTTAAAACGTTGCCTACCATAAGTTAACTCATGACCCACAACTATCAACTTATAACGTTGCCCACCATAAGTTAACACATGACCCACAACTATCAACTTATAACATTGCCTACCATAAGTTAACTCATGACCCACAACTATCAACTTATAACGTTGCCCACCATAAGTTAACTCATGACCCACAACTATCAACTTATAACGTTGCCTACCATAAGTTAACTCATGACCCACAACTATCAACTTATAACGTTGCCCACCATAAGTTAACTCATGACCCACAACTATCAACTTATAACATTGCCTACCATAAGTTAACTCATGACCCACAACTATAAGCTTATAACATTGCCTACCACCATAAGTTAACTCATGACCCATAACTATAAACTTATAACGTTGCCTACCATAAGTTAACGCATGACCCACAACTATCAACTTATAACATTGCCTACCATAAGTTAACTCATGACCCACAACTATAAACTTATAACGTTGCCTACCACCATAAGTTAACTCATGACCCTCAACTATCAACTTATAACATTGCCTACCATAAGTTAAGTCATGACCCACAACTATGATAAACTTATAACGTTGCCTACCATAAGTTAACTCATGATCCACAACTATAAACTTATAACATTTCCTACCGCCAAAAGTTAACTCATGACCCACAACTATCAACTTATAACGTTGCCTTCCACCATAAGTTAACTCATGACCCACAACTATAAACTTATAACGTTGCCTACCACCATAAGTTAACTCATGACCCACAACTATAAACTTATAACATTGCCTACCACCAAAAGTTAACTCATGACCCACAACTATAAACTTATAACGTTGCCTACCATAAGTTAACTCATGACCCACAACTATAAACTTATAACATTGCCTACCACCAAAAGTTAACGCATGACCCACAACTATAAACTTATAACATTGCCTACCATAAGTTAAGTCATGACCCACAACTATCAACTTATAACGTTGCCTACCATAAGTTAACTCATGGCCCACAACTATAAACTTATAACGTTGCCTACCATAAGTTAACTCAAGACCCACAACTATAAACTTATAACGTTGCTTACCATAAGATAACTCATGACCTACAACTATAAACTTATAACGTTGCCTACCATTTTTAGTGGTAGAGTGCGCTATGAATTTATTTTTTTTGAACGGTTTTCACGAGGAGTGTTAGTGTAAAGTGTAGAAAAGTCAAAAGTTTGGATCGATGAAAATTTTCGATAATATCAAATATTAAATATGAATTGATTTGCATTGGTCATGACCCATAACTATAAACTTATAACGTTGCCTACCATAAGTTAACGCATGACCCACAACTATAAACTTATAACGTTGCCTACCATAAGTTAACTCATGAGCCACAACTATAAACTTATAACGTTGCCTACCATAAGTTAACGCATGACCCTTAACTATCAACTTAAAACGTTGCCTACCATAAGTTAACTCATGACCCACAACTATCAACTTATAACGTTGCCCACCATAAGTTAACACATGACCCACAACTATCAACTTATAACATTGCCTACCATAAGTTAACTCATGACCCACAACTATCAACTTATAACGTTGCCCACCATAAGTTAACTCATGACCCACAACTATCAACTTATAACGTTGCCTACCATAAGTTAACTCATGACCCACAACTATCAACTTATAACGTTGCCCACCATAAGTTAACTCATGACCCACAACTATCAACTTATAACATTGCCTACCATAAGTTAACTCATGACCCACAACTATAAGCTTATAACATTGCCTACCACCATAAGTTAACTCATGACCCATAACTATAAACTTATAACGTTGCCTACCATAAGTTAACGCATGACCCACAACTATCAACTTATAACATTGCCTACCATAAGTTAACTCATGACCCACAACTATAAACTTATAACGTTGCCTACCACCATAAGTTAACTCATGACCCTCAACTATCAACTTATAACATTGCCTACCATAAGTTAAGTCATGACCCACAACTATGATAAACTTATAACGTTGCCTACCATAAGTTAACTCATGATCCACAACTATAAACTTATAACATTTCCTACCGCCAAAAGTTAACTCATGACCCACAACTATCAACTTATAACGTTGCCTTCCACCATAAGTTAACTCATGACCCACAACTATAAACTTATAACGTTGCCTACCACCATAAGTTAACTCATGACCCACAACTATAAACTTATAACATTGCCTACCACCAAAAGTTAACTCATGACCCACAACTATAAACTTATAACGTTGCCTACCATAAGTTAACTCATGACCCACAACTATAAACTTATAACATTGCCTACCACCAAAAGTTAACGCATGACCCACAACTATAAACTTATAACATTGCCTACCATAAGTTAACTCATGACCCACAACTATAAACTTATAACGTTGCCTACCACCATAAGTTAACTCATGACCCACAACTATAAACTTATAACATTGCCTACCACCAAAAGTTAACGCATGACCCACAACTATAAACTTATAACATTGCCTACCATAAGTTAACTCATGACCCACAACTATAAACTCATAACATTGCCTACCTTAAGTTAAGTCATGACCGACAACTATAAACTTATAACGTTGCCTACCTTAAGTTAACTCATGACCCACAACAATAAACTCATAACATTGCCTACCTTAAGTTAAGTCATGACCGACAACTATAAACTTATAACGTTGCCTACCATAAGTTAACTCATGACCCACAACTATAAACTTATAACGTTGCCTACCATAAGTTAACGCATGACCCGCAACTATAAACTTATAACGTTGCCTACCATAAGTTAGCTCATGAGCCACAACTATAAACTTATAAAGTTGCCTACCATAAGTTAACTCATGAGCCACAACTATCAACTTATAGCATTGCCTACCACCATAAGTTAACTCATGACCCACAACTATCAACTTATAACGTTGCCTACCATAAGTTAACTCATGACCCACAACTATAAACTTATAACATTGCCTACCATAAGTTAGCTCATGACCCACAACTATAAACTTATAACGTTGCCTACCATAAGTTAACTCATGACCCACAACTATAAACTTATAACATTGCCTACCATAAGTTAACTCATGACCCACAACTATCAACTTATAACGTTGCCTACCATAAGTTAACTCATGAGCCACAACTATCAACTTATAACGTTGCCTACCATAAGTTAACTCATGACCCGCAACTATAAACTTATAACGTTGCCTACCATAAGTTAAGTCATGACCCACAACTATCAACTTATAACGTTGCCTACCATAAGTTAACTCATGGCCCACAACTATAAACTTATAACGTTGCCTACCATAAGTTAACTCAAGACCCACAACTATAAACTTATAACGTTGCTTACCATAAGTTAACTCATGACCTACAACTATAAACTTATAACGTTGCCTACCATTTTTAGTGGTAGAGTGCGCTATGAATTTATTTTTTTTGAACGGTTTTCACGAGGAGTGTTAGTGTAAAGTGTAGAAAAGTCAAAAGTTTGGATCGATGAAAATTTTCGATAATATCAAATATTAAATATGAATTGATTTGCATTGGTCATGACCCATAACTATAAACTTATAACGTTGCCTACCATAAGTTAACGCATGACCCACAACTATAAACTTATAACGTTGCCTACCATAAGTTAACTCATGAGCCACAACTATAAACTTATAACGTTGCCTACCATAAGTTAACTCATGACCCACAACTATAAACTTATAACATTGCCTACCACCAAAAGTTAACTCATGACCCACAACTATAAACTTATAACATTGCCTACCACCAAAAGTTAACTCATGACCCACAACTATAAACTTATAACGTTGCCTACCATAAGTTAACTCATGACCCACAACTATAAACTTATAACATTGCCTACCACCAAAAGTTAACGCATGACCCACAACTATAAACTTATAACATTGCCTACCATAAGTTAAGTCATGACCCACAACTATCAACTTATAACGTTGCCTACCATAAGTTAACTCATGGCCCACAACTATAAACTTATAACGTTGCCTACCATAAGTTAACTCAAGACCCACAACTATAAACTTATAACGTTGCTTACCATAAGTTAACTCATGACCTACAACTATAAACTTATAACGTTGCCTACCATTTTTAGTGGTAGAGTGCGCTATGAATTTATTTTTTTTGAACGGTTTTCACGAGGAGTGTTAGTGTAAAGTGTAGAAAAGTCAAAAGTTTGGATCGATGAAAATTTTCGATAATATCAAATATTAAATATGAATTGATTTGCATTGGTCATGACCCATAACTATAAACTTATAACGTTGCCTACCATAAGTTAACGCATGACCCACAACTATAAACTTATAACGTTGCCTACCATAAGTTAACTCATGAGCCACAACTATAAACTTATAACGTTGCCTACCATAAGTTAACGCATGACCCTTAACTATCAACTTAAAACGTTGCCTACCATAAGTTAACTCATGACCCACAACTATCAACTTATAACGTTGCCCACCATAAGTTAACACATGACCCACAACTATCAACTTATAACATTGCCTACCATAAGTTAACTCATGACCCACAACTATCAACTTATAACGTTGCCCACCATAAGTTAACTCATGACCCACAACTATCAACTTATAACGTTGCCTACCATAAGTTAACTCATGACCCACAACTATCAACTTATAACGTTGCCCACCATAAGTTAACTCATGACCCACAACTATCAACTTATAACATTGCCTACCATAAGTTAACTCATGACCCACAACTATAAGCTTATAACATTGCCTACCACCATAAGTTAACTCATGACCCATAACTATAAACTTATAACGTTGCCTACCATAAGTTAACGCATGACCCACAACTATCAACTTATAACATTGCCTACCATAAGTTAACTCATGACCCACAACTATAAACTTATAACGTTGCCTACCACCATAAGTTAACTCATGACCCTCAACTATCAACTTATAACATTGCCTACCATAAGTTAAGTCATGACCCACAACTATGATAAACTTATAACGTTGCCTACCATAAGTTAACTCATGATCCACAACTATAAACTTATAACATTTCCTACCGCCAAAAGTTAACTCATGACCCACAACTATCAACTTATAACGTTGCCTTCCACCATAAGTTAACTCATGACCCACAACTATAAACTTATAACGTTGCCTACCACCATAAGTTAACTCATGACCCACAACTATAAACTTATAACATTGCCTACCACCAAAAGTTAACTCATGACCCACAACTATAAACTTATAACGTTGCCTACCATAAGTTAACTCATGACCCACAACTATAAACTTATAACATTGCCTACCACCAAAAGTTAACGCATGACCCACAACTATAAACTTATAACATTGCCTACCATAAGTTAACTCATGACCCACAACTATAAACTTATAACGTTGCCTACCACCATAAGTTAACTCATGACCCACAACTATAAACTTATAACATTGCCTACCACCAAAAGTTAACGCATGACCCACAACTATAAACTTATAACATTGCCTACCATAAGTTAACTCATGACCCACAACTATAAACTCATAACATTGCCTACCTTAAGTTAAGTCATGACCGACAACTATAAACTTATAACGTTGCCTACCTTAAGTTAACTCATGACCCACAACAATAAACTCATAACATTGCCTACCTTAAGTTAAGTCATGACCGACAACTATAAACTTATAACGTTGCCTACCATAAGTTAACTCATGACCCACAACTATAAACTTATAACGTTGCCTACCATAAGTTAACGCATGACCCGCAACTATAAACTTATAACGTTGCCTACCATAAGTTAGCTCATGAGCCACAACTATAAACTTATAAAGTTGCCTACCATAAGTTAACTCATGAGCCACAACTATCAACTTATAGCATTGCCTACCACCATAAGTTAACTCATGACCCACAACTATCAACTTATAACGTTGCCTACCATAAGTTAACTCATGACCCACAACTATAAACTTATAACATTGCCTACCATAAGTTAGCTCATGACCCACAACTATAAACTTATAACGTTGCCTACCATAAGTTAACTCATGACCCACAACTATAAACTTATAACATTGCCTACCATAAGTTAACTCATGACCCACAACTATCAACTTATAACGTTGCCTACCATAAGTTAACTCATGAGCCACAACTATCAACTTATAACGTTGCCTACCATAAGTTAACTCATGACCCGCAACTATAAACTTATAACGTTGCCTACCATAAGTTAAGTCATGACCCACAACTATCAACTTATAACGTTGCCTACCATAAGTTAACTCATGGCCCACAACTATAAACTTATAACGTTGCCTACCATAAGTTAACTCAAGACCCACAACTATAAACTTATAACGTTGCTTACCATAAGTTAACTCATGACCTACAACTATAAACTTATAACGTTGCCTACCATTTTTAGTGGTAGAGTGCGCTATGAATTTATTTTTTTTGAACGGTTTTCACGAGGAGTGTTAGTGTAAAGTGTAGAAAAGTCAAAAGTTTGGATCGATGAAAATTTTCGATAATATCAAATATTAAATATGAATTGATTTGCATTGGTCATGCTCAAGGGAAGATTAATTTAGATTTTAACTAGAACTGTGAGTGACCTCACTGAGTGATACCCCCCGCTTGCAATACTATGTTGTTCAAACTTTGGAATACAGGTATATTAGCAAGTTACCTATGAAAAATGAACGGATATGGAGTTAGGTCAAGGAGACAACATCCCGGTATTCCTTCATGCACATCTGCAGGTTGTGTACTACAACTGTGTAAAGTTCCATAAAAATTCAATAAGCCGTTTAGGAGGAGTTGCGCTTACAAGGTACATGCCCCCCCCCCCCCCTTTTCGTGAAAGTATAAGCTGAATTATCTCCCCTTTTAAATTTTGGACAGCAACCACATTCCTTCATGCACATCTGCAGGTAGTGCACTACAACTGAGTAAAGCTTCACAAAACTCCAATAAGCCGTTTAGGAGGAGTTGCGCTTACAAGGTACATGGACGGACGGACGGACAGGGTGATTCCTATATACCCCACCCCCCCAAACTTTGTTTGCGGGGGGTATAATAAAATATCGAAAAAACGTTTGTTGTGACATATATTTATGTAAAACAAAACTACACATGATAGAATACAAGTACCAGTTAAATCAACAATGACATTTCAAGAGCTTTCGAAGTGTTCTTCACTCTATACTTTCTGCTGAAAACCTTCAGTTTGGTGTAGATCAGTAGGATTTCTAAAATCTTAATGATGAGAAAGCAGTTACCTACAGTCACTATTTTTCTTTAAGATACATAATATTATGGACATTTTTTTATAATTAATATTGAAATATATTTTCCAAAAAAAGAAACGCAACATGTGAAAAAATATAATTTACTTCAAATTTTCAACATCATTTTAAATACAGAAATAAGCATTACATTACACTGAAATTTGACACAGTGGTTGTTCAGACTTCAAAAAATTTTGTGAGAGTATATATATTAGATTTAGATAAAGAAATCATTACAATATGATATGGAACATTGGCATTATTATCCATAATTTATAAAAGAGTTATTACGTATATTACATGATATTTGTCTAGACATAGATCTAAAATGCCACACTCCTGACTCCGTTTTGTGAAACGGTCAAATAAACACAGGAAGTTCTTTCAAAAGTAAAATGATTAATTCTACACCTGATAAACTAATTGTTCATATTAACTTGTCTTTAGTCGCCACCATGATTTAGTTAGCCGTTACGGAATATCAGTGTCACAAATGACCAAGGATATGTTCCACCTGTCGTAAACACATCCCAGTCCTTTCCTCATTCAATATCACCAGGTTTGTAACTAGAGTAAAACGACTGGTACCACTAGTGAAGAAGGAACTGCTTACCCTTCCAGAGCACCTGAGTTCATTCTCGGTTTTACTGAGGCTCGTGTTCCTCGATGTTTTGTTTTCTGTATTGTGTTTTATAGATCATCGTTTGACCGTTTCGATTAAGTCTGGTTTTCTCCTTTACTAATTAACGTTTACGATCATTATACGCCATCATCAAACTGTTTCAATGTCTCTGATATTTCAAATTTTCGACCAAGAATATGACAATACAATTGAAACAGTTTGATGATGTCGTATAATGATCGTAAACGTTATGCAGTAAATAAAAAAAAAACGTGTTTGTAGGTACAGATATAGTAGAAACGACAACTCTGGTACAACAAAATTACCAACATTAAAGAGAAAGAAAAATAAAGTTCAAAGTGGGCCATCAATACAATTATGAAATTAAATATTTCTTGGTATAAAAATAAATGTTTCTGAATGTTTTATACGATTCTTCTTTGTAAGTACATTCTCTTCGTTAATGAAGACATTGTACATGGTATTGTCTTCATGGAGTACTTCGTCTTACAACTCCTATTGATCTGGATAAGAAGGCTATTGATGTCTGCAACATCCTTTTCTGTTTTATTCCGTTGGTCGTTCCAATTCTTTTTCATATCTGCCAAATTCGTTATTATAGATGATAAGAAACCATTTTTATCTAAATATACTACAAAAGAAACCATGTTAATTTTAAAAATATTGTGTTGAACATTAACAAAAGATTGTACACGTACTCAACAAATGTTACAGAATACTGAACGAGCAATCAGAAATGGATAATATAGAGAAACTGGTAACATAGGGTACACAGCACACAAGTCAAGGACAACAAACATTAGAGAATACCGAACGAGCAATCAGAAATGGACAATCCTTAGAAACTGGCAACATAGGGTACACAGGACACAAGTCGAGGACAACAAACATTAGAAAATACACAAGGAGCAATCAGAAATGGACAATCCTGAGAAACTGGCAACATAGGGAACACAGGACACAAGTCAAGGACAACAAACATTAGAAAATACAAAAGGAGCAATCAGAAATCGACAATCCTGAGAAACTGGCAACATAGGGAACACAGGACACACGTCAAGGACAACAAACATTAGAGAATACACAACGAGCAATCACAAATGGACAATCCTGAGAAACTGGCAACATAGGGAACACAGGACACAAGTCAAGGACAACAAACATTAGAGAATACAAAAGGAGCAATCAGAAATGGACAATCCTGAGAAACTGGCAACATAGGGAACACAGGACACAAGTCAAGGACAACAAACATTAGAGAATACACAAGGAGCAATCAGAAATGGACAATCCTGAGAAACTGGCAACATAGGGTACACAGGACACAAGTCGAGGACAACAAACGATAGAGAATACTGAACGAGCAATCAGAAATGGACAATCCAGAGAAACTGGCAACATAGGGTACACAAGACACAAGTCAAGGACAACAAACATTAGAGAATACACAAGGAGCAATCATAAATGGACAATCCTGAGAAACTGACAACATAGGGAACACAGGACACAAGTTGAGGACAACAAACGATAGAGAATACACAAGGAGCAATCAGAAATGGACAATCCTGAGAAACTGGCAACATAGGGTACACAGGACACAAGTCGAGGACAACAAACATTAGAGAATACACAAGGAGCAATCAGAAATGGACAATCCAGGGAAACTGCCAACATAGGGTACACAGGACACAAGTCGAGGACAACAAACATTAGAGAATACCGAACAAGCAATCAGAAATGGACAATCCTGAGAAACTGGTAACATAGGGTACACAGGACACAAGTCGAGGACAACAAACATTAGAGAATACCGAACGAGCAATCAGAAATGGACAATCCAGAGAAACTGGTAACATAGGGTACACAGGACACAAGTCGAGGACAACAAACATTAGAGAATACCGAACGAGCAATCAGAAATGAACAATCCTGAGAAACTGATAACATAGGGTACACAGGACACAAGTCAAGGACAACAAACATTAGAGAATACACAAGGTGCAATCAGAAATGGACAATCCTGAGACACTGGCAACATAGGGTACACAAGACACAAGTCGAGGACAACAAACATTAGAGAATACACAATGTGCAATCAGAAAGGGACAATCCTGAGACACTGGCAACATAGGGTACACAGGACACAAGTCAAGGACAACACACATTAGAGAATAACGAACGAGCAATCAGAAATGGACAATCCAGAGAAACTGGCAACATAGGGTGAACAGGACACAAGTCGACGACAACAAACATTAGAGAATACCGAACGAGCAATCAGAAATGGACAATCCTGAGAAACTGGCAACAAGGGGTACACAGGACACAAGTCAAGGACAACAAACATTAGAGAATACACAAGGTGCAATCAGAAATGGACAATCCTGAGACACTGGCAACATAGGGTACACAGGACACAAGTCGAGGACAACAAACATTAGAGAATACACAAGGAGCAATCAGAAATGGACAATCCAGGGAAACTGCCAACATAGGGTACACAGGACACAAGTCGAGGACAACAAACATTAGAGAATACCGAACGAGCAATCAGAAATGGACAATCCTGAGAAACTGGTAACATAGGGTACACAGGACACAAATCGATGACAACAAACATTAGAGAATACTGAACGAGCAATCAGAAATGGACAATCCTGAGAAACTGGTAACATAGGGTACACAGGACACAAGTCAAGGACAACAAACATTAGAGAATAACGAACGAGCAATCAGAAATGGACAATCCTGAGAAACTGGCAACATAGGGTGCACAGGACACAAGTCGAGGACAACAAACATTAGAGAATACCGAACAAGCAATCAGAAATGGACAATCCTGAGAAACTGGTAACATAGGGTACACAGGACACAAGTCGAGGACAACAAACATTAGAGAATACCGAACGAGCAATCAGAAATGGACAATCCTGAGAAACTGGCAACATAGGGTACACAGGACACAAGTCAAGGAAAACAAACATTAGAGAATACACAAGGAGCAATCAGAAATGGACAATCCTGAGACACTGGCAACATAGGGTACACAGGACAAAAGTCGAGGACAACAAACAATAGATGATACCGAACGAGCAATCAGAAATGGACGATCCTGAGAAACTGGTAACATAGGGTACACAGGACACAAGTCAAGGACAACAAACATTAGAGAATACACAAGGTGCAATCAGAAATGGACAATCCTGAGACACTGGCAACATAGGGTACACAGGACACAAGTCGAGGACAACAAACATTAGAGAATACACAATGTGCAATCAGAAATGGACAATCCTGAGACACTGGCAACATAGGGTACACAGGACACAAGTCAAGGACAACACACATTAGAGAATAACGAACGAGCAATCAGAAATGGACAATCCAGAGAAACTGGCAACATAGGGTGAACAGGACACATGTCGACGACAACAAACATTAGAGAATACCGAACGAGCAATCAGAAATGGACAATCCTGAGAAACTGGCAACATAGGGTACACAGGACACAAGTCAAGGACAACAAACATTAGAGAATACCGAACGAGCAATCAGAAATGGACAATCCTGAGACACTGGCAACATAGGGTACACAGGACACAAGTCGAGGACAACAAACATTAGAGAATACACAAGGAGCAATCAGAAATGGACAATCCAGGGAAACTGCCAACATAGGGTACACAGGACACAAGTCGAGGACAACAAACATTAGAGAATACCGAACAAGCAATCAGAAATGAGCAATCCTGAGAAACTGGTAACATAGGGTACACAGGACACAAGTCGAGGACAACAAACATTAGAGAATACCGAACGAGCAATCAGAAATGGACAATCCTGAGAAACTGGCAACATAGGGTACACAGGACACAAGTCAAGGAAAACAAACATTAGAGAATACACAAGGAGCAATCAGAAATGGACAATCCTGAGACACTGGCAACATAGGGTTCACAGGACACAAGTCGAGGACAACAAACAATAGATGATACCGAACGAGCAATCAGAAATGGACAATCCTGAGAAACTGGCAACATAGGGTACACAGGACACAAGTCAAGGAAAACAAACATTAGAGAATACACAAGGAGCAATCAGAAATGGACAATCCTGAGACACTGGCAACATAGGGTACACAGGACACAAGTCGAGGACAACAAACAATAGATGATACCGAACGAGCAATTAGAAATGGACAATCCTGAGAAACTGGTAACATAGGGTACACAGGACACAAGTCAAGGACAACAAACATTAGAGAATACACAAGGTGCAATCAGAAATGGACAATCCTGAGAAACTGGTAACATAGGGTACACAGGACACAAGTCAAGGACAACAAACATTAGAGAATAACGAACGAGCAATCAGAAATGGACAATCCTGAGAAACTGGCAACATAGGGTGCACAGGACACAAGTCGAGGACAACAAACATTAGAGAATACCGAACAAGCAATCAGAAATGGACAATCCTGAGAAACTGGTAACATAGGGTACACAGGACACAAGTCGAGGACAACAAACATTAGAGAATACCGAACGAGCAATCAGAAATGGACAATCCTGAGAAACTGGCAACATAGGGTACACAGGACACAAGTCAAGGAAAACAAACATTAGAGAATACACAAGGAGCAATCAGAAATGGACAATCCTGAGACACTGGCAACATAGGGTACACAGGACAAAAGTCGAGGACAACAAACAATAGATGATACCGAACGAGCAATCAGAAATGGACGATCCTGAGAAACTGGTAACATAGGGTACACAGGACACAAGTCAAGGACAACACACATTAGAGAATAACGAACGAGCAATCAGAAATGGACAATCCAGAGAAACTGGCAACATAGGGTGAACAGGACACATGTCGACGACAACAAACATTAGAGAATACCGAACGAGCAATCAGAAATGGACAATCCTGAGAAACTGGCAACATAGGGTACACAGGACACAAGTCAAGGACAACAAACATTAGAGAATAAACAAGGTGCAATCAGAAATGGACAATCCTGAGACACTGGCAACATAGGGTACACAGGACACAAGTCGAGGACAACAAACATTAGAGAATACACAAGGAGCAATCAGAAATGGACAATCCAGGGAAACTGCCAACATAGGGTACACAGGACACAAGTCGAGGACAACAAACATTAGAGAATACCGAACAAGCAATCAGAAATGGACAATCCTGAGAAACTGGCAACATAGGGTGCACAGGACACAAGTCGAGGACAACAAACATTAGAGAATACCGAACAAGCAATCAGAAATGGACAATCCTGAGAAACTGGTAACATAGGGTACACAGGACACAAGTCGAGGACAACAAACATTAGAGAATACCGAACGAGCAATCAGAAATGGACAATCCTGAGAAACTGGCAACATAGGGTACACAGGACACAAGTCAAGGAAAACAAACATTAGAGAATACACAAGGAGCAATCAGAAATGGACAATCCTGAGACACTGGCAACATAGGGTACACAGGACAAAAGTCGAGGACAACAAACAATAGATGATACCGAACGAGCAATCAGAAATGGACGATCCTGAGAAACTGGTAACATAGGGTACACAGGACACAAGTCAAGGACAACACACATTAGAGAATAACGAACGAGCAATCAGAAATGGACAATCCAGAGAAACTGGCAACATAGGGTGAACAGGACACATGTCGACGACAACAAACATTAGAGAATACCGAACGAGCAATCAGAAATGGACAATCCTGAGAAACTGGCAACATAGGGTACACAGGACACAAGTCAAGGACAACAAACATTAGAGAATAAACAAGGTGCAATCAGAAATGGACAATCCTGAGACACTGGCAACATAGGGTACACAGGACACAAGTCGAGGACAACAAACATTAGAGAATACACAAGGAGCAATCAGAAATGGACAATCCAGGGAAACTGCCAACATAGGGTACACAGGACACAAGTCGAGGACAACAAACATTAGAGAATACCGAACAAGCAATCAGAAATGAGCAATCCTGAGAAACTGGTAACATAGGGTACACAGGACACAAGTCGAGGACAACAAACATTAGAGAATACCGAACGAGCAATCAGAAATGGACAATCCTGAGAAACTGGCAACATAGGGTACACAGGACACAAGTCAAGGAAAACAAACATTAGAGAATACACAAGGAGCAATCAGAAATGGACAATCCTGAGACACTGGCAACATAGGGTTCACAGGACACAAGTCGAGGACAACAAACAATAGATGATACCGAACGAGCAATCAGAAATGGACAATCCTGAGAAACTGGCAACATAGGGTACACAGGACACAAGTCAAGGAAAACAAACATTAGAGAATACACAAGGAGCAATCAGAAATGGACAATCCTGAGACACTGGCAACATAGGGTACACAGGACACAAGTCGAGGACAACAAACAATAGATGATACCGAACGAGCAATTAGAAATGGACAATCCTGAGAAACTGGTAACATAGGGTACACAGGACACAAGTCAAGGACAACAAACATTAGAGAATACACAAGGTGCAATCAGAAATGGACAATCCTGAGACACTGGCAACATAGGGTACACAGGACACAAGTCAAGGACAACAAACATTAGAGAATAACGAACGAGCAATCAGAAATGGACAATCCTGAGAAACTGGCAACATAGGGTGCACAGGACACAAGTCGAGGACAACAAACATTAGAGAATACCGAACAAGCAATCAGAAATGGACAATCCTGAGAAACTGGTAACATAGGGTACACAGGACACAAGTCGAGGACAACAAACATTAGAGAATACCGAACGAGCAATCAGAAATGGACAATCCTGAGAAACTGGCAACATAGGGTACACAGGACACACGTCAAGGAAAACAAACATTAGAGAATACACAAGGAGCAATCAGAAATGGACAATCCTGAGACACTGGCAACATAGGGTACACAGGACAAAAGTCGAGGACAACAAACAATAGATGATACCGAACGAGCAATCAGAAATGGACGATCCTGAGAAACTGGTAACATAGGGTACACAGGACACAAGTCAAGGACAACAAACATTAGAGAATACACAAGGTGCAATCAGAAATGGACAATCCTGAGACACTGGCAACATAGGGTACACAGGACACAAGTCGAGGACAACAAACATTAGAGAATACACAATGTGCAATCAGAAATGGACAATCCTGAGACACTGGCAACATAGGGTACACAGGACACAAGTCAAGGACAACACACATTAGAGAATAACGAACGAGCAATCAGAAATGGACAATCCAGAGAAACTGGCAACATAGGGTGAACAGGACACAAGTCGACGACAACAAACATTAGAGAATACCGAACGAGCAATCAGAAATGGACAATCCTGAGAAACTGGCAACATAGGGTACACAGGACACAAGTCAAGGACAACAAACATTAGAGAATAAACAAGGTGCAATCAGAAATGGACAATCCTGAGACACTGGCAACATAGGGTACACAGGACACAAGTCGAGGACAACAAACATTAGAGAATACACAAGGAGCAATCAGAAATGGACAATCCAGGGAAACTGCCAACATAGGGTACACAGGACACAAGTCGAGGACAACAAACATTAGAGAATACCGAACAAGCAATCAGAAATGAGCAATCCTGAGAAACTGGTAACATAGGGTACACAGGACACAAGTCGAGGACAACAAACATTAGAGAATACCGAACGAGCAATCAGAAATGGACAATCCTGAGAAACTGGCAACATAGGGTACACAGGACACAAGTCAAGGAAAACAAACATTAGAGAATACACAAGGAGCAATCAGAAATGGACAATCCTGAGACACTGGCAACATAGGGTACACAGGACACAAGTCGAGGACAACAAACAATAGATGATACCGAACGAGCAATCAGAAATGGACAATCCTGAGAAACTGGCAACATAGGGTACACAGGACACAAGTCAAGGAAAACAAACATTAGAGAATACACAAGGAGCAATCAGAAATGGACAATCCTGAGACACTGGCAACATAGGGTACACAGGACACAAGTCGAGGACAACAAACAATAGATGATACCGAACGAGCAATTAGAAATGGACAATCCTGAGAAACTGGTAACATAGGGTACACAGGACACAAGTCAAGGACAACAAACATTAGAGAATACACAAGGTGCAATCAGAAATGGACAATCCTGAGACACTGGCAACATAGGGTACACAGGACACAAGTCGAGGACAACAAACATTAGAGAATACACAATGTGCAATCAGAAATGGACAATCCTGAGACACTGGCAACATAGGGTACACAGGACACAAGTCAAGGACAACACACATTAGAGAATAACGAACGAGCAATTAGAAATGGACAATCCAGAGAAACTGGCAACATAGGGTGAACAGGACACAAGTCGACGACAACAAACATTAGAGAATACCGAACGAGCAATCAGAAATGGACAATCCTGAGACACTGGCAACATAGGGTACACAGGACACAAGTCAAGGACAACAAACATTAGAGAATACACAAGGTGCAATCAGAAATGGACAATCCTGAGACACTGGCAACATAGGGTACACAGGACACAAGTCGAGGACAACAAACAATAGATGATACCGAACGAGCAATTAGAAATGGACAATCCTGAGAAACTGGTAACATAGGGTACACAGGACACAAGTCAAGGACAACAAACATTAGAGAATACACAAGGTGCAATCAGAAATGGACAATCCTGAGACACTGGCAACATAGGGTACACAGGACACAAGTCGAGGACAACAAACATTAGAGAATACACAATGTGCAATCAGAAATGGACAATCCTGAGACACTGGCAACATAGGGTACACAGGACACAAGTCAAGGACAACACACATTAGAGAATAACGAACGAGCAATTAGAAATGGACAATCCAGAGAAACTGGCAACATAGGGTGAACAGGACACAAGTCGACGACAACAAACATTAGAGAATACCGAACGAGCAATCAGAAATGGACAATCCTGAGACACTGGCAACATAGGGTACACAGGACACAAGTCAAGGACAACAAACATTAGAGAATACACAAGGTGCAATCAGAAATGGACAATCCTGAGACACTGGCAACATAGGGTACACAGGACACAAGTCGAGGACAACAAACATTAGATGATACCGAACGAGCAATCAGAAATGGACAATCCTGAGAAACTGGCAACAAAGGGTACACAGGACACAAGTCAAGGAAAACAAACATTAGAGAATACACAAGGAGCAATCAGAAATGGACAATCCTGAGACACTGGCAACATAGGGTACACAGGACACAAGTCGAGGACAACAAACATTAGATGATACCGAACGAGCAATCAGAAATGGACAATCCTGAGAAACTGGCAACAAAGGGTACACAGGACACAAGTCAAGGAAAACAAACATTAGAGAATACACAAGGAGCAATCAGAAATGGACAATCCTGAGACACTGGCAACATAGGGTACACAGGACACAAGTCGAGGACAACAAACAATAGATGATACCGAACGAGAGACAATCCTGAGAAACTGGTAACATAGGGTACACAGGACACAAGTCAAGGACAACAAACATTAGAGAATACACAAGGTGCAATCAGAAATGGACAATCCTGAGACACTGGCAACATAGGGTACACAGGACACAAGTCGAGGACAACAAACATTAGAGAATACACAATGTGCAATCAGAAATGGACAATCCTGAGACACTGGCAACATAGGGTACACAGGACACAAGTCAAGGACAACACACATTAGAGAATAACGAACGAGCAATCAGAAATGGACAATCCAGAGAAACTGGCAACATAGGGTGAACAGGACACAAGTCGACGACAACAAACATTAGAGAATACCAAACGAGCAATCAGAAATGGACGATCCTGTGACACTGGCAACATAGGGTACACAGGACACAAGTCGAGGACAACAAACAATAGATGATACCGAACGAGCAATCAGAAATGGACAATCCTGAGAAACTGGCAACATAGGGTACACAGGACACAAGTCAAGGAAAACAAACATTAGAGAATACACAAGGAGCAATCAGAAATGGACAATCCTGAGACACTGGCAACATAGGGTACACAGGACACAAGTCGAGGACAACAAACATTAGAGAATACACAATGTGCAATCAGAAATGGACAATCCTGAGACACTGGCAACATAGGGTACACAGGACACAAGTCAAGGACAACACACATTAGAGAATAACGAACGAGCAATCAGAAATGGACAATCCAGAGAAACTGGCAACATAGGGTGAACAGGACACAAGTCGACGACAACAAACATTAGAGAATACCGAACGAGCAATCAGAAATGGACAATCCTGAGAAACTGGTAACATAGGGTACACAGGACACAAGTCGAGGACAACAAACATTAGAGAATACACAAGGAGCAATCAGAAATGGACAATCCAGGGAAACTGCCAACATAGGGTACACAGGACACAAGTCGAGGACAACAAACATTAGAGAATACCAAACAAGCAATCAGAAATGGACAATCCTGAGAAACTGGTAACATAGGGTACACAGGACACAAGTCGAGGACAACACACATTAGAGAATTCCGAACGAGCAATCATAAATGGACAATTCAGAGAAACTGGTAACATAGGGTACACAGGACACAAGTCGAGGACAACAAACATTAGAGAATACCGAACGAGCAATCAGAAATGGACAATCCTGAGAAACTGATAACATAGGGAACACAGGACACAAGTCAAGGACAACAAACATTAGAGAATACACAAGGTGCAATCAGAAATGGACAATCCTGAGACACTGGCAACATAGGGTACACAGGACACAAGTCGAGGACAACAAACATTAGAGAATACACAATGTGCAATCAGAAATTGACAATCCTGAGACACTGGCAACAAAGGGTACACAGGACACAAGTCAAGGACAACACACATTAGAGAATAAATAACGAGCAATCAGAAATGGACAATCCAGAGAAACTGGCAACATAGGGTGAACAGGACACAAGTCGACGACAACAAACATTAGAGAATACCGAACGAGCAATCAGAAATGGACAATCCTGAGAAACTGGTAACATAGGGTACACAGGACACAAATCGATGACAACAAACATTAGAGAATACCGAACAAGCAATCAGAAATGGACAATCCTGAGAAACTGGTAACATAGGGTACACAGGACACAAGTCAAGGACAACAAACATTAGAGAATAACGAACGAGCAATCAGAAATGGACAATCCTGAGAAACTGGCAACATAGGGTGCACAGGACACAAGTCGAGGACAACAAACATTAGAGAATACCGAACAAGCAATCAGAAATGGACAATCCTGAGACACTGGTAACATAGGGTACACAGGACACAAGTCGAGGACAACAAACATTAGAGAATACCGAACAAGCAATCAGAAATGGACAATCCTGAGAAACTGGCAACATAGGGTACACAGGACACAAGTCAAGGAAAACAAACATTAGAGAATACACAAGGAGCAATCAGAAATGGACAATCCTGAGACACTGGCAACATAGGGTACACAGGACACAAGTCGAGGACAACAAACAATAGATGATACCGAACGAGCAATCAGAAATGGACGATCCTGAGAAACTGGTAACATAGGGTACACAGGACACAAGTCAAGGACAACAAACATTAGAGAATACACAAGGTGCAATCAGAAATGGACAATCCTGAAACACTGGCAACATAGGGTACACAGGACACAAGTCAAGGACAACAAACATTAGAGAATACACAAGGTGCAATCAGAAATGGACAATCCTGAGACACTGGCAACATAGGGTACACAGGACACAAGTCGAGGACAACAAACATTAGAGAATACACAAGGAGCAATCAGAAATGGACAATCCAGGGAAACTGCCAACATAGGATACACAGGACACAAGTCGAGGACAACAAACATTAGAGAATACCGAACAAGCAATCAGAAATGGACAATCCTGAGAAACTGGTAACATAGGGTACACAGGACGCAAGTCGAGGACAACAAACATTAGAGAATACCGAACGAGCAATCAGAAATGGACAATCCAGAGAAACTGGTAACATAGGGTACACAGGACACAAGTCGAGGACAACAAACATTAGAGAATACCGAACGAGCAATCAGAAATGGACAATCCTGAGAAACTGATAACATAGGGTACACAGGACACAAGTCAAGGACAACAAACATTAGAGAATACACAAGGTGCAATCAGAAAGGGACAATCCTGAGACACTGGCAACATAGGGTACACAGGACACAAGTCAAGGACAACACACATTAGAGAATAACGAACGAGCAATCAGAAATGGACAATCCAGAGAAACTGGCAACATAGGGTGAACAGGACACAAGTCGACGACAACAAACATTAGAGAATACCGAACGAGCAATCAGATATGGACAATCCTGAGAAACTGGCAACATGGGGTACACAGGACACAAGTCAAGGACAACAAACATTAGAGAATACACAAGGTGCAATCAGAAATGGACAAACCTGAGACACTGGCAACATAGGGTACACAGGACACAAGTCGAGGACAACAAACATTAGAGAATACACAAGGAGAAATCAGAAATGGACAATCCAGGGAAACTGCCAACATAGGGTACACAGGACACAAGTCGAGGACAACAAACATTAGAGAATACCGAACGAGCAATCAGAAATGGACAATCCTGAGAAACTGGTAACATAGGGTACACAGGACACAAATCGATGACAACAAACATTAGAGAATACCGAACGAGCAATCAGAAATGGACAATCCTGAGAAACTGGTAACATAGGGTACACAAGACACAAGTCGAGGACAATAAACATTAGAGAAAACCGAACGAGCAATCAGAAATGGACAATCCAGAGAAACTGGCAACATAGGGGTACACAGGACACAAGACGAGGACAACAAACATTAGAGAATACCGAACGAGCAATCAGAAATGGACAATCCTGAGAAACTGGTAACATAGGGTACACATGACACAAGTCGAGGACAACAAACATTAGAGAATACCGAACGAGCAATCAGAAATGAACAATCCTGAGAAACTGGTAACATAGGGTACACAGGACACAAGTCGAGGACAACAAACATTAGAGAATACCGAATGATCAATCAGAAATGGACAATCCTGAGAAACTGGTAACATAGGGTACACAGGATACAAGTCGAGGACAACAAACATTAGAGAATACCGAACGAGCAATCAGAAATGGACAATCCAGAGAAACTGGCAACATAGGGTACACAGGACACAAGTCTAGGACAACAAACGTTAGAGAATACCGAACGAGCAATCAGAAATGGACAATCCAGAGAAACTGGCAACATAGGGTACACAGGACACAAGTCAAGGACATCAAACATTAGAGAATACCGAACGAGCAATCAGAAATGGACAATCCAGAGAAACTGGCAACATAGGGTACACAGGACACAAGTCGAGGACACCAAACATTAGAGAATAACGAACGAGCAATCAGAAATTGACAATCCAGAGAAACTGGCAACATAGGGTACACAGGACACAAGTCAAGGACAACAAACATTAGAGAATACCAAACGAGCAATCAGAAATGGACAATCCAGAGAAACTGGCAACATAGGGTACACAGGACACAAGTCAAGGACACCAAACATTAGAGAATACAAAAGGTGCAATCAGAAATGGACAATCCTGAGACACTGGCAACATAGGGTACACAGGACACAAGTTGAGGACAACAAACAATAGAGAATACACAAGGTGCAATCAGAAATGGACAATCCTGAGACACTGGCAACTTAGGGTACACAGGACACAAGTCGAGGACAACAAACATTAGAGAATACACAAGGTGCAATCAGAAATGGACAATCCTGAGAAACTGGCAACATAGGGTACACAGCACACAAGTCGAGGACAACAAACATTAGAGAATACCAAACGAGCAATCAGATATGGACAATCCAGAGAAACTGGTAACATAGGGTACACAGGACACAAGTCAAGGAAAACACACATTAGAGAATACACAAGGAGCAATCAGAAATGGACAATCCTGAGACACTGGCAACATAGGGTACACAGGACACAAGTCGAGGACAACAAACAATATATGATACCGAACGAGCAATCAGAAATGGACAATCCTGAGAAACTGGTAACATAGGGTACACAGGACACAAGTCGAGGACAACAAACATTAGAGAATACACAAGGTGCAATCAGAAAGAGACAATCCTGAGACACTGGCAACATAGGGTACACAGGACACAAGTCAAGGACATCAAACATTAGAGAATACCGAACGAGCAATCAGAAATGGACAATCCAGAAAAACTGGCAACATAGGGTACACAGGACACAAGTCGAGGACACCAAACATTAGAGAATAACGAACGAGCAATCAGAAATTGACAATCCAGAGAAACTGGCAACATAGGGTACACAGGACACAAGTCGAGGACAACAAACATTAGAGAATACCGAACGAGCAATCAGAAATGGACAATCCTGAGAAACTGATAACATAGGGAACACAGGACACAAGTCAAGGACAACAAACATTAGAGAATACACAAGGTGCAATCAGAAATGGACAATCCTGAGACACTGGCAACATAGGGTACACAGGACACAAGTCGAGGACAACAAACATTAGAGAATACACAATGTGCAATCAGAAATTGACAATCCTGAGACACTGGCAACAAAGGGTACACAGGACACAAGTCAAGGACAACACACATTAGAGAATAAATAACGAGCAATCAGAAATGGACAATCCAGAGAAACTGGCAACATAGGGTGAACAGGACACAAGTCGACGACAACAAACATTAGAGAATACCGAACGAGCAATCAGAAATGGACAATCCTGAGAAACTGGTAACATAGGGTACACAGGACACAAATCGATGACAACAAACATTAGAGAATACCGAACAAGCAATCAGAAATGGACAATCCTGAGAAACTGGTAACATAGGGTACACAGGACACAAGTCAAGGACAACAAACATTAGAGAATAACGAACGAGCAATCAGAAATGGACAATCCTGAGAAACTGGCAACATAGGGTGCACAGGACACAAGTCGAGGACAACAAACATTAGAGAATACCGAACAAGCAATCAGAAATGGACAATCCTGAGACACTGGTAACATAGGGTACACAGGACACAAGTCGAGGACAACAAACATTAGAGAATACCGAACAAGCAATCAGAAATGGACAATCCTGAGAAACTGGCAACATAGGGTACACAGGACACAAGTCAAGGAAAACAAACATTAGAGAATACACAAGGAGCAATCAGAAATGGACAATCCTGAGACACTGGCAACATAGGGTACACAGGACACAAGTCGAGGACAACAAACAATAGATGATACCGAACGAGCAATCAGAAATGGACGATCCTGAGAAACTGGTAACATAGGGTACACAGGACACAAGTCAAGGACAACAAACATTAGAGAATACACAAGGTGCAATCAGAAATGGACAATCCTGAAACACTGGCAACATAGGGTACACAGGACACAAGTCAAGGACAACAAACATTAGAGAATACACAAGGTGCAATCAGAAATGGACAATCCTGAGACACTGGCAACATAGGGTACACAGGACACAAGTCGAGGACAACAAACATTAGAGAATACACAAGGAGCAATCAGAAATGGACAATCCAGGGAAACTGCCAACATAGGATACACAGGACACAAGTCGAGGACAACAAACATTAGAGAATACCGAACAAGCAATCAGAAATGGACAATCCTGAGAAACTGGTAACATAGGGTACACAGGACACAAGTCGAGGACAACAAACATTAGAGAATACCGAACGAGCAATCAGAAATGGACAATCCAGAGAAACTGGTAACATAGGGTACACAGGACACAAGTCGAGGACAACAAACATTAGAGAATACCGAACGAGCAATCAGAAATGGACAATCCTGAGAAACTGATAACATAGGGTACACAGGACACAAGTCAAGGACAACAAACATTAGAGAATACACAAGGTGCAATCAGAAAGGGACAATCCTGAGACACTGGCAACATAGGGTACACAGGACACAAGTCAAGGACAACACACATTAGAGAATAACGAACGAGCAATCAGAAATGGACAATCCAGAGAAACTGGCAACATAGGGTGAACAGGACACAAGTCGACGACAACAAACATTAGAGAATACCGAACGAGCAATCAGATATGGACAATCCTGAGAAACTGGCAACATGGGGTACACAGGACACAAGTCAAGGACAACAAACATTAGAGAATACACAAGGTGCAATCAGAAATGGACAAACCTGAGACACTGGCAACATAGGGTACACAGGACACAAGTCGAGGACAACAAACAATAGATGATACCGAACGAGCAATCAGAAATGGACGATCCTGAGAAACTGGTAACATAGGGTACACAGGACACAAGTCAAGGACAACAAACATTAGAGAATACACAAGGTGCAATCAGAAATGGACAATCCTGAAACACTGGCAACATAGGGTACACAGGACACAAGTCAAGGACAACAAACATTAGAGAATACACAAGGTGCAATCAGAAATGGACAATCCTGAGACACTGGCAACATAGGGTACACAGGACACAAGTCGAGGACAACAAACATTAGAGAATACACAAGGAGCAATCAGAAATGGACAATCCAGGGAAACTGCCAACATAGGATACACAGGACACAAGTCGAGGACAACAAACATTAGAGAATACCGAACAAGCAATCAGAAATGGACAATCCTGAGAAACTGGTAACATAGGGTACACAGGACACAAGTCGAGGACAACAAACATTAGAGAATACCGAACGAGCAATCAGAAATGGACAATCCAGAGAAACTGGTAACATAGGGTACACAGGACACAAGTCGAGGACAACAAACATTAGAGAATACCGAACGAGCAATCAGAAATGGACAATCCTGAGAAACTGATAACATAGGGTACACAGGACACAAGTCAAGGACAACAAACATTAGAGAATACACAAGGTGCAATCAGAAAGGGACAATCCTGAGACACTGGCAACATAGGGTACACAGGACACAAGTCAAGGACAACACACATTAGAGAATAACGAACGAGCAATCAGAAATGGACAATCCAGAGAAACTGGCAACATAGGGTGAACAGGACACAAGTCGACGACAACAAACATTAGAGAATACCGAACGAGCAATCAGATATGGACAATCCTGAGAAACTGGCAACATGGGGTACACAGGACACAAGTCAAGGACAACAAACATTAGAGAATACACAAGGTGCAATCAGAAATGGACAAACCTGAGACACTGGCAACATAGGGTACACAGGACACAAGTCGAGGACAACAAACATTAGAGAATACACAAGGAGAAATCAGAAATGGACAATCCAGGGAAACTGCCAACATAGGGTACACAGGACACAAGTCGAGGACAACAAACATTAGAGAATACCGAACGAGCAATCAGAAATGGACAATCCTGAGAAACTGGTAACATAGGGTACACAGGACACAAATCGATGACAACAAACATTAGAGAATACCGAACGAGCAATCAGAAATGGACAATCCAGAGAAACTGGTAACATAGGGTACACAAGACACAAGTCGAGGACAATAAACATTAGAGAAAACCGAACGAGCAATCAGAAATGGACAATCCAGAGAAACTGGCAACATAGGGGTACACAGGACACAAGACGAGGACAACAAACATTAGAGAATACCGAACGAGCAATCAGAAATGGACAATCCTGAGAAACTGGTAACATAGGGTACACATGACACAAGTCGAGGACAACAAACATTAGAGAATACCGAACGAGCAATCAGAAATGGACAATCCTGAGAAACTGGCAACATAGGGTGCACAGGACACAAGTCGAGGACAACAAACATTAGAGAATACCGAACAAGCAATCAGAAATGGACAATCCTGAGACACTGGTAACATAGGGTACACAGGACACAAGTCGAGGACAACAAACATTAGAGAATACCGAACAAGCAATCAGAAATGGACAATCCTGAGAAACTGGCAACATAGGGTACACAGGACACAAGTCAAGGAAAACAAACATTAGAGAATACACAAGGAGCAATCAGAAATGGACAATCCTGAGACACTGGCAACATAGGGTACACAGGACACAAGTCGAGGACAACAAACAATAGATGATACCGAACGAGCAATCAGAAATGGACGATCCTGAGAAACTGGTAACATAGGGTACACAGGACACAAGTCAAGGACAACAAACATTAGAGAATACACAAGGTGCAATCAGAAATGGACAATCCTGAAACACTGGCAACATAGGGTACACAGGACACAAGTCAAGGACAACAAACATTAGAGAATACACAAGGTGCAATCAGAAATGGACAATCCTGAGACACTGGCAACATAGGGTACACAGGACACAAGTCGAGGACAACAAACATTAGAGAATACACAAGGAGCAATCAGAAATGGACAATCCAGGGAAACTGCCAACATAGGATACACAGGACACAAGTCGAGGACAACAAACATTAGAGAATACCGAACAAGCAATCAGAAATGGACAATCCTGAGAAACTGGTAACATAGGGTACACAGGACACAAGTCGAGGACAACAAACATTAGAGAATACCAAACGAGCAATCAGAAATGGACAATCCAGAGAAACTGGTAACATAGGGTACACAGGACACAAGTCGAGGACAACAAACATTAGAGAATACCGAACGAGCAATCAGAAATGGACAATCCTGAGAAACTGATAACATAGGGTACACAGGACACAAGTCAAGGACAACAAACATTAGAGAATACACAAGGTGCAATCAGAAAGGGACAATCCTGAGACACTGGCAACATAGGGTACACAGGACACAAGTCAAGGACAACACACATTAGAGAATAACGAACGAGCAATCAGAAATGGACAATCCTGAGAAACTGGCAACATAGGGTGCACAGGACACAAGTCGAGGACAACAAACATTAGAGAATACCGAACAAGCAATCAGAAATGGACAATCCTGAGACACTGGTAACATAGGGTACACAGGACACAAGTCGAGGACAACAAACATTAGAGAATACCGAACAAGCAATCAGAAATGGACAATCCTGAGAAACTGGCAACATAGGGTACACAGGACACAAGTCAAGGAAAACAAACATTAGAGAATACACAAGGAGCAATCAGAAATGGACAATCCTGAGACACTGGCAACATAGAGTACACAGGACACAAGTCGAGGACAACAAACAATAGATGATACCGAACGAGCAATCAGAAATGGACGATCCTGAGAAACTGGTAACATAGGGTACACAGGACACAAGTCAAGGACAACAAACATTAGAGAATACACAAGGTGCAATCAGAAATGGACAATCCTGAAACACTGGCAACATAGGGTACACAGGACACAAGTCAAGGACAACAAACATTAGAGAATACACAAGGTGCAATCAGAAATGGACAATCCTGAGACACTGGCAACATAGGGTACACAGGACACAAGTCGAGGACAACAAACATTAGAGAATACACAATGTGCAATCAGAAATTGACAATCCTGAGACACTGGCAACAAAGGGTACACAGGACACAAGTCAAGGACAACACACATTAGAGAATAAATAACGAGCAATCAGAAATGGACAATCCAGAGAAACTGGCAACATAGGGTGAACAGGACACAAGTCGACGACAACAAACATTAGAGAATACCGAACGAGCAATCAGAAATGGACAATCCTGAGAAACTGGTAACATAGGGTACACAGGACACAAATCGATGACAACAAACATTAGAGAATACCGAACAAGCAATCAGAAATGGACAATCCTGAGAAACTGGTAACATAGGGTACACAGGACACAAGTCAAGGACAACAAACATTAGAGAATAACGAACGAGCAATCAGAAATGGACAATCCTGAGAAACTGGCAACATAGGGTGCACAGGACACAAGTCGAGGACAACAAACATTAGAGAATACCGAACAAGCAATCAGAAATGGACAATCCTGAGACACTGGTAACATAGGGTACACAGGACACAAGTCGAGGACAACAAACATTAGAGAATACCGAACAAGCAATCAGAAATGGACAATCCTGAGAAACTGGCAACATAGGGTACACAGGACACAAGTCAAGGAAAACAAACATTAGAGAATACACAAGGAGCAATCAGAAATGGACAATCCTGAGACACTGGCAACATAGGGTACACAGGACACAAGTCGAGGACAACAAACAATAGATGATACCGAACGAGCAATCAGAAATGGACGATCCTGAGAAACTGGTAACATAGGGTACACAGGACACAAGTCAAGGACAACAAACATTAGAGAATACACAAGGTGCAATCAGAAATGGACAATCCTGAAACACTGGCAACATAGGGTACACAGGACACAAGTCAAGGACAACAAACATTAGAGAATACACAAGGTGCAATCAGAAATGGACAATCCTGAGACACTGGCAACATAGGGTACACAGGACACAAGTCGAGGACAACAAACATTAGAGAATACACAAGGAGCAATCAGAAATGGACAATCCAGGGAAACTGCCAACATAGGATACACAGGACACAAGTCGAGGACAACAAACATTAGAGAATACCGAACAAGCAATCAGAAATGGACAATCCTGAGAAACTGGTAACATAGGGTACACAGGACACAAGTCGAGGACAACAAACATTAGAGAATACCAAACGAGCAATCAGAAATGGACAATCCAGAGAAACTGGTAACATAGGGTACACAGGACACAAGTCGAGGACAACAAACATTAGAGAATACCGAACGAGCAATCAGAAATGGACAATCCTGAGAAACTGATAACATAGGGTACACAGGACACAAGTCAAGGACAACAAACATTAGAGAATACACAAGGTGCAATCAGAAAGGGACAATCCTGAGACACTGGCAACATAGGGTACACAGGACACAAGTCAAGGACAACACACATTAGAGAATAACGAACGAGCAATCAGAAATGGACAATCCAGAGAAACTGGCAACATAGGGTGAACAGGACACAAGTCGACGACAACAAACATTAGAGAATACCGAACGAGCAATCAGATATGGACAATCCTGAGAAACTGGCAACATGGGGTACACAGGACACAAGTCAAGGACAACAAACATTAGAGAATACACAAGGTGCAATCAGAAATGGACAAACCTGAGACACTGGCAACATAGGGTACACAGGACACAAGTCGAGGACAACAAACATTAGAGAATACACAAGGAGAAATCAGAAATGGACAATCCAGGGAAACTGCCAACATAGGGTACACAGGACACAAGTCGAGGACAACAAACATTAGAGAATACCGAACGAGCAATCAGAAATGGACAATCCTGAGAAACTGGTAACATAGGGTACACAGGACACAAATCGATGACAACAAACATTAGAGAATACCGAACGAGCAATCAGAAATGGACAATCCTGAGAAACTGGTAACATAGGGTACACAAGACACAAGTCGAGGACAATAAACATTAGAGAAAACCGAAAGAGCAATCAGAAATGGACAATCCAGAGAAACTGGCAACATAGGGGTACACAGGACACAAGACGAGGACAACAAACATTAGAGAATACCGAACGAGCAATCAGAAATGGACAATCCTGAGAAACTGGTAACATAGGGTACACATGACACAAGTCGAGGACAACAAACATTAGAGAATACCGAACGAGCAATCAGAAATGAACAATCCTGAGAAACTGGTAACATAGGGTACACAGGACACAAGTCGAGGACAACAAACATTAGAGAATACCGAATGATCAATCAGAAATGGACAATCCTGAGAAACTGGTAACATAGGGTACACAGGATACAAGTCGAGGACAACAAACATTAGAGAATACCGAACGAGCAATCAGAAATGGACAATCCAGAGAAACTGGCAACATAGGGTACACAGGACACAAGTCTAGGACAACAAACGTTAGAGAATACCGAACGAGCAATCAGAAATGGACAATCCAGAGAAACTGGCAACATAGGGTACACAGGACACAAGTCAAGGACATCAAACATTAGAGAATACCGAACGAGCAATCAGAAATGGACAATCCAGAGAAACTGGCAACATAGGGTACACAGGACACAAGTCGAGGACACCAAACATTAGAGAATAACGAACGAGCAATCAGAAATTGACAATCCAGAGAAACTGGCAACATAGGGTACACAGGACACAAGTCAAGGACAACAAACATTAGAGAATACCAAACGAGCAATCAGAAATGGACAATCCAGAGAAACTGGCAACATAGGGTACACAGGACACAAGTCAAGGACACCAAACATTAGAGAATACAAAAGGTGCAATCAGAAATGGACAATCCTGAGACACTGGCAACATAGGGTACACAGGACACAAGTTGAGGACAACAAACAATAGAGAATACACAAGGTGCAATCAGAAATGGACAATCCTGAGACACTGGCAACTTAGGGTACACAGGACACAAGTCGAGGACAACAAACATTAGAGAATACACAAGGTGCAATCAGAAATGGACAATCCTGAGAAACTGGCAACATAGGGTACACAGCACACAAGTCGAGGACAACAAACATTAGAGAATACCGAACGAGCAATCAGATATGGACAATCCAGAGAAACTGGTAACATAGGGTACACAGGACACAAGTCAAGGAAAACACACATTAGAGAATACACAAGGAGCAATCAGAAATGGACAATCCTGAGACACTGGCAACATAGGGTACACAGGACACAAGTCGAGGACAACAAACAATATATGATACCGAACGAGCAATCAGAAATGGACAATCCTGAGAAACTGGTAACATAGGGTACACAGGACACAAGTCGAGGACAACAAACATTAGAGAATACACAAGGTGCAATCAGAAAGAGACAATCCTGAGACACTGGCAACATAGGGTACACAGGACACAAGTCAAGGACATCAAACATTAGAGAATACCGAACGAGCAATCAGAAATGGACAATCCAGAGAAACTGGCAACATAGGGTACACAGGACACAAGTCGAGGACACCAAACATTAGAGAATAACGAACGAGCAATCAGAAATTGACAATCCAGAGAAACTGGCAACATAGGGTACACAGGACACAAGTCAAGGACAACAAACATTAGAGAATACCAAACGAGCAATCAGAAATGGAAAATCTAGAGAAACTGGCAACATAGGGTACACAGGAAACAAGTCAAGGACAACAAACATTAGAGAATACCGAACGAGCAATCAGAAATGGACAATCCAGAGAAACTGGCAACATAGGGTACACAGGACACAAGTCAAGGACACCAAACATTAGAGAATACAAAAGGTGCAATCAGAAATGGACAATCCTGAGACACTGGCAACATAGGGTACACAGGACACAAGTTGAGGACAACAAACAATAGAGAATACACAAGGTGCAATCAGAAATGGACAATCCTGAGACACTGGCAACTTAGGGTACACAGGACACAAGTCGAGGACAACAAACATTAGAGAATACACAAGGTGCAATCAGAAATGGACAATCCTGAGAAACTGGCAACATAGGGTACACAGCACACAAGTCGAGGACAACAAACATTAGGGAATACCGAACGAGCAATCAGATATGGACAATCCAGAGAAACTGGTAACATAGGGTACACAGGACACAAGTCAAGGAAAACACACATTAGAGAATACACAAGGAGCAATCAGAAATGGACAATTCTGAGACACTGGCAACATAGGGTACACAGGACACAAGTCGAGGACAACAAACAATATATGATACCGAACGAGCAATCAGAAATGGACAATCCTGAGAAACTGGCAACATGGGGTACACAGGACACAAGTCAAGGACAACAAACATTAGAGAATACACAAGGTGCAATCAGAAATGGACAAACCTGAGACACTGGCAACATAGGGTACACAGGACACAAGTCGAGGACAACAAACATTAGAGAATACACAAGGAGAAATCAGAAATGGACAATCCAGGGAAACTGCCAACATAGGGTACACAGGACACAAGTCGAGGACAACAAACATTAGAGAATACCGAACGAGCAATCAGAAATGGACAATCCTGAGAAACTGGTAACATAGGGTACACAGGACACAAATCGATGACAACAAACATTAGAGAATACCGAACGAGCAATCAGAAATGGACAATCCAGAGAAACTGGTAACATAGGGTACACAAGACACAAGTCGAGGACAATAAACATTAGAGAAAACCGAACGAGCAATCAGAAATGGACAATCCAGAGAAACTGGCAACATAGGGGTACACAGGACACAAGACGAGGACAACAAACATTAGAGAATACCGAACGAGCAATCAGAAATGGACAATCCTGAGAAACTGGTAACATAGGGTACACATGACACAAGTCGAGGACAACAAACATTAGAGAATACCGAACGAGCAATCAGAAATGGACAATCCTGAGAAACTGGCAACATAGGGTGCACAGGACACAAGTCGAGGACAACAAACATTAGAGAATACCGAACAAGCAATCAGAAATGGACAATCCTGAGACACTGGTAACATAGGGTACACAGGACACAAGTCGAGGACAACAAACATTAGAGAATACCGAACAAGCAATCAGAAATGGACAATCCTGAGAAACTGGCAACATAGGGTACACAGGACACAAGTCAAGGAAAACAAACATTAGAGAATACACAAGGAGCAATCAGAAATGGACAATCCTGAGACACTGGCAACATAGGGTACACAGGACACAAGTCGAGGACAACAAACAATAGATGATACCGAACGAGCAATCAGAAATGGACGATCCTGAGAAACTGGTAACATAGGGTACACAGGACACAAGTCAAGGACAACAAACATTAGAGAATACACAAGGTGCAATCAGAAATGGACAATCCTGAAACACTGGCAACATAGGGTACACAGGACACAAGTCAAGGACAACAAACATTAGAGAATACACAAGGTGCAATCAGAAATGGACAATCCTGAGACACTGGCAACATAGGGTACACAGGACACAAGTCGAGGACAACAAACATTAGAGAATACACAAGGAGCAATCAGAAATGGACAATCCAGGGAAACTGCCAACATAGGATACACAGGACACAAGTCGAGGACAACAAACATTAGAGAATACCGAACAAGCAATCAGAAATGGACAATCCTGAGAAACTGGTAACATAGGGTACACAGGACACAAGTCGAGGACAACAAACATTAGAGAATACCAAACGAGCAATCAGAAATGGACAATCCAGAGAAACTGGTAACATAGGGTACACAGGACACAAGTCGAGGACAACAAACATTAGAGAATACCGAACGAGCAATCAGAAATGGACAATCCTGAGAAACTGATAACATAGGGTACACAGGACACAAGTCAAGGACAACAAACATTAGAGAATACACAAGGTGCAATCAGAAAGGGACAATCCTGAGACACTGGCAACATAGGGTACACAGGACACAAGTCAAGGACAACACACATTAGAGAATAACGAACGAGCAATCAGAAATGGACAATCCTGAGAAACTGGCAACATAGGGTGCACAGGACACAAGTCGAGGACAACAAACATTAGAGAATACCGAACAAGCAATCAGAAATGGACAATCCTGAGACACTGGTAACATAGGGTACACAGGACACAAGTCGAGGACAACAAACATTAGAGAATACCGAACAAGCAATCAGAAATGGACAATCCTGAGAAACTGGCAACATAGGGTACACAGGACACAAGTCAAGGAAAACAAACATTAGAGAATACACAAGGAGCAATCAGAAATGGACAATCCTGAGACACTGGCAACATAGAGTACACAGGACACAAGTCGAGGACAACAAACAATAGATGATACCGAACGAGCAATCAGAAATGGACGATCCTGAGAAACTGGTAACATAGGGTACACAGGACACAAGTCAAGGACAACAAACATTAGAGAATACACAAGGTGCAATCAGAAATGGACAATCCTGAAACACTGGCAACATAGGGTACACAGGACACAAGTCAAGGACAACAAACATTAGAGAATACACAAGGTGCAATCAGAAATGGACAATCCTGAGACACTGGCAACATAGGGTACACAGGACACAAGTCGAGGACAACAAACATTAGAGAATACACAATGTGCAATCAGAAATTGACAATCCTGAGACACTGGCAACAAAGGGTACACAGGACACAAGTCAAGGACAACACACATTAGAGAATAAATAACGAGCAATCAGAAATGGACAATCCAGAGAAACTGGCAACATAGGGTGAACAGGACACAAGTCGACGACAACAAACATTAGAGAATACCGAACGAGCAATCAGAAATGGACAATCCTGAGAAACTGGTAACATAGGGTACACAGGACACAAATCGATGACAACAAACATTAGAGAATACCGAACAAGCAATCAGAAATGGACAATCCTGAGAAACTGGTAACATAGGGTACACAGGACACAAGTCAAGGACAACAAACATTAGAGAATAACGAACGAGCAATCAGAAATGGACAATCCTGAGAAACTGGCAACATAGGGTGCACAGGACACAAGTCGAGGACAACAAACATTAGAGAATACCGAACAAGCAATCAGAAATGGACAATCCTGAGACACTGGTAACATAGGGTACACAGGACACAAGTCGAGGACAACAAACATTAGAGAATACCGAACAAGCAATCAGAAATGGACAATCCTGAGAAACTGGCAACATAGGGTACACAGGACACAAGTCAAGGAAAACAAACATTAGAGAATACACAAGGAGCAATCAGAAATGGACAATCCTGAGACACTGGCAACATAGGGTACACAGGACACAAGTCGAGGACAACAAACAATAGATGATACCGAACGAGCAATCAGAAATGGACGATCCTGAGAAACTGGTAACATAGGGTACACAGGACACAAGTCAAGGACAACAAACATTAGAGAATACACAAGGTGCAATCAGAAATGGACAATCCTGAAACACTGGCAACATAGGGTACACAGGACACAAGTCAAGGACAACAAACATTAGAGAATACACAAGGTGCAATCAGAAATGGACAATCCTGAGACACTGGCAACATAGGGTACACAGGACACAAGTCGAGGACAACAAACATTAGAGAATACACAAGGAGCAATCAGAAATGGACAATCCAGGGAAACTGCCAACATAGGATACACAGGACACAAGTCGAGGACAACAAACATTAGAGAATACCGAACAAGCAATCAGAAATGGACAATCCTGAGAAACTGGTAACATAGGGTACACAGGACACAAGTCGAGGACAACAAACATTAGAGAATACCAAACGAGCAATCAGAAATGGACAATCCAGAGAAACTGGTAACATAGGGTACACAGGACACAAGTCGAGGACAACAAACATTAGAGAATACCGAACGAGCAATCAGAAATGGACAATCCTGAGAAACTGATAACATAGGGTACACAGGACACAAGTCAAGGACAACAAACATTAGAGAATACACAAGGTGCAATCAGAAAGGGACAATCCTGAGACACTGGCAACATAGGGTACACAGGACACAAGTCAAGGACAACACACATTAGAGAATAACGAACGAGCAATCAGAAATGGACAATCCAGAGAAACTGGCAACATAGGGTGAACAGGACACAAGTCGACGACAACAAACATTAGAGAATACCGAACGAGCAATCAGATATGGACAATCCTGAGAAACTGGCAACATGGGGTACACAGGACACAAGTCAAGGACAACAAACATTAGAGAATACACAAGGTGCAATCAGAAATGGACAAACCTGAGACACTGGCAACATAGGGTACACAGGACACAAGTCGAGGACAACAAACATTAGAGAATACACAAGGAGAAATCAGAAATGGACAATCCAGGGAAACTGCCAACATAGGGTACACAGGACACAAGTCGAGGACAACAAACATTAGAGAATACCGAACGAGCAATCAGAAATGGACAATCCTGAGAAACTGGTAACATAGGGTACACAGGACACAAATCGATGACAACAAACATTAGAGAATACCGAACGAGCAATCAGAAATGGACAATCCTGAGAAACTGGTAACATAGGGTACACAAGACACAAGTCGAGGACAATAAACATTAGAGAAAACCGAAAGAGCAATCAGAAATGGACAATCCAGAGAAACTGGCAACATAGGGGTACACAGGACACAAGACGAGGACAACAAACATTAGAGAATACCGAACGAGCAATCAGAAATGGACAATCCTGAGAAACTGGTAACATAGGGTACACATGACACAAGTCGAGGACAACAAACATTAGAGAATACCGAACGAGCAATCAGAAATGAACAATCCTGAGAAACTGGTAACATAGGGTACACAGGACACAAGTCGAGGACAACAAACATTAGAGAATACCGAATGATCAATCAGAAATGGACAATCCTGAGAAACTGGTAACATAGGGTACACAGGATACAAGTCGAGGACAACAAACATTAGAGAATACCGAACGAGCAATCAGAAATGGACAATCCAGAGAAACTGGCAACATAGGGTACACAGGACACAAGTCTAGGACAACAAACGTTAGAGAATACCGAACGAGCAATCAGAAATGGACAATCCAGAGAAACTGGCAACATAGGGTACACAGGACACAAGTCAAGGACATCAAACATTAGAGAATACCGAACGAGCAATCAGAAATGGACAATCCAGAGAAACTGGCAACATAGGGTACACAGGACACAAGTCGAGGACACCAAACATTAGAGAATAACGAACGAGCAATCAGAAATTGACAATCCAGAGAAACTGGCAACATAGGGTACACAGGACACAAGTCAAGGACAACAAACATTAGAGAATACCAAACGAGCAATCAGAAATGGACAATCCAGAGAAACTGGCAACATAGGGTACACAGGACACAAGTCAAGGACACCAAACATTAGAGAATACAAAAGGTGCAATCAGAAATGGACAATCCTGAGACACTGGCAACATAGGGTACACAGGACACAAGTTGAGGACAACAAACAATAGAGAATACACAAGGTGCAATCAGAAATGGACAATCCTGAGACACTGGCAACTTAGGGTACACAGGACACAAGTCGAGGACAACAAACATTAGAGAATACACAAGGTGCAATCAGAAATGGACAATCCTGAGAAACTGGCAACATAGGGTACACAGCACACAAGTCGAGGACAACAAACATTAGAGAATACCGAACGAGCAATCAGATATGGACAATCCAGAGAAACTGGTAACATAGGGTACACAGGACACAAGTCAAGGAAAACACACATTAGAGAATACACAAGGAGCAATCAGAAATGGACAATCCTGAGACACTGGCAACATAGGGTACACAGGACACAAGTCGAGGACAACAAACAATATATGATACCGAACGAGCAATCAGAAATGGACAATCCTGAGAAACTGGTAACATAGGGTACACAGGACACAAGTCGAGGACAACAAACATTAGAGAATACACAAGGTGCAATCAGAAAGAGACAATCCTGAGACACTGGCAACATAGGGTACACAGGACACAAGTCAAGGACATCAAACATTAGAGAATACCGAACGAGCAATCAGAAATGGACAATCCAGAGAAACTGGCAACATAGGGTACACAGGACACAAGTCGAGGACACCAAACATTAGAGAATAACGAACGAGCAATCAGAAATTGACAATCCAGAGAAACTGGCAACATAGGGTACACAGGACACAAGTCAAGGACAACAAACATTAGAGAATACCAAACGAGCAATCAGAAATGGAAAATCTAGAGAAACTGGCAACATAGGGTACACAGGAAACAAGTCAAGGACAACAAACATTAGAGAATACCGAACGAGCAATCAGAAATGGACAATCCAGAGAAACTGGCAACATAGGGTACACAGGACACAAGTCAAGGACACCAAACATTAGAGAATACAAAAGGTGCAATCAGAAATGGACAATCCTGAGACACTGGCAACATAGGGTACACAGGACACAAGTTGAGGACAACAAACAATAGAGAATACACAAGGTGCAATCAGAAATGGACAATCCTGAGACACTGGCAACTTAGGGTACACAGGACACAAGTCGAGGACAACAAACATTAGAGAATACACAAGGTGCAATCAGAAATGGACAATCCTGAGAAACTGGCAACATAGGGTACACAGCACACAAGTCGAGGACAACAAACATTAGGGAATACCGAACGAGCAATCAGATATGGACAATCCAGAGAAACTGGTAACATAGGGTACACAGGACACAAGTCAAGGAAAACACACATTAGAGAATACACAAGGAGCAATCAGAAATGGACAATTCTGAGACACTGGCAACATAGGGTACACAGGACACAAGTCGAGGACAACAAACAATATATGATACCGAACGAGCAATCAGAAATGGACAATCCTGAGAAACTGGTAACATAGGGTACACAGGACACAAGTCGAGGACAACAAACATTAGAGAATACACAAGGTGCAATCAGAAATAGACAATCCTGAGACACTGGCAACATAGGGTACACAGGACACAAGTCGAGGACACCAAACATTAGAGAATACACAAGGTGCAATCAGAAATGGACAATCCTGAGACACTGGCAACATAGGGTACACAGGACACAAGTCAAGGAAAACAAACATTAGAGAATACACAAGGTACAATCAGAAATGGACAATCCTGAGAAACTGGTAACATAGGGTACACAGGACACAAGTCGAGGACAACAAACATTAGAGAATACCGAACGAGCAATCAGAAATGGACAATCCTGAGAAACTGGTAACATAGGGTACACAGGACACAAGTCAAGGAAAACACACATTAGAGAATACACAAGGAGCAATCAGAAATGGACAATCCTGAGACACTGGCAACATAGGGTACACAGGACACAAGTCGAGGACAACAAACAATATATGATACCGAACGAGCAATCAGAAATGGACAATCCTGAGAAACTGGTAACATAGGGTACACAGGACACAAGTCGAGGACAACAAACATTAGAGAATACACAAGGTGCAATCAGAAAGAGACAATCCTGAGACACTGGCAACATAGGGTACACAGGACACAAGTCAAGGACATCAAACATTAGAGAATACCGAACGAGCAATCAGAAATGGACAATCCAGAGAAACTGGCAACATAGGGTACACAGGACACAAGTCGAGGACACCAAACATTAGAGAATAACGAACGAGCAATCAAAATTGACAATCCAGAGAAACTGGCAACATAGGGTACACAGGACACAAGTCAAGGACAACAAACATTAGAGAATACCAAACGAGCAATCAGAAATGGAAAATCCAGAGAAACTGGCAACATAGGGTACACAGGAAACAAGTCAAGGACAACAAACATTAGAGAATACCGAACGAGCAATCAGAAATGGACAATCCAGAGAAACTGGCAACATAGGGTACACAGGACACAAGTCAAGGACACCAAACATTAGAGAATACAAAAGGTGCAATCAGAAATGGACAATCCTGAGACACTGGCAACATAGGGTACACAGGACACAAGTTGAGGACAACAAACAATAGAGAATACACAAGGTGCAATCAGAAATGGACAATCCTGAGACACTGGCAACTTAGGGTACACAGGACACAAGTCGAGGACAACAAACATTAGAGAATACACAAGGTGCAATCAGAAATGGACAATCCTGAGAAACTGGCAACATAGGGTACACAGCACACAAGTCAAGGACAACAAACATTAGAGAATACACAAGGTGCAATCAGAAATGGACAATCCTGAAACACTGGCAACATAGGGTACACAGGACACAAGTCAAGGACAACAAACATTAGAGAATACACAAGGTGCAATCAGAAATGGACAATCCTGAGACACTGGCAACATAGGGTACACAGGACACAAGTCGAGGACAACAAACATTAGAGAATACACAAGGAGCAATCAGAAATGGACAATCCAGGGAAACTGCCAACATAGGATACACAGGACACAAGTCGAGGACAACAAACATTAGAGAATACCGAACAAGCAATCAGAAATGGACAATCCTGAGAAACTGGTAACATAGGGTACACAGGACACAAGTCGAGGACAACAAACATTAGAGAATACCGAACGAGCAATCAGAAATGGACAATCCAGAGAAACTGGTAACATAGGGTACACAGGACACAAGTCGAGGACAACAAACATTAGAGAATACCGAACGAGCAATCAGAAATGGACAATCCTGAGAAACTGATAACATAGGGTACACAGGACACAAGTCAAGGACAACAAACATTAGAGAATACACAAGGTGCAATCAGAAAGGGACAATCCTGAGACACTGGCAACATAGGGTACACAGGACACAAGTCAAGGACAACACACATTAGAGAATAACGAACGAGCAATCAGAAATGGACAATCCAGAGAAACTGGCAACATAGGGTGAACAGGACACAAGTCGACGACAACAAACATTAGAGAATACCGAACGAGCAATCAGATATGGACAATCCTGAGAAACTGGCAACATGGGGTACACAGGACACAAGTCAAGGACAACAAACATTAGAGAATACACAAGGTGCAATCAGAAATGGACAAACCTGAGACACTGGCAACATAGGGTACACAGGACACAAGTCGAGGACAACAAACATTAGGGAATACACAAGGAGAAATCAGAAATGGACAATCCAGGGAAACTGCCAACATAGGGTACACAGGACACAAGTCGAGGACAACAAACATTAGAGAATACCGAACGAGCAATCAGAAATGGACAATCCTGAGAAACTGGTAACATAGGGTACACAGGACACAAATCGATGACAACAAACATTAGAGAATACCGAACGAGCAATCAGAAATGGACAATCCTGAGAAACTGGTAACATAGGGTACACAAGACACAAGTCGAGGACAATAAACATTAGAGAAAACCGAACGAGCAATCAGAAATGGACAATCCGGAGAAACTGGCAACATAGGGGTACACAGGACACAAGACGAGGACAACAAACATTAGAGAATACCGAACGAGCAATCAGAAATGGACAATCCTGAGAAACTGGTAACATAGGGTACACATGACACAAGTCGAGGACAACAAACATTAGAGAATACCGAACGAGCAATCAGAAATGAACAATCCTGAGAAACTGGTAACATAGGGTACACAGGACACAAGTCGAGGACAACAAACATTAGAGAATACCGAATGATCAATCAGAAATGGACAATCCTGAGAAACTGGTAACATAGGGTACACAGGATACAAGTCGAGGACAACAAACATTAGAGAATACCGAACGAGCAATCAGAAATGGACAATCCAGAGAAACTGGCAACATAGGGTACACAGGACACAAGTCTAGGACAACAAACGTTAGAGAATACCGAACGAGCAATCAGAAATGGACAATCCAGAGAAACTGGCAACATAGGGTACACAGGACACAAGTCAAGGACATCAAACATTAGAGAATACCGAACGAGCAATCAGAAATGGACAATCCAGAGAAACTGGCAACATAGGGTACACAGGACACAAGTCGAGGACACCAAACATTAGAGAATAACGAACGAGCAATCAGAAATTGACAATCCAGAGAAACTGGCAACATAGGGTACACAGGACACAAGTCAAGGACAACAAACATTAGAGAATACCAAACGAGCAATCAGAAATGGACAATCCAGAGAAACTGGCAACATAGGGTACACAGGACACAAGTCAAGGACACCAAACATTAGAGAATACAAAAGGTGCAATCAGAAATGGACAATCCTGAGACACTGGCAACATAGGGTACACAGGACACAAGTTGAGGACAACAAACAATAGAGAATACACAAGGTGCAATCAGAAATGGACAATCCTGAGACACTGGCAACTTAGGGTACACAGGACACAAGTCGAGGACAACAAACATTAGAGAATACACAAGGTGCAATCAGAAATGGACAATCCTGAGAAACTGGCAACATAGGGTACACAGCACACAAGTCGAGGACAACAAACATTAGAGAATACCGAACGAGCAATCAGATATGGACAATCCAGAGAAACTGGTAACATAGGGTACACAGGACACAAGTCAAGGAAAACACACATTAGAGAATACACAAGGAGCAATCAGAAATGGACAATCCTGAGACACTGGCAACATAGGGTACACAGGACACAAGTCGAGGACAACAAACAATATATGATACCGAACGAGCAATCAGAAATGGACAATCCTGAGAAACTGGTAACATAGGGTACACATGACACAAGTCGAGGACAACAAACATTAGAGAATACACAAGGTGCAATCAGAAAGAGACAATCCTGAGACACTGGCAACATAGGGTACACAGGACACAAGTCAAGTACATCAAACATTAGAGAATACCGAACGAGCAATCAGAAATGGACAATCCAGAGAAACTGGCAACATAGGGTACACAGGACACAAGTCGAGGACACCAAACATTAGAGAATAACGAACGAGCAATCAGAAATTGACAATCCAGAGAAACTGGCAACATAGGGTACACAGGACACAAGTCAAGGACAACAAACATTAGAGAATACCAAACGAGCAATCAGAAATGGAAAATCTAGAGAAACTGGCAACATAGGGTACACAGGAAACAAGTCAAGGACAACAAACATTAGAGAATACCGAACGAGCAATCAGAAATGGACAATCCAGAGAAACTGGCAACATAGGGTACACAGGACACAAGTCAAGGACACCAAACATTAGAGAATACAAAAGGTGCAATCAGAAATGGACAATCCTGAGACACTGGCAACATAGGGTACACAGGACACAAGTTGAGGACAACAAACAATAGAGAATACACAAGGTGCAATCAGAAATGGACAATCCTGAGACACTGGCAACTTAGGGTACACAGGACACAAGTCGAGGACAACAAACATTAGAGAATACACAAGGTGCAATCAGAAATGGACAATCCTGAGAAACTGGCAACATAGGGTACACAGCACACAAGTCGAGGACAACAAACATTAGGGAATACCGAACGAGCAATCAGATATGGACAATCCAGAGAAACTGGTAACATAGGGTACACAGGACACAAGTCAAGGAAAACACACATTAGAGAATACACAAGGAGCAATCAGAAATGGACAATTCTGAGACACTGGCAACATAGGGTACACAGGACACAAGTCGAGGACAACAAACAATATATGATACCGAACGAGCAATCAGAAATGGACAATCCTGAGAAACTGGTAACATAGGGTACACAGGACACAAGTCGAGGACAACAAACATTAGAGAATACACAAGGTGCAATCAGAAATAGACAATCCTGAGACACTGGCAACATAGGGTACACAGGACACAAGTCGAGGACACCAAACATTAGAGAATACACAAGGTGCAATCAGAAATGGACAATCCTGAGACACTGGCAACATAGGGTACACAGGACACAAGTCAAGGAAAACAAACATTAGAGAATACACAAGGTACAATCAGAAATGGACAATCCTGAGAAACTGGTAACATAGGGTACACAGGACACAAGTCGAGGACAACAAACATTAGAGAATACCGAACGAGCAATCAGAAATGGACAATCCTGAGAAACTGGTAACATAGGGTACACAGGACACAAGTCAAGGAAAACACACATTAGAGAATACACAAGGAGCAATCAGAAATGGACAATCCTGAGACACTGGCAACATAGGGTACACAGGACACAAGTCGAGGACAACAAACAATATATGATACCGAACGAGCAATCAGAAATGGACAATCCTGAGAAACTGGTAACATAGGGTACACAGGACACAAGTCGAGGACAACAAACATTAGAGAATACACAAGGTGCAATCAGAAAGAGACAATCCTGAGACACTGGCAACATAGGGTACACAGGACACAAGTCAAGGACATCAAACATTAGAGAATACCGAACGAGCAATCAGAAATGGACAATCCAGAGAAACTGGCAACATAGGGTACACAGGACACAAGTCGAGGACACCAAACATTAGAGAATAACGAACGAGCAATCAGAAATTGACAATCCAGAGAAACTGGCAACATAGGGTACACAGGACACAAGTCAAGGACAACAAACATTAGAGAATACCAAACGAGCAATCAGAAATGGAAAATCCAGAGAAACTGGCAACATAGGGTACACAGGAAACAAGTCAAGGACAACAAACATTAGAGAATACCGAACGAGCAATCAGAAATGGACAATCCAGAGAAACTGGCAACATAGGGTACACAGGACACAAGTCAAGGACACCAAACATTAGAGAATACAAAAGGTGCAATCAGAAATGGACAATCCTGAGACACTGGCAACATAGGGTACACAGGACACAAGTTGAGGACAACAAACAATAGAGAATACACAAGGTGCAATCAGAAATGGACAATCCTGAGACACTGGCAACTTAGGGTACACAGGACACAAGTCGAGGACAACAAACATTAGAGAATACACAAGGTGCAATCAGAAATGGACAATCCTGAGAAACTGGCAACATAGGGTACACAGCACACAAGTCGAGGACAACAAACATTAGGGAATACCGAACGAGCAATCAGATATGGACAATCCAGAGAAACTGGTAACATAGGGTACACAGGACACAAGTCAAGGAAAACACACATTAGAGAATACACAAGGAGCAATCAGAAATGGACAATTCTGAGACACTGGCAACATAGGGTACACAGGACACAAGTCGAGGACAACAAACAATATATGATACCGAACGAGCAATCAGAAATGGACAATCCTGAGAAACTGGTAACATAGGGTACACAGGACACAAGTCGAGGACAACAAACATTAGAGAATACACAAGGTGCAATCAGAAATAGACAATCCTGAGACACTGGCAACATAGGGTACACAGGACACAAGTCGAGGACACCAAACATTAGAGAATACACAAGGTGCAATCAGAAATGGACAATCCTGAGACACTGGCAACATAGGGTACACAGGACACAAGTCAAGGAAAACAAACATTAGAGAATACACAAGGTACAATCAGAAATGGACAATCCTGAGAAACTGGTAACATAGGGTACACAGGACACAAGTCGAGGACAACAAACATTAGAGAATACCGAACGAGCAATCAGAAATGGACAATCCTGAGAAACTGGTAACATAGGGTACACAGGACACAAGTCAAGGAAAACAAACATTAGAGAATACACAAGGTGCAATCAGAAATGGACAATCCTGAGACACTGGCAACATAGGGTACACAGGACACAAGTCAAGGAAAACAAACATTAGAGAATACACAAGGTGCAATCAGAAATGGACAATCCTGAGACACTGGCAACATAGGGTACACAGGACACAAGTCGAGGACAACAAACATTAGAGAATACCGAACGAGCAATCAGAAATGGACAATCCTGAGAAACTGGTAACATAGGGTACACAGGACACAAGTCAAGGACAACAAACATTAGAGAATACACAATGTGCAATCAGAAATGGACAATCCTGAGAAACTGGCAACATAGGGTACACAGGACACAAGTAAAGGAAAACAAACATTAGAGAATACACAAGGTGCAATCAGAAATGGACATTCCTGAGACACTGGCAACATAGGGTACACAGGACACAAGTCGAGGACAACAAACATTAGATAATACCGAACGTGCAATCAGAAATGTATAATCCTGAGAAACTGGTAACATAGGGTACACAGGACACAAGACAAGGACAACAAACATTAGAGAATAACGAACGAGCAATCAGAAATGGACAATCCTGAGACACTGGCAACATAGGGTACACAGGACACAAGTCGAGGTCAACAAACAATAGATGATACCGAACGAGCAATCAGAAATGGACAATCCTGAGAAACTGGTAACATAGGGTACACAGGACACAAGTCAAGGACAACAAACATTAGAGAATACACAAGGTGCAATCAGAAATGGACAATCCTGAGACACTGGCAACATAGGGTACACAGGACACAAGTCGAGGACAACAAACATTAGAGAATACACAATGTGCAATCAGAAATGGACAATCCTGAGACACTGGCAACATAGGGTACACAGGACACAAGTCAAGGACAACACACATTAGAGAATAACGAACGAGCAATCAGAAATGGACAATCCAGAGAAACTGGCAACATAGGGTGAACAGGACACAAGTCGACGACAACAAACATTAGAGAATACCGAACGAGCAATCAGAAATGGACAATCCTGAGAAAGTGGCAACATAGGGTACACAGGACACAAGTCAAGGACAACAAACATTAGAGAATACACAAGGAGCAATCAGAAATGGACAATCCAGGGAAACTGCCAACATAGGGTACACAGGACACAAGTCGAGGACAACAAACATTAGAGAATACCGAACAAGCAATCAGAAATGGACAATCCTGAGAAACTGGTAACATAGGGTACACAGGACACAAATCGAAGACAACAAACATTAGAGAATCCCGAACGAGCAATCAGAAATGGACAATCCTGAGAAACTGGCAACATAGGGTACACAGGACACAAGTCAAGGAAAACAAACATTAGAGAATACACAAGGAGCAATCAGAAATGGACAATCCTGAGACACTGGCAACATAGGGTACACAGGACACAAGTCGAGGACAACAAACAATAGATGATACCGAACGAGCAATCAGAAATGAACAATCCTGAGAAACTGGTAACATAGGCTACACAGGACACAAGTCAAGGACAACAAACATTAGAGAATACACAAGGTGCAATCAGAAATGGACAATCCTGAGACACTGGCAACATAGGGTACACAGGACACAAGTCGAGGACAACAAACATTAGAGAATACACAATGTGCAATCAGAAAGGGACAATCCTGAGACACTGGCAACATAGGGTACACATGACACAAGTCAAGGACAACAAACATTAGAGAATAACGAACGAGCAATCAGAAATGGACAATCCAGAGAAACTGGCAACATAGGGTGAACAGGACACAAATCGACGACAACAAACATTAGAGAATACCGAACGAGCAATCAGAAATGGACAATCCTGAGAAACTGGCAACATGGGGTACACAGGACACAAGTCAAGGACAACAAACATTAGAGAATACACAAGGTGCAATCAGAAATGGACAATCCTGAGACACTGGCAACATAGGGTACACAGGACACAAGTCGAGGACAACAAACATTAGAGAATACACAAGGAGCAATCAGAAATGGACAATCCAGGGAAACTGCCAACATAGGGTACACAGGACACAAGTCGAGGACAACAAACATTAGAGAATACCGAACGAGCAATCAGAAATGGACAATCCTGAGAAACTGGTAACATAGGGTACACAGGACACAAATCGATGACAACAAACATTAGAGAATACCGAACGAGCAATCAGAAATGGACAATCCTGAGAAACTGGTAAGATAGGGTACACAGGACACAAGTCGAGGACAATAAACATTAGAGAATACCGAACGAGCAATCAGAAATGGACAATCCAGAGAAACTGGCAACATAGGGTACACAGGACACAAGACGAGGACAACAAACGTTAGAGAATACCGAACGAGCAATCAGAAATGTACAATCCTGAGAAACTGGTAACATAGGGTACACAGGACACAAGTCGAGGACAACAAACATTAGAGAATACCGAACGAGCAATCAGAAATGGACAATCCTGAGAAACTGGTAACATAGGGTACACAGGACACAAGTCGAGGACACCAAACATTAGAGAATACCGAATGAGCAATCAGAAATGGACAATCCTGAGAAACTGGTAACATAGGGTACACAGGACACAAGTCGAGGACAACAAACATTAGAGAATACCGAACGAGCAATCAGAAATGGACAATCCAGAGAATCTGGCAACATAGGGTACACAGGACACAAGTCGAGGACAACAAACATTGGAGAATAACGAACGAGCAATCAGAAATGGACAATCCAGAGAAACTGGCAACATAGGGTACACAGGACACAAGTCAAGGACACCAAACATTAGAGAATACACAAGGTGCAATCAGAAATGGACAATCTTGAGACACTGGCAACATAGGGTACACAGGACACAAGTCAAGGACAACAAACATTAGAGAATACACAAGGTGCAATCAGAAATGGACAATCCTGAGACACTGGCAACATAGGGTACACAGGACACAAGTCGAGGACAACAAACATTAGAGAATACACAAGGTGCAATCATAAATGGACAATCCTGAGACACTGGCAACATAGGGTACACAGGACACAAATCGAGGACAACAAACATTAGAGAATACCGAACGAGCAATCAGAAATGGACAATCCAGAGAAACTGGCAACATAGGGTACACAGGACACAAGTCAAGGACAACAAACATTAGAGAATACACAAGGTGCAATCAGAAATGGACAATCCTGAGACACTGGCAACATAGGGTACACAGGACACAAGTCGAGGACAACAAACATTAGAGAATACACAAGGTGCAATCAGAAATGGACATTCCTGAGACACTGGCAACATAGGGTACACAGGACACAAGTCAAGGAAAACGAACATTAGAGAATACCGAACGAGCAATCAGAAATGGACAATCCAGAGAAACTGGTAACATAGGGTACACAGGACACAAGTCGAGGACAACAAACATTAGAGAATACCGAACGAGCAATCAGAAATGGACAATCCAGAGAAACTGGCAACATAGGGTACACAGGACACAAGTCGAGGACAACAAACATTAGAGAATACCGAACGAGAAATCAGAAATGGACAATCCTGAGAAACTGGTAACATAGGGTACACAGGACACAAGTCAAGGACAACAAACATTAGAGAATACACAAGGTGCAATCAGAAATGGACAATCCTGAGACACTGGCAACATAGGGTACACAGGACACAAGTCGAGGACAACAAACATTAGAGAATACACAAGGTGCAATAAGAAATGGACATTCCTGAGACACTGGCAACATAGGGTACACAGGAAACAAGTCAAGGAAAACGAACATTAGAGAATACACAAGGTGCAATCAGAAATGGACAATCCTGAGAAACTGGCAACATAGGGTACACAGGACACAAGTCGAGGACAACAAACATTAGAGAATACCGAACGAGCAATCAGAAATGGACAATCCTGAGAAACTGGTAACATAGGGTACACAGGACACAAGTCAAGGAAAACAAACATTAGAGAATACACAAGGTGCAATCAGAAATGGACAATCCTGAGACACTGGCAACATAGGGTACACAGGACACAAGTCAAGGAAAACAAACATTAGAGAATACACAAGGTGAAATCAGAAATGGACAATCCTGAGACACTGGCAACATAGGGTACACAGGACACAAGTCGAGGACAACAAACATTAGAGAATACCGAACGAGCAATCAGAAATGGACAATACTGAGAAACTGGTAACATAGGGTACACAGGACACAAGTCAAGGACAACAAACATTAGAGAATACACAATGTGCAATCAGAAATGGACAATCCTGAGACACTGGCAACATAGGGTACACAGGACACAAGTCAAGGAAAACAAACATTAGAGAATACACAAGGTGCAATCAGAAATGGACAATCCTGAGACACTGGCAACATAGGGTACACAGGACACAAGTCGAGGACAACAAACATTAGATAATACCGAACGAGCAATCAGAAATGGACAATCCAGACAAACTGGTAACATAGGGTACACAGGACACAAGTCAAGGACAACAAACATTAGAGAATAACGAACGAGCAATCAGAAATGGACAATCCAGAGAAACTGGCAACATAGGGTGCACAGGACACAAGTCGAGGACAAAAAACATTAGAGAATACCGAACAAGCAATCAGAAATGGACAATCCTGAGAAACTGGTAACATAGGGTACACAGGACACAAGTCGAGGACAACAAACATTAGAGAATACCGAACGAGCAATCAGAAATGGACAATCCTGAGAAACTGGCAACATAGGGTACACAGGACACAAGTCAAGGAAAACAAACATTAGAGAATACACAAGGAGCAATCAGAAATGGACAATCCTGAAACACTGGCAACATAGGGTACACAGGACACAAGTCGAGGACAACAAACAATAGATGATACCGAACGAGCAATCAGAAATGGACAATCCTGAGAAACTGGTAACATAGGGTACACAGGACACAAGTCGAGGACAACAAACATTAGAGAATACACAAGGTGCAATCAGAAATGCACAATCCTGAGACACTGGCAACATAGGGTACACAGGACACTAGTCGAGGACACCAAACATTAGAGAATACACAAGGTGCAATCAGAAATGGACAATCCTGAGACACTGGCAACATAGGGTACACAGGACACAAGTCAAGGAAAACAAACATTAGAGAATACACAAGGTGCAATCAGAAATGGACAATCCTGAGAAACTGGCAACATAGGGTACACAGGACACAAGTCAAGGAAAACAAACATTAGAGAATACCAAACTAGCAATCAGAAATGGACAATCCTGAGAAACTGGTAACATAGGGTACACAGGACACAAGTCAAGAAAAACAAACAATAGAGATTACACAAGATGCAATCAGAAATGGACAATCCTGAGACACTGGCAACATAGGGTACACAGGACACAAGTCGAGGACAACAAACATTAGAGAATACCGAACGAGCAATCAGAAATGGACAATCCTTAGAAACTGGTAACATAGGGTACACAGGACACAAGTCAAGGACAACAAACATTAGAGAATACACAATGTGCAATCAGAAATGGACAATCCTGAGACACTGGCAACATAGGGTACACAGGACACAAATCGAGGACAACAAACATTAGAGAATACCGAACGAGCAATCAGAAATGGACAATCCAGAGAAACTGGCAACATAGGGTACACAGGACACAAGTCAAGGACAACAAACATTAGAGAATACACAAGGTGCAATCAGAAATGGACAATCCTGAGACACTGGCAACATAGGGTACACAGGACACAAGTCGAGGACAACAAACATTAGAGAATACACAAGGTGCAATCAGAAATGGACATTCCTGAGACACTGGCAACATAGGGTACACAGGACACAAGTCAAGGAAAACGAACATTAGAGAATACCGAACGAGCAATCAGAAATGGACAATCCATAGAAACTGGTAACATAGGGTACACAGGACACAAGTCGAGGACAACAAACATTAGAGAATACCGAACGAGCAATCAGAAATGGACAATCCAGAGAAACTGGCAACATAGGGTACACAGGACACAAGTCGAGGACAACAAACATTAGAGAATACCGAACGAGAAATCAGAAATGGACAATCCTGAGAAACTGGTAACATAGGGTACACAGGACACAAGTCAAGGACAACAAACATTAGAGAATACACAAGGTGCAATCAGAAATGGACAATCCTGAGACACTGGCAACATAGGGTACACAGGACACAAGTCGAGGACAACAAACATTAGAGAATACACAAGGTGCAATAAGAAATGGACATTCCTGAGACACTGGCAACATAGGGTACACAGGAAACAAGTCAAGGAAAACGAACATTAGAGAATACACAAGGTGCAATCAGAAATGGACAATCCTGAGAAACTGGCAACATAGGGTACACAGGACACAAGTCGAGGACAACAAACATTAGAGAATACCGAACGAGCAATCAGAAATGGACAATCCTGAGAAACTGGTAACATAGGGTACACAGGACACAAGTCAAGGAAAACAAACATTAGAGAATACACAAGGTGCAATCAGAAATGGACAATCCTGAGACACTGGCAACATAGGGTACACAGGACACAAGTCAAGGAAAACAAACATTAGAGAATACACAAGGTGAAATCAGAAATGGACAATCCTGAGACACTGGCAACATAGGGTACACAGGACACAAGTCGAGGACAACAAACATTAGAGAATACCGAACGAGCAATCAGAAATGGACAATACTGAGAAACTGGTAACATAGGGTACACAGGACACAAGTCAAGGACAACAAACATTAGAGAATACACAATGTGCAATCAGAAATGGACAATCCTGAGACACTGGCAACATAGGGTACACAGGACACAAGTCAAGGAAAACAAACATTAGAGAATACACAAGGTGCAATCAGAAATGGACAATCCTGAGACACTGGCAACATAGGGTACACAGGACACAAGTCGAGGACAACAAACATTAGATAATACCGAACGAGCAATCAGAAATGGACAATCCAGACAAACTGGTAACATAGGGTACACAGGACACAAGTCAAGGACAACAAACATTAGAGAATAACGAACGAGCAATCAGAAATGGACAATCCAGAGAAACTGGCAACATAGGGTGCACAGGACACAAGTCGAGGACAAAAAACATTAGAGAATACCGAACAAGCAATCAGAAATGGACAATCCTGAGAAACTGGTAACATAGGGTACACAGGACACAAGTCGAGGACAAAAAACATTAGAGAATACCGAACGAGCAATCAGAAATGGACAATCCTGAGAAACTGGCAACATAGGGTACACAGGACACAAGTCAAGGAAAACAAACATTAGAGAATACACAAGGAGCAATCAGAAATGGACAATCCTGAAACACTGGCAACATAGGGTACACAGGACACAAGTCGAGGACAACAAACAATAGATGATACCGAACGAGCAATCAGAAATGGACAATCCTGAGAAACTGGTAACATAGGGTACACAGGACACAAGTCGAGGACAACAAACATTAGAGAATACACAAGGTGCAATCAGAAATGGACAATCCTGAGACACTGGCAACATAGGGTACACAGGACACTAGTCGAGGACACCAAACATTAGAGAATACACAAGGTGCAATCAGAAATGGACAATCCTGAGACACTGGCAACATAGGGTACACAGGACACAAGTCAAGGAAAACAAACATTAGAGAATACACAAGGTGCAATCAGAAATGGACAATCCTGAGAAACTGGCAACATAGGGTACACAGGACACAAGTCAAGGAAAACAAACATTAGAGAATACCAAACTAGCAATCAGAAATGGACAATCCTGAGAAACTGGTAACATAGGGTACACAGGACACAAGTCAAGAAAAACAAACAATAGAGATTACACAAGATGCAATCAGAAATGGACAATCCTGAGACACTGGCAACATAGGGTACACAGGACACAAGTCAAGGAAAACAAACATTAGGGAATACACAAGGTGCAATCAGAAATGCACAATCCTGAGACACTGGCAACATAGGGTACACAGGACACAAGTCGAGGACAACAAACATTAGAGAATACCGAACGAGCAATCAGAAATGGACAATCCTTAGAAACTGGTAACATAGGGTACACAGGACACAAGTCAAGGACAACAAACATTAGAGAATACACAATGTGCAATCAGAAATGGACAATCCTGAGACACTGGCAACATAGGGTACACAGGACACAAGTCGAGGACAACAAACATTATATAATACCGAACGAGCAATCAGAAATGGACAATCCTGAGAAACTGGTAACATAGGGTACACAGGACACAAGTCGAGGACAACAAACATTAGAGAATACCGAACGAGCAATCAGAAATGGACAATCCTGAGAAACTGGTAACATAGGGTACACAGGACACAAGTCAAGGACAACAAACATTAGAGAATACACAATGTGCAATCAGAAATGGACAATCCTGAGACACTGGCAACATAGGGTACACAGGACACAAGTCGAGGACAACAAACATTATATAATACCGAACGAGCAATCAGAAATGGACAATCCTGAGAAACTGGTAACATAGGGTACACAGGACACAAGTCAAGGACAACAAACATTAGAGAATAACGAACGAGAAATCAGAAATGGACAATCCTGAGAAACTGGTAACATAGGGTACACAGGACACAAGTCAAGGACAACAAACATTAGAGAATACACAAGGTGCAATCAGAAATGGACAATCCTGAGACACTGGCAACATAGGGTACACAGGACACAAGTCGAGGACAACAAACATTAGAGAATACACAAGGTGCAATAAGAAATGGACATTCCTGAGACACTGGCAACATAGGGTACACAGGAAACAAGTCAAGGAAAACGAACATTAGAGAATACAAAAGGTGCAATCAGAAATGGACAATCCTGAGAAACTGGCAACATAGGGTACACAGGACACAAGTCGAGGACAACAAACATTAGAGAATACCGAACGAGCAATCAGAAATGGACAATCCTGAGAAACTGGTAACATAGGGTACACAGGACACAAGTCAAGGAAAACAAACATTAGAGAATACACAAGGTGCAATCAGAAATGGACAATCCTGAGACACTGGCAACATAGGGTACACAGGACACAAGTCGAGGACAACAAACATTAGAGAATACCGAACGAGAAATCAGAAATGGACAATCCTGAGAAACTGGTAACATAGGGTACACAGGACACAAGTCAAGGACAACAAACATTAGAGAATACACAAGGTGCAATCAGAAATGGACAATCCTGAGACACTGGCAACATAGGGTACACAGGACACAAGTCGAGGACAACAAACATTAGAGAATACACAAGGTGCAATAAGAAATGGACATTCCTGAGACACTGGCAACATAGGGTACACAGGAAACAAGTCAAGGAAAACGAACATTAGAGAATACACAAGGTGCAATCAGAAATGGACAATCCTGAGAAACTGGCAACATAGGGTACACAGGACACAAGTCGAGGACAACAAACATTAGAGAATACCGAACGAGCAATCGGAAATGGACAATCCTGAGAAACTGGTAACATAGGGTACACAGGACACAAGTCAAGGAAAACAAACATTAGAGAATACACAAGGTGCAATCAGAAATGGACAATCCTGAGACACTGGCAACATAGGGTACACAGGACACAAGTCAAGGAAAACAAACATTAGAGAATACACAAGGTGCAATCAGAAATGGACAATCCTGAGACACTGGCAACATAGGGTACACAGGACACAAGTCGAGGACAACAAACATTAGATAATACCGAACGAGCAATCAGAAATGGACAATCCAGAGAAACTGGTAACATAGGGTACACAGGACACAAGTCGAGGACAAAAAACATTAGAGAATACCGAACAAGCAATCAGAAATGGACAATCCTGAGAAACTGGTAACATAGGGTACACAGAACACAAGTCGAGGACAACAAACATTAGAGAATACCGAACGAGCAATCAGAAATGGACAATCCTGAGAAACTGGCAACATAGTGTACACAGGACACAAGTCAAGGAAAACAAACATTAGAGAATACACAAGGAGCAATCAGAAATGGACAATCCTGAAACACTGGCAACATAGGGTACACAGGACACAAGTCGAGGACAACAAACAATAGATGATACCGAACGAGCAATCAGAAATGGACAATCCTGAGAAACTGGTAACATAGGGTACACAGGACAAAAGTCGAGGACAACAAACATTAGAGAATACACAAGGTGCAATCAGAAATGGACAATCCTGAGACACTGGCAACATAGGGTACACAGGACACTAGTCAAGGACACCAAACATTAGAGAATACACAAGGTGCAATCAGAAATGGACAATCCTGAGACACTGGCAACATAGGGTACACAGGACACAAGTCAAGGAAAACAAACATTAGAGAATACACAAGGTGCAATCAGAAATGGACAATCCTGAGAAACTGGCAACATAGGGTACACAGGACACAAGTCAAGGACAACAAACATTAGAGAATAACGAACGAGAAATCAGAAATGGACAATCCTGAGAAACTGGTAACATAGGGTACACAGGACACAAGTCAAGGACAACAAACATTAGAGAATACACAATGTGCAATCAGAAATGGACAATCCTGAGACACTGGCAACATAGGGTACACAGGACACAAGTCAAGGAAAACAAACATTAGGGAATACACAAGGTGCTATCAGAAATGCACAATCCTGAGACACTGGCAACATAGGGTACACAGGACACAAGTCGAGGACAACAAACATTAGAGAATACCGAACGAGCAATCAGAAATGGACAATCCTGAGAAACTGGTAACATAGGGTACACAGGACACAAGACAAGGACAACAAACATTAGAGAATACACAATGTGCAATCAGAAATGGACAATCCTGAGACACTGGCAACATAGGGTACACAGGACACAAGTCAAGGAAAACAAACATTAGGGAATACACAAGGTGCTATCAGAAATGCACAATCCTGAGACACTGGCAACATAGGGTACACAGGACACAAGTCGAGGACAACAAACATTAGAGAATACCGAACGAGCAATCAGAAATGGACAATCCTGAGAAACTGGTAACATAGGGTACACAGGACACAAGTCAAGGACAACAAACATTAGAGAATACACAAGGTGCAATCAGAAATGGACAATCCTGAGACACTGGCAACATAGGGTACACAGGACACAAGTCGAGGACAACAAACATTATATAATACCGAACGAGCAATCAGAAATGGACAATCCTGAGAAACTGGTAACATAGGGTACACAGGACACAAGTCAAGGACAACAAACATTAGAGAATAACGAACGAGAAATCAGAAATGGACAATCCTGAGAAACTGGTAACATAGGGTACACAGGACACAAGTCAAGGACAACAAACATTAGAGAATACACAAGGTGCAATCAGAAATGGACAATCCTGAGACACTGGCAACATAGGGTACACAGGACACAAGTCGAGGACAACAAACATTAGAGAATACACAAGGTGCAATAAGAAATGGACATTCCTGAGACACTGGCAACATAGGGTACACAGGAAACAAGTCAAGGAAAACGAACATTAGAGAATACACAAGGTGCAATCAGAAATGGACAATCCTGAGAAACTGGCAACATAGGGTACACAGGACACAAGTCGAGGACAACAAACATTAGAGAATACAGAACGAGCAATCAGAAATGGACAATCCTGAGAAACTGGTAACATAGGGTACACAGGACACAAGTCAAGGAAAACAAACATTAGAGAATACACAAGGTGCAATCAGAAATGGACAATCCTGAGACACTGGCAACATAGGGTACACAGGACACAACTCGAGGACAACAAACATTAGAGAATACCGAACGAGAAATCAGAAATGGACAATCCTGAGAAACTGGTAACATAGGGTACACAGGACACAAGTCAAGGACAACAAACATTAGAGAATACACAAGGTGCAATCAGAAATGGACAATCCTGAGACACTGGCAACATAGGGTACACAGGACACAAGTCGAGGACAACAAACATTAGAGAATACACAAGGTGCAATAAGAAATGGACATTCCTGAGACACTGGCAACATAGGGTACACAGGAAACAAGTCAAGGAAAACGAACATTAGAGAATACACAAGGTGCAATCAGAAATGGACAATCCTGAGAAACTGGCAACATAGGGTACACAGGACACAAGTCGAGGACAACAAATATTAGAGAATACCGAACGAGCAATCGGAAATGGACAATCCTGAGAAACTGGTAACATAGGGTACACAGGACACAAGTCAAGGAAAACAAACATTAGAGAATACACAAGGTGCAATCAGAAATGGACAATCCTGAGACACTGGCAACATAGGGTACACAGGACACAAGTCAAGGAAAACAAACATTAGAGAATACACAAGGTGCAATCAGAAATGGACAATCCTGAGACACTGGCAACATAGGGTACACAGGACACAAGTCGAGGACAACAAACATTAGATAATACCGAACGAGCAATCAGAAATGGACAATCCAGAGAAACTGGTAACATAGGGTACACAGGACACAAGTCGAGGACAACAAACATTAGAGAATAACGAACGAGCAATCAGAAATGGACAATCCAGAGAAACTGGCAACATAGGGTGCACAGGACACAAGTCGAGGACAAAAAACATTAGAGAATACCGAACAAGCAATCAGAAATGGACAATCCTGAGAAACTGGTAACATAGGGTACACAGAACACAAGTCGAGGACAACAAACATTAGAGAATACCGAACGAGCAATCAGAAATGGACAATCCTGAGAAACTGGCAACATAGTGTACACAGGACACAAGTCAAGGAAAACAAACATTAGAGAATACACAAGGAGCAATCAGAAATGGACAATCCTGAAACACTGGCAACATAGGGTACACAGGACACAAGTCGAGGACAACAAACAATAGATGATACCGAACGAGCAATCAGAAATGGACAATCCTGAGAAACTGGTAACATAGGGTACACAGGACAAAAGTCGAGGACAACAAACATTAGAGAATACACAAGGTGCAATCAGAAATGGACAATCCTGAGACACTGGCAACATAGGGTACACAGGACACTAGTCAAGGACACCAAACATTAGAGAATACACAAGGTGCAATCAGAAATGGACAATCCTGAGACACTGGCAACATAGGGTACACAGGACACAAGTCGAGGACAACAAACATTAGAGAATACCGAACGAGCAATCAGAAATGGACAATCCTGAGAAACTGGTAACATAGGGTACACAGGACACAAGTCAAGGAAAACAAACATTAGAGAATACACAAGGTGCAATCAGAAATGGACAATCCTGAGAAACTGGCAACATAGGGTACACAGGACACAAGTCAAGGACAACAAACATTAGAGAATAACGAACGAGAAATCAGAAATGGACAATCCTGAGAAACTGGTAACATAGGGTACACAGGACACAAGTCAAGGACAACAAACATTAGAGAATACACAAGGTGCAATCAGAAATGGACAATCCTGAGACACTGGCAACATAGGGTACACAGGACACAAGTCGAGGACAACAAACATTAGAGAATACACAAGGTGCAATAAGAAATGGACATTCCTGAGACACTGGCAACATAGGGTACACAGGAAACAAGTCAAGGAAAACGAACATTAGAGAATACACAAGGTGCAATCAGAAATGGACAATCCTGAGAAACTGGCAACATAGGGTACACAGGACACAAGTCGAGGACAACAAACATTAGAGAATACCGAACGAGCAATCAGAAATGGACAATCCTGAGAAACTGGTAACATAGGGTACACAGGACACAAGTCAAGGAAAACAAACATTAGAGAATACACAAGGTGCAATCAGAAATGGACAATCCTGAGACACTGGCAACATAGGGTACACAGGACACAAGTCGAGGACAACAAACATTAGAGAATACCGAACGAGAAATCAGAAATGGACAATCCTGAGAAACTGGTAACATAGGGTACACAGGACACAAGTCAAGGACAACAAACATTAAAGAATACACAAGGTGCAATCAGAAATGGACAATCCTGAGACACTGGCAACATAGGGTACACAGGACACAAGTCAAGGAAAACAAACATTAGAGAATACACAAGGTGAAATCAGAAATGGACAATCCTGAGACACTGGCAACATAGGGTACACAGGACACAAGTCGAGGACAACAAACATTAGATAATACCGAACGAGCAATCAGAAATGGACAATCCAGAGAAACTGGTAACATAGGGTACACAGGACACAAGTCGAGGACAACAAACATTAGAGAATAACGAACGAGCAATCAGAAATGGACAATCCAGAGAAACTGGCAACATAGGGTGCACAGGACACAAGTCGAGGACAAAAAACATTAGAGAATACCGAACAAGCAATCAGAAATGGACAATCCTGAGAAACTGGTAACATAGGGTACACAGAACACAAGTCGAGGACAACAAACATTAGAGAATACCGAACGAGCAATCAGAAATGGACAATCCTGAGAAACTGGCAACATAGTGTACACAGGACACAAGTCAAGGAAAACAAACATTAGAGAATACACAAGGAGCAATCAGAAATGGACAATCCTGAAACACTGGCAACATAGGGTACACAGGACACAAGTCGAGGACAACAAACAATAGATGATACCGAACGAGCAATCAGAAATGGACAATCCTGAGAAACTGGTAACATAGGGTACACAGGACACAAGTCGAGGACAACAAACATTAGAGAATACACAAGGTGCAATCAGAAATGGACAATCCTGAGACACTGGCAACATAGGGTACACAGGACACTAGTCAAGGACACCAAACATTAGAGAATACACAAGGTGCAATCAGAAATGGACAATCCTGAGACACTGGCAACATAGGGTACACAGGACACAAGTCAAGGAAAACAAACATTAGAGAATACACAAGGTGCAATCAGAAATGGACAATCCTGAGAAACTGGCAACATAGGGTACACAGGACACAAGTCAAGGAAAACAAACATTAGAGAATACCAAACGAGCAATCAGAAATGGACAATCCTGAGAAACTGGTAACATAGGGTACACAGGACACAAGTCAAGGAAAACAAACAATAGAGATTACACAAGATGCAATCAGAAATGGACAATCCTGAGACACTGGCAACATAGGGTACACAGGACACAAGTCAAGGAAAACAAACATTAGGGAATACACAAGGTGCAATCAGAAATGCACAATCCTGAGACACTGGCAACATAGGGTACACAGGACACAAGTCGAGGACAACAAACATTAGAGAATACCGAACGAGCAATCAGAAATGGACAATCCTGAGAAACTGGTAACATAGGGTACACAGGACACAAGTCAAGGACAACAAACATTAGAGAATACACAATGTGCAATCGGAAATGGACAATCCTTAGAAACTGGCAACATAGGGTACACAGGACACAAGTCAAGGAAAACAAACATTAGAGAATAACGAACGAGAAATCAGAAATGGACAATCCTGAGAAACTGGTAACATAGGGTACACAGGACACAAGTCAAGGACAACAAACATTAGAGAATAACGAACGAGAAATCAGAAATGGACAATCCTGAGAAACTGGTAACATAGGGTACACAGGACACAAGTCAAGGACAACAAACATTAGAGAATACACAAGGTGCAATCAGAAATGGACAATCCTGAGACACTGGCAACATAGGGTACACAGGACACAAGTCAAGGAAAACAAACATTAGAGAATACACTAGGGGCAATCAGAAATGGACAATCCTGAGAAACTGGCAACATAGGGTACACAGGACACAAGTCAAGGAAAACAAACAATAGAGATTACACAAGATGCAATCAGAAATGGACAATCCTGAGACACTGGCAACATAGGGTACACAGGACACAAGTCAAGGAAAACAAACATTAGGGAATACACAAGGTGCAATCAGAAATGCACAATCCTGAGACACTGGCAACATAGGGTACACAGGACACAAGTCGAGGACAACAAACATTAGAGAATACCGAACGAGCAATCAGAAATGGACAATCCTGAGAAACTGGTAACATAGGGTACACAGGACACAAGTCAAGGACAACAAACATTAGAGAATACACAATGTGCAATCGGAAATGGACAATCCTTAGAAACTGGCAACATAGGGTACACAGGACACAAGTCAAGGAAAACAAACATTAGAGAATAACGAACGAGAAATCAGAAATGGACAATCCTGAGAAACTGGTAACATAGGGTACACAGGACACAAGTCAAGGACAACAAACATTAGAGAATAACGAACGAGAAATCAGAAATGGACAATCCTGAGAAACTGGTAACATAGGGTACACAGGACACAAGTCAAGGACAACAAACATTAGAGAATACACAAGGTGCAATCAGAAATGGACAATCCTGAGACACTGGCAACATAGGGTACACAGGACACAAGTCAAGGAAAACAAACATTAGAGAATACACTAGGGGCAATGAGAAATGGACAATCCTGAGAAACTGGCAACATAGGGTACACAGGACACAAGTCGAGGACAACAAACATTAGAGAATACCGAACGAGCAATCAGAAATGGACAATTCTGAGAAACTGGTAACATAGGGTACACAGGACACAAGTCAAGGAAAACAAACATTAGAGAATACACAAGGTGCAATCAGAAATGGACAATCCTGAGACACTGGCAACACAGGGTACACAGGACACAAGTCAATGAAAACAAACATTAGAGAATACACAAGGTGCAATCAGAAATGGACAATCCTGAGACACTGGCAACATAGGGTACACAGGACACAGGTCGAGGACAACAAACATTAGAGAATATTGAACGAGCAATCAGAAATGGACAATCCTGAGAAACTGGTAACATAGGATACACAGGACACAAGTCAAGGACAACAAACATTAGAGAATACACAATGTGCAATCAGAAATGGACAATCCTGAGACACTGGCAACATAGGGTACACAGGACACAAGTCAAGGAAAACAAACATTAGAGAATACACAAGGTGCAATCAGAAATGGACAATCCTGAGAAACTGGTAACATAGGGTACACAGGACACAAGTCAAGGACAACAAACATTAGAGAATAACGAACGAGCAATCAGAAATGGACAATCCAGAGAAACTGGCAACATAGGGTGCAGAGGACACAAGTCGAGGACAACAAACATTAGAGAATACCGAACAAGCAATCAGAAATGGACAATCCTGAGAAACTGATAACAGAGGGTACACAGGACACAAGTCGAGGACAACAAACATTAGAGAATACCGAACGAGCAATCAGAAATGGACAATCCTGAGAAACTGGCAACATATGGTACACAGGACACAAGTCAAGGAAAACAAACATTAGAGAATACACAAGGAGCAATCAGAAATGGACAATCCTGAAACACTGGCAACATAGGGTACACAGGACACAAGTCGAGGACAACAAACAATAGATGATACCGAACGAGCAATCAGAAATGGACAATCCTGAGAAACTGGTAACATAGGGTACACAGGACACAAGTCGAGGACAACAAACATTAGAGAATACACAAGGTGCAATCAGAAATGGACAATCCTGAGACACTGGCAACATAGGGTACACAGGACACAAGTCAAGGAAAACAAACATTAGAAAATACACAAGGTGCAATCAGAAATGGACAATCCTGAGAAACTGGCAACATAGGGTACACAGGACACAAGTCAAGGAAAACAAACATTAGAGAATACCGAACGAGCAATCAGAAATGGACAATCCTGAGAAACTGGTAACATAGGGTACACAGGACACAAGTCAAGGAAAACAAACATTAGAGAATACACAAGGTGCAATCAGAAATGGACAATCCTGAGACAATGGCAACATAGGGTACACAGGACACAAGTCAAGAAAAACAAACATTAGAGAATACACAAGGTGCAATCAGAAATGGACAATCCTGAGATACTGGCAACATAGGGTACACAGGACACAAGTCGAGGACAACAAACATTAGAGAATACCGAACGAGCAATCAGAAATGGACAATCCTGAGAAACTGGTAACATAGGGTACACAGGACACAAGTCAAGGACAACAAACATTAGAGAATACACAATGTGCAATCAGAAATGGACAATCCTGAGACACTGGCAACATAGGGTACACAGGACACAAGTCAAGGAAAACAAACATTAGAGAATACACAAGGTGCAATCAGAAATGGACAATCAAGAGAAACTGGCAACATAGGGTGCACAGGACACAAGTCGAGGACAACAAACATTAGAGAATACCGAACAAGCAATCAGAAATGGACAATCCTGAGAAACTGGTAACATAGGGTACACAGGACACAAGTCAAGGACAACAAACATTAGAGAATAACGAACGAGCAATCAGTAATGGACAATCCAGAGAAACTGGCAACATAGGGTGCACAGGACACAAGTCGACGACAACAAACATTAGATAATACCGAACGAGCAATCAGAAATGGACAATCCTGAGAAACTGGTAACATAGGGTACACAGGACACAAGTCAAGGACAACAACCATTAGAGAATAACGAACGAGCAATCAGTAATGGACAATCGAGAGAAACTGGCAACATAGGGTGCACAGGACACAAGTCGAGGACAACAAACATTAGAGAATACCGAACAAGCAATCAGAAATGGACAATCCTGAGAAACTGGTAACATAGGGTACACAGGACACAAGTCGAGGACAACAAACATTAGAGAATACCGCACGAGCAATCAGAAATGGACAATCCTGAGAAACTGGTAACATAGGGTACACAGGACACAAGTCAAGGACAACAAACATTAGAGAATAACGAAAGAGCAATCAATAATGGACAATCGAGAGAAATTGGCAACATAGGGTGCACAGGACACAAGTCGAGGACAACAAACATTAGAGAATACCGAACAAGCAATCAGAAATGGACAATCCTGAGAAACTGGTAACATAGGGTACACAGGACACAAGTCGAGGACAACAAACATTAGAGAATACCGAACGAGCAATCAGAAATGGACAATCCTGAGAAACTGGCAACATAGGGTACACAGGACACAAGTCAATGAAAACAAACATTAGAGAATACACAAGGTGCAATCAGAAATGGACAATCCTGAGACACTGGCAACATAGGGTACACAGGACACAAGTCGAGGACAACAAACAATAGATGATACCGAACGAGCAATCAGAAATGGACAATCCTGAGAAACTGGTAACATAGGGTACACAGGACACAAGTCAAGGACAACAAACATTAGAGAATACCGAACGAGCAATCAGAAATGGAAAATCCAGAGAAACTGGCAACATAGGGTACACAGGAAACAAGTCAAGGACAACAAACATTAGAGAATACACAAGGTGCAATCAGAAATGGACAATCCTGAGACACTGGCAACATAGGGTACACAGGAAACAAGTCAAGGACAACAAACATTAGAGAATACCGAACGACCAATCAGAAATGGACAATCCAGAGAAACTGGCAACATAGGGTACACAGGACACAAGTCAAGGACAACAAACATTAGAGAATACCGAACGACCAATCAAAATGGACAATCCTGAGAAACTGGTAACATAGGGTACACAGGACACAAGTCAAGGACAACAAACATTAGAGAATACCGAACGAGCAATCAGAAATGGAAAATCCAGAGAAACTGGCAACATAGGGTACACAGGACACAAGTCAAGGACAACAAACATTAGAGAATACACAAGGTGCAATCAGAAATGGACAATCCTGAGACACTGGCAACATAGGGTACACAGGAAACAAGTCAAGGACAACAAACATTAGAGAATACCGAACGACCAATCAGAAATGGACAATCCAGAGAAACTGGCAACATAGGGTACACAGGACACAAGTCAAGGACACCAAACATTAGAGAATACACAAGGTGCAATCAGAAATGGACAATCCTGAGACACTGGCAACATAGGGTACACAGGACACAAGTCGAGGACAACAAACATTAGAGAATACACAAGGTGCAATCAGAAATGGACAATCCTGAGACACTGGCAACATAGGGTACACAGGACACAAGTCGAGGACAACAAACATTAGAGAATACACAAGGTGCAATCAGAAATGGACAATCCTGAGACCCTGGCAACATAGGGTACACAGGACACAAATCGAGGACAACAAACATTAGAGAATACCGAACGAGCAATCAGAAATGGACAATCCAGAGTAACTGGCAACATAGGGTACACAGGACACAAGTCACGGACAACAAACATTAGAGAATACACAAGGTGCAATCAGAAATGGACAATCCTGAGACACTGGCAACATAGGGTACACAGGACACAAGTCGAGGACAACAAACATTAGAGAATACACAATGTGCAATCAGAAATGGACAATCCTGAGACACTGGCAACATAGGGTACACAGGACACAAGTCAAGGACAACAAACATTAGAGAACAACGAACGAGCAATCAGAAATGGACAATCCAGAGAAACTGGCAACATAGGGTACACAGGACACAAGTCGAGGACAACAAACATTAGAGAATACACAAGGTGCAATCAGAAATGGACAATCCTGAGACACTGGCAACATAGGGTACACAGGACACAAGTCGAGGACACCAAACATTAGAGAATACACAAGGTGCAATCAGAAATGGACAATCCTGAGACACTGGCAACATAGGGTACACAGGACACAAGTGAAGGAAAACAAACATTAGAGAATACACAAGGTGCAATCAGAAATGGACAATCCTGAGAAACTGGCAACATAGGGTACACAGGACACAAGTCGAGGACAACAAACATTAGAGAATACGGAACGAGCAATCAGCAATGGACAATCCTGAGAAACTGGTAACATAGGGTACACAGGACACAAGTCAAGGAAAACAAACATTAGAGAATACACAATGTGCAATCAGAAATGGACAATCCTGAGAAACTGGCAACATAGGGTACACAGGACACAAGTCAAGGAAAACAAACATTAGAGAATACACAAGGTGCAATCAGAAATGGACAATCCTGAGACACTGGCAACATAGGGTACACAGGACACAAGTAGAGGACAACAAACATTAGATAATACCGAACGAGCAATCAGAAATGGACAATCCTGAGAAACTGGTAACATAGGGTACACAGGACACAAGTCAAGGACAACAAACATTAGAGAATACACAATGTGCAATCAGAAATGGACAATCCTGAGACACTGGCAACATAGGGTACACAGGACACAAGTCAAGGACAACAAACATTAGAGAATACACAAGGTGCAATCAGAAATGGACAATCCTGAGACACTGGCAACATAGGGTACACAGGACACAAGTCGACGACAACAAACATTAGATAATACCGAACGAGCAATCAGAAATGGACAATCCTGAGAAACTGGTAACATAGGGTAAACAGGACACAAGTCAAGGACAACAAACATTAGAGAATAACGAACGAGCAATCAGTAATGGACAATCGAGAGAAACTGGCAACATAGGGTGCACAGGACACAAGTCGAGGACAACAAACATTAGAGAATACCGAACAAGCAATCAGAAATGGACAATCCTGAGAAACTGGTAACATAGGGTACACAGGACACAAGTCGAGGACAACAAACATTAGAGAATACCGCACGAGCAATCAGAAATGGACAATCCTGAGAAACTGGTAACATAGGGTACACAGGACACAAGTCAAGGACAACAAACATTAGAGAATAACGAACGAGTAATCAATAATGGACAATCGAGAGAAATTGGCAACATAGAGTGCACAGGACACAAGTCGAGGACAACAAACATTAGAGAATACCGAACAAGCAATCAGAAATGGACAATCCTGAGAAACTGGCAACATAGGGTACACAGGACACAAGTCAAGGAAAACAAACATTAGAGAATACACAAGGTGCAATCAGAAATGGACAATCCTGAGACACTGGCAACATAGGGTACACAGGACACAAGTCGAGGACAACAAACAATAGATGATACCGAACGAGCAATCAGAAATGGACAATCCTGCGAAACTGGTAACATAGGGTACACAGGATACAAGTCAAGGACAACAAACATTAGAGAATACACAAGGTGCAATCAGAAATGGACAATCCTGAGACACTGGCAACATAGGGTACACAGGACACAAGTCGAGGACAACAAACATTAGAGAATACACAATGTGCAATCAGAAATGGACAATCCTGAGACACTGGCAACATAGGGTACACAGGCCACAAGTCAAGGACAACAAACATTAGAGAACAACGAACGAGCAATCAGAAATGGACAATCCAGAGAAACTGGCAATATAGGGTGAACACGACACAAGTCGAGGACAACAAACATTAGAGATTACCGAACAAGCAATCAGAAATGGACAATTATGAGAAACTGGTAACATAGGGTACACAGGACACAAGTCAACAACAACAAACATTAGAGAATACCGAACGAGCAATCAGAAATGGACAATCCTGAGAAACTGGCAACATAGGGTACACAGGACACAAGTCAAGGACAACAAACATTAGAGAATACACAAGGTGCAATCAGAAATGGACAATCCTGCTGACACTGGCAACATAGGGTACACAGGACACAAGTCGAGGACAACAAACATTAGAGAATACACAAGGTGCAATCAGAAATGGACAATCCTGAGAAACTGGCAACATAGGGTACACAGGACACAAGTCAAGGATTTATTATACGAGTACTTACTGCTGTATTATTATACGAGTAGGTACACTGAGCACACACTGCTGTATTATTATACAAGTAGGTACACTGAGCACACACTGCTGTATTATTATACAAGTAGGTACACTGAGCACACACTGCTGTATCATTATACAAGTAGGTACACTGAGCACACACTGCTGTATTATTATACAAGTAGGTACACTGAGCACACACTGCTGTATTATTATACGAGTAGTTACACTGAGCACACACTGCTGTATTATTATACAAGTAGGTACACTGAGCACACACTACTGTATTATTATACCAGTAGGTACACTGAGCACACACTGCTGTATTATTATATGAGTAGGTACACTAAGCAAACACTGCTGTATTATTATACAAGTAGATACACTGAGCACACACTGCTGTATTATTATACAAGTAGGTACAGTGAGCACACACTGCTGTATTATTATACAAGTAGGTACACTGAGCACACACTGCTGTATTATTATACAAGTAGGTACACTGAGCACACACTGCTGTATTATTATACAAGTAGGTACACTGAGCACACACTGCTGTTTTATTATACAAGTAGATACACTGAGCACACACTGCTGTATTATTATACAAGTAGGTATACTGAGCACACTGCTGTATTATTATACAAGTAGGTACACTGAGCACACACTGCTGTATTATTATACAAGTAGATACACTGAGCACACACTGCTGTATCATAATACAAGTAGGTACATTGAGCACACACTGCTATATTATAATACAACTAGGTACACTGAGCACACACTGCTGTATTATTATACGAGTAGGTACACTGAGCACACACTTCTGCATTATTATATGAGTAGGTACACTGAGCACACCCTGCTGTATTATTATACAAGTAGATACACTGAGCACACACTGCTGTATTATTATACAAGTAGGTACACTGAGCACACACTGCTGTATTATTATACAAGTAGGTACACTGAGCACACACTGCTGTATTATTATACAAGTAGGTATACTGAGCACACTGCTGTATTATTATACAAGTAGGTACACTGAGCACACACTGCTGTATCATTATACAAGTAGATACACTGAGCACACACTGCTGTATCATAATACAAGTAGGTACATTGAGCACACACTGCTGTATTATAATACAACTAGGTATACTGAGCACACACTGCTGTATTATTATACGAGTAGGTACACTGAGCACACACTGCTGTATTATTATATGAATAGGTACACTGAGCACACACTGCTGTATTATTATACGAGTAGGTACACTGAGCACACACTGCTGTATTATTATACGTGTAGGTACACTGAGCACACACTGCTGTATTATTATACGAGTAGGTACACTGAGCACACACTGCTGTATTATTATACAAGTAGGTACACTGAGCAAACACTGCTGTATTATTATATGTGTAGGTACACTGAGCACACACTGCTTTATTATTATACGAGTAGGTACACTGAGCACACACTGTTGTATTATTATATGAGTAGGTACACTAAGCACACACTGCTGTATTATTATACGAGTAGGTACACTGATCACACACTGCTGTATTATTATATGAGTAGGTACACTGAGCACACAGTTGTATTATTATATGAATAGGTACACTGAGCACACACTGCTGTATTATTATATGTGTAGGTACACTGAGCACACACTGCTGTATTATTATATGTGTAGGTACACTGAGCACACACTGCTGTATTATTATACGAGTAGGTACACTGAGCACACACTGCTGTATTATTATACAAGTAGATACACTGAGCACACACTACTGTATTATTATACAATTAGGTACACTGAGTACACACTGCTGTATTATTATACAAGTAGGTACACTGAGCACACACTGCTGTATTATTATACAAGTAGGTATACTGAGAATACACTGCTGTATTATTATACAAGTAGGTACACTGAGCACACACTGCTGTATTGTTATACAAGTAGGTACACTGAGCACACACTACTGTTTTATTATACAAGTAGGTACACTGAGCACACACTGCTGTATTATTATACAAGTAGGTACACTGAGCACACACTGCTGTATTATTATACAAGTAGGTACACTGGGCACACACTGCTGTATTATTATACAAGTAGGTACACTGAGCTCACACTACTGTATTATTATACGAGTAGGTACACTGAGCACACACTGCTGTATTATTATACAAGTAGGTACACTGAGCACACACTGCTGTATTATTATACAAATATGTACACTGAGCACACACTGCTGTATTATTATACAAGTAGGTACACTGAGCACACACTGTTGTATTATTATACAAGTAGGTACACTGAGCACACATTACTGTATTATTATACAAGTAGGTACACTGAGCACACACTGCTGTATTATTATACAAGTAGGTACACTGAGCACATACTGCTGTATTATTATACAAGTAGGTACACTGAGCAAACACTGCTGTATTATTATACAAGTAGATACACTGAGACCACACTGCTGTATTATTATACAAGTAGGTACACTGAGCACACACTGCTGTATTATTATACAAATAGGTACACTGAGCACACACTACTGTATTATTATACAAGTAGGTACACTGAGCTCACACTGCTGTATTATTATACAAGTAGGTACACTGAGCACACACTGCTGTATTATTATACAAATAGGTACACTGAGCACACACTGCTGTATTATTATACAAGTAGGTACACTGAGCAAACACTGCTGTATTATTATATGTGTAGGTACACTGAGCACACACTGCTTTATTATTATACAAGTAGGTATACTGAGCACACACTGCTGTATTATTATACAAGTAGGTACACTGAGCACACACTGCTGTATTATTATACAAGTAGGTATACTGAGCACACACTGATGTATTATCATACAAGTAGGTACACTGAGCACACTGCTGTATTATTATACAAGTAGATACACTGAGCACACACTGCTGTATTATTATACAAGTAGGTACACTGAGCACACACTGCTGTATTATTATACAAGTAGGTACACTGAGCACACCCTGCTGTATTATTATACAAGTAGGTACACTGAGCACATACTGCTGTATTATTATACAAGTAGGTACACTGAGCACACACTGCTGTATTATTATACAAGTAGGTACACTGAGCACACACTGCTGTATTATTATACAAGTAGGTACACTGAGCACACACTGCTGTATTATTATACATGTAGGTACACTGAGCACACACTGCTGTATTATTTTACAAGTAGGTACACTGAGCACATACTGCTGTATTATTATACAAGTAGGTAAACTGAGCACACACTGCTGTATTATTATACAAATAGGTACCCTGAGCACACACTACTGTATTATTATACAAGTAGGTACACTGAGCACACACTGTTGTATTATTATACAAGTAGGTACACTGAGCACATACTGCTGTATTATTATACAAGTAGGTATACTGAGCACACACTGTTGTATTGTTATATGAGTAGGTACACTGAGCACACACTGCTGTATTATTATACAAGTAGGTACACTGAGCACACACTGCTGTATTATTATACAAGTAGGTACACTGAGCACATACTGCTGTATTATTATACAAGTAGGTATACTGAGTACACACTGCTGTATTATTATACAAGTAGGTACACTGAGCACACACTGCTGTATTATTATACAAGTAGGTACACTGAGCACACACTGCTGTATTATTATACAAGTAGGTACACTGAGCACACACTGCTGTATTATTATACAAGTAGGTACAATGAGCACATACTGCTGTATTATTATACAAGTAGGTACACTGAGCACACAATGCTGTATTATTATACAAGTAGGTACACTGAGCACACACTGCTGTATTATTATACAAGTAGGTACACTGAGCACACACTGCTGTATTATTATACAAGTAGGTACACTGAGCACACACTGCTGTATTATTATACAAGTAGGTACACTGAGCACACACTGCTGTATTATTATACAAGTAGGTACACTGAGGACATACTGCTGTATTATTATACAAGTAGGTACACTGAGCACACACTACTGTATTATTATACAAATAGGTCAATGAGCACACACTGCTGTATTATTATACAAGTAGGTACACTGAGCACACACTGTTGTATTATTATACAAGTAGGTACACTGAGCACACACTGCTGTATTATTATACAAGTAGGTATACTGAGCACACACTGCTGTATTGTTATACGAGTAGGTACACTGAGCACATACTGCTGTATTATTATACAAGTAGGTACACTGAGCACACAATGCTGTATTATTATACAAGTAGGTACACTGAGCACACACTGCTGTATTATTATACAAGTAGGTACACTGAGCACACACTGCTGTATTATTATACAAGTAGGTACACTGAGCACACACTGCTGTATTATTATACAAGTAGGTACACTGAGCACACACTGCTGTATTATTATACAAGTAGGTACACTGAGGACATACTGCTGTATTATTATACAAGTAGGTACACTGAGCACACACTACTGTATTATTATACAAATAGGTCAATGAGCACACACTGCTGTATTATTATACAAGTAGGTACACTGAGCACACACTGTTGTATTATTATACAAGTAGGTACACTGAGCACACACTGCTGTATTATTATACAAGTAGGTATACTGAGCACACACTGCTGTATTGTTATACGAGTAGGTACACTGAGCACGCACTGCTGTATTATTATACAAGTAGGTACACTGAGCACACACTGCTGTATTATTATACAAGTAGGTACACTGAGCACACACTGCTGTATTATTATACAAGTAGGTACACTGAGTACACACTGCTGTATTATTATACAAGTAGGTACACTGAGCACACACTGCTGTATTATTATACAAGTAGGTACATTGAGCACACACTACTGTATTATTATACAAGTAGGTACACTGAGCACACTGCTGTATTATTATACGAGTAGGTACACTGAGCACACAATGCTGTATTATTATACAAGTAGGTATACTGAGCACATACTGCTGTATTATTATACAAGTAGGTACACTGAGCACTCTGCTGTATTATTATGCAAGTAGGTACACTGAGCACACACTGCTGTATTATTATACAAGTAGGTATACTGAGCACATACTGCTGTATTATTATACAAGTAGGTACACTGAGCACTCTGCTGTATTATTATACAAGTAGGTACACTGAGCACACACTGCTGTATTATTATACAGGTAGGTACACTGAGCACACACTGCTGTATTATTATACAAGTAGGTACACTGAGCACACACTGCTGTATCATTATACAAGTAGGTACACTGAGCACACACTACTGTATTATTATACAAATAGGTACACTGAGCACACACTGCTGTATTATTATACAATTAGGTACACTGAGCACACATTACTGTATTATTATACAAATAGGTACACTGAGCTCAAACTGCTGTATTATTATACAAGTAGGTACACTGAGCACATACTGCTGTATTATTATACAAGTAGGTACACTGAGCACACACTGCTGTATTATTATACAAGTAGGTACACTGAGCACATACTGCTGTATTATTATACAAGTAGGTACACTGAGCACACACTGCTGTATTATTATACAAGTAGGTACACTGAGCACACACTGCTGTATTATTATACAAGTAGGTACACTGAGCACACACTGCTGTATTATTATACATGTAGGTACACTGAGCACTCACTGCTGTATTATTTTACAAGTAGGTACACTGAGCACATACTGCTGTATTATTATACAAATAGATACACTGAGCACACACTGCTGTATTATTATACAAATAGGTACCCTGAGCACACACTACTGTATTATTATACAGGTAGGTACACTGAGCACACACTGTTGTATTGTTATATGAGTAGGTACACTGAGCACACACTGCTGTATTATTATACAAGTAGGTACATTGAGCACACACTGCTGTATTATTATACAAGTAGGTACACTGAGCACACATTGCTGTATTATTATACAAGTAGGTACACTGAGTACACACTGCTGTATTATTATACAAGTAGGTACACTGAGCACACACTGCTGTATTATTATACAAGTAGGTATACTGAGCACACACTGCTGTATTATTATACAAGTAGGTACACTGAGCACACTGCTGTATTATTATACAAGTAGATACACTGAGCACACACTGCTGTATTATTATACAAGTAGGTACACTGAGCACACACTGCTGTATTATTATACATGTAGGTACACTGAGCACACACTGCTGTATTATTATACAAGTGGGTATACTGAGCACACACTGCTGTATTATTATACAAGTAGGTACACTGAGCACACTGCTGTATTATTATACAAGTAGATACACTGAGCACACACTGCTGTATTATTATACAAGTAGGTACACTGAGCACACACTGCTGTATTATTATACATGTAGGTACACTGAGCACACACTGCTGTATTATTTTACAAGTAGGTACACTGAGCACATACTGCTGTATTATTATACAAGTAGGTACACTGAGCACACACTGCTGTATTATTATACAATTAGGTACCCTGAGCACACACTACTGTATTATTATACAAATAGGTACACTGAGCACACACTGCTGTATTATTATACAAGTAGGTACACTGAGCACACACTGCTGTATTATTATACAAGTAGGTATACTGAGCACACACTGCTGTATTATTATACAAATAGGTACACTGAGCACACACTGCTGTATTATTATACAAATGGGTACACTGAGCACACACTACTGTATTATTATACAAATATGTACACTGAGCCCACACTGCTGTATTATTATACAAGTAGGTACACTGAGCACACACTGCTGTATTATTATACAAGTAGGTATACTGAGCACACACTGCTGTATTATTATACAAGTAGGTACACTGAGCACACTGCTGTATTATTATACAAGTAGATACACTGAGCACACACTGCTGTATTATTATACAAGTAGGTACACTGAGCACACACTGCTGTATTATTATACAAGTAGGTACACTGAGCACACACTGCTGTATTATTATACAAGTAGGTATACTGAGCACACACTGCTGTATTATTATACAAGTAGGTACACTGAGCACACTGCTGTATTATTATACAAGTAGATATACTGAGCACACACTGCTGTATTATTATACAAGTATGTACACTGAGCACACACTGCTGTATTATTATACAAGTAGGTACACTGAGCACACACTGCTGTATTATTATACAAGTAGGTACACTGAGCACATACTGCTGTATTATTATACAAGTAGGTACACTGAGCACACACTGCTGTATTATTATACAAGTAGGTACACTGAGCACACACTGCTGTATTATTATACAAGTAGGTACACTGAGCACACACTGCTGTATTATTATACACGTAGGTACACTGAGCACACACTGCTGTATTATTTTACAAGTAGGTACACTGAGCACATACTGCTGTATTATTATACAAGTAGGTACACTGAGCACACACTGCTGTATTATTATACAAATAGGTACCCTGAGCACACACTGCTGTATTATTATACAAGTAGGTACACTGAGCACACACTGTTGTATTATTATACAAGTAGGTACACTGAGCACATACTGCTGTATTATTATACAAGTAGGTATACTGAGTACACACTGTTGTATTGTTATATGAGTGGGTACACTGAGCACACACTGCTGTATTATTATACAAGTAGGTACACTGAGCACACACTGCTGTATTATTATACAAGTAGGTACACTGAGCACATACTGCTGTATTATTATACAAGTAGGTATACTGAGCACACACTGCTGTATTATTATACAAGTAGGTACACTGAGCACACACTGCTGTATTATTATACAAGTAGGTACACTGAGCACACACTGCTGTATTATTATACAAGTAGGTAAACTGAGCACACACTGCTGTATTATTATACAAGTAGGTACACTGAGCACATACTGCTGTATTATTATACAAGTAGGTACACTGAGCACACACTGCTGTATTATTATACAAGTAGGTACACTGAGCACACACTGCTGTATTATTATACAAGTAGGTACACTGAGCACACACTGCGGTATTATTATACTAGTAGGTACACTGAGCACACACTGCTGTATTATTATACAAGTAGGTACACTGAGGACATACTGCTGTATTATTATACAAGTAGGTACACTGAGCACACACTGCTATATTATTATACAAGTAGGTATACTGAGCACACACTGCTGTATTATTATACAAGTAGGTACACTGAGCACACTACTGTATTATTATACAAGTAGATACACTGAGCACAAACTGCTGTATTATTATACAAGTAGGTACACTGAGCACACACTGCTGTATTATTATACATGTAGGTACACTGAGCACACACTGCTGTATTATTTTACAAGTAGGTACACTGAGCACATACTGCTGTATTATTATACAAGTAGGTACACTGAGCACACACTGCTGTATTATTATACAATTAGGTACCCTGAGCACACACTACTGTATTATTATACAAATAGGTACACTGAGCACACACTGCTGTATTATTATACAAGTAGGTACACTGAGCACACACTGCTGTATTATTATACAAGTAGGTATACTGAGCACACACTGCTGTATTATTATACAAATAGGTACACTGAGCACACACTGCTGTATTATTATACAAATGGGTACACTGAGCACACACTACTGTATTATTATACAAATATGTACACTGAGCCCACACTGCTGTATTATTATACAAGTAGGTACACTGAGCACACACTGCTGTATTATTATACAAGTAGGTATACTGAGCACACACTGCTGTATTATTATACAAGTAGGTACACTGAGCACACTGCTGTATTATTATACAAGTAGATACACTGAGCACACACTGCTGTATTATTATACAAGTAGGTACACTGAGCACACACTGCTGTATTATTATACAAGTAGGTACACTGAGCACACACTGCTGTATTATTATACAAGTAGGTATACTGAGCACACACTGCTGTATTATTATACAAGTAGGTACACTGAGTACACACTGCTGTATTATTATACAAGTAGGTACACTGAGCACACACTGCTGTATTATTATACAAGTAGGTATACTGAGCACACACTGCTGTATTATTATACAAGTAGGTACACTGAGCACACTGCTGTATTATTATACAAGTAGATACACTGAGCACACACTGCTGTATTATTATACAAGTAGGTACACTGAGCACACACTGCTGTATTATTATACATGTAGGTACACTGAGCACACACTGCTGTATTATTATACAAGTAGGTATACTGAGCACACACTGCTGTATTATTATACAAGTAGGTACACTGAGCACACTGCTGTATTATTATACAAGTAGATACACTGAGCACACACTGCTGTATTATTATACAAGTAGGTACACTGAGCACACACTGCTGTATTATTATACATGTAGGTACACTGAGCACACACTGCTGTATTATTTTACAAGTAGGTACACTGAGCACATACTGCTGTATTATTATACAAGTAGGTACACTGAGCACACACTGCTGTATTATTATACAATTAGGTACCCTGAGCACACACTACTGTATTATTATACAAATAGGTACACTGAGCACACACTGCTGTATTATTATACAAGTAGGTACACTGAGCACACACTGCTGTATTATTATACAAGTAGGTATACTGAGCACACACTGCTGTATTATTATACAAATAGGTACACTGAGCACACACTGCTGTATTATTATACAAATGGGTACACTGAGCACACACTACTGTATTATTATACAAATATGTACACTGAGCCCACACTGCTGTATTATTATACAAGTAGGTACACTGAGCACACACTGCTGTATTATTATACAAGTAGGTATACTGAGCACACACTGCTGTATTATTATACAAGTAGGTACACTGAGCACACTGCTGTATTATTATACAAGTAGATACACTGAGCACACACTGCTGTATTATTATACAAGTAGGTACACTGAGCACACACTGCTGTATTATTATACAAGTAGGTACACTGAGCACACACTGCTGTATTATTATACAAGTAGGTATACTGAGCACACACTGCTGTATTATTATACAAGTAGGTACACTGAGCACACTGCTGTATTATTATACAAGTAGATATACTGAGCACACACTGCTGTATTATTATACAAGTATGTACACTGAGCACACACTGCTGTATTATTATACAAATAGGTACACTGAGCACACACTGCTGTATTATTATACAAGTAGGTACACTGAGCACATACTGCTGTATTATTATACAAGTAGGTACACTGAGCACACACTGCTGTATTATTATACAAGTAGGTACACTGAGCACACACTGCTGTATTATTATACAAGTAGGTACACTGAGCACACACTGCTGTATTATTATACACGTAGGTACACTGAGCACACACTGCTGTATTATTTTACAAGTAGGTACACTGAGCACATACTGCTGTATTATTATACAAGTAGGTACACTGAGCACACACTGCTGTATTATTATACAAATAGGTACCCTGAGCACACACTGCTGTATTATTATACAAGTAGGTACACTGAGCACACACTGTTGTATTATTATACAAGTAGGTACACTGAGCACATACTGCTGTATTATTATACAAGTAGGTATACTGAGTACACACTGTTGTATTGTTATATGAGTGGGTACACTGAGCACACACTGCTGTATTATTATACAAGTAGGTACACTGAGCACACACTGCTGTATTATTATACAAGTAGGTACACTGAGCACATACTGCTGTATTATTATACAAGTAGGTATACTGAGCACACACTGCTGTATTATTATACAAGTAGGTACACTGAGCACACACTGCTGTATTATTATACAAGTAGGTACACTGAGCACACACTGCTGTATTATTATACAAGTAGGTAAACTGAGCACACACTGCTGTATTATTATACAAGTAGGTACACTGAGCACATACTGCTGTATTATTATACAAGTAGGTACACTGAGCACACACTGCTGTATTATTATACAAGTAGGTACACTGAGCACACACTGCTGTATTATTATACAAGTAGGTACACTGAGCACACACTGCGGTATTATTATACTAGTAGGTACACTGAGCACACACTGCTGTATTATTATACAAGTAGGTACACTGAGGACATACTGCTGTATTATTATACAAGTAGGTACACTGAGCACACACTGCTGTATTATTATACAAGTAGGTATACTGAGCACACACTGCTGTATTATTATACAAGTAGGTACACTGAGCACACTACTGTATTATTATACAAGTAGATACACTGAGCACAAACTGCTGTATTATTATACAAGTAGGTACACTGAGCACACACTGCTGTATTATTATACATGTAGGTACACTGAGCACACACTGCTGTATTATTTTACAAGTAGGTACACTGAGCACATACTGCTGTATTATTATACAAGTAGGTACACTGAGCACACACTGCTGTATTATTATACAATTAGGTACCCTGAGCACACACTACTGTATTATTATACAAATAGGTACACTGAGCACACACTGCTGTATTATTATACAAGTAGGTACACTGAGCACACACTGCTGTATTATTATACAAGTAGGTATACTGAGCACACACTGCTGTATTATTATACAAATAGGTACACTGAGCACACACTGCTGTATTATTATACAAATGGGTACACTGAGCACACACTACTGTATTATTATACAAATATGTACACTGAGCCCACACTGCTGTATTATTATACAAGTAGGTACACTGAGCACACACTGCTGTATTATTATACAAGTAGGTATACTGAGCACACACTGCTGTATTATTATACAAGTAGGTACACTGAGCACACTGCTGTATTATTATACAAGTAGATACACTGAGCACACACTGCTGTATTATTATACAAGTAGGTACACTGAGCACACACTGCTGTATTATTATACAAGTAGGTACACTGAGCACACACTGCTGTATTATTATACAAGTAGGTATACTGAGCACACACTGCTGTATTATTATACAAGTAGGTACACTGAGCACACTGCTGTATTATTATACAAGTAGATACACTGAGCACACACTGCTGTATTATTATACAAGTAGGTACACTGAGCACACACTGCTGTATTATTATACAAGTAGGTACACTGAGCACACACTGCTGTATTATTATACAAGTAGGTACACTGAGCACATACTGCTGTATTATTATACAAGTAGGTACACTGAGCACACACTGCTGTATTATTATACAAGTAGGTACACTGAGCACACACTGCTGTATTATTATACAAGTAGGTACACTGAGCACACACTGCTGTATTATTATACACGTAGGTACACTGAGCACACACTGCTGTATTATTTTACAAGTAGGTACACTGAGCACATACTGCTGTATTATTATACAAGTAGGTACACTGAGCACACACTGCTGTATTATTATACAAATAGGTACCCTGAGCACACACTGCTGTATTATTATACAAGTAGGTACACTGAGCACACACTGTTGTATTATTATACAAGTAGGTACACTGAGCACATACTGCTGTATTATTATACAAGTAGGTATACTGAGCACACACTGTTGTATTGTTATATGAGTGGGTACACTGAGCACACACTGCTGTATTATTATACAAGTAGGTACACTGAGCACACACTGCTGTATTATTATACAAGTAGGTACACTGAGCACATACTGCTGTATTATTATACAAGTAGGTATACTGAGCACACACTGCTGTATTATTATACAACTAGGTACACTGAGCACACACTGCTGTATTATTATACAAGTAGGTACACTGAGCACACACTGCTGTATTATTATACAAGTAGGTAAACTGAGCACACACTGCTGTATTATTATACAAGTAGGTACACTGAGCACATACTGCTGTATTATTATACAAGTAGGTACACTGAGCACACACTGCTGTATTATTATACAAGTAGGTACACTGAGCACACACTGCTGTATTATTATACAAGTAGGTACACTGAGCACACACTGCTGTATTATTATACTAGTAGGTACACTGAGCACACACTGCTGTATTATTATACAAGTAGGTACACTGAGGACATACTGCTGTATTATTATACAAGTAGGTACACTGAGCACACACTGCTGTATTATTATACAAATAGGTCAATGAGCACACACTGCTGTATTATTATACAAGTAGGTACACTGAGCACACAGTTGTATTATTATACAAGTAGGTACACTGAGCACACACTGCTGTATTATTATACAAGTAGGTATACTGAGCACACACTGCTGTATTGTTATACGAGTAGGTACACTGAGCACACACTGCTGTATTATTATACAAGTAGGTACACTGAGCACACACTGCTGTATTATTATACAAGTAGGTACACTGAGCACACACTGCTGTATTATTATACAAGTAGGAACACTGAGTACACACTGCTGTATTATTATACAAGTAGGTACACTGAGCACACACTGCTATATTATTATACAAGTAGGTACACTGAGCACACACTACTGTATTATTATACAAGTAGGTACACTGAGCACACTGCTGTATTATTATACGAGTAGGTACACTGAGCACACACTGCTGTATTATTATACAAATAGGTATACTGAGCACATACTGCTGTATTATTATACAAGTAGGTACACTGAGCACTCTGCTGTATTATTATACAAGTAGGTACACTGAGCACACACTGCTGTATTATTATACAAGTAGGTATACTGAGCACATACTGCTGTATTATTATACAAGTAGGTACACTGAGCACTCTGCTGTATTATTATACAAGTAGGTACACTGAGCACACACTGCTGTATTATTATACAGGTAGGTACACTGAGCACACACTGCTGTATTATTATACAAGTAGGTACACTGAGCACACACTGCTGTATCATTATACAAGTAGGTACACTGAGCACACACTACTGTATTATTATACAAATAGGTACACTGAGCACACACTGCTGTATTATTATACAATTAGGTACACTGAGCACACATTACTGTATTATTATACAAATAGGTACACTGAGCTCAAACTGCTGTATTATTATACAAGTAGGTACACTGAGCACATACTGATGTATTATTATACATGTAGGTACACTGAGCACACACTGCTGTATTATTATACAAGTAGGTACACTGAGCACATACTGCTGTATTATTATACAAGTAGGTACACTGAGCACACACTGCTGTATTATTATACAAGTAGGTACACTGAGCACACACTGCTGTATTATTATACAAGTAGGTACACTGAGCACACACTGCTGTATTATTATACATGTAGGTACACTGAGCACACACTGCTGTATTATTTTACAAGTAGGTACACTAAGCACATACTGCTGTATTATTATACAAGTAGATACACTGAGCACATACTGCTGTATTATTATACAAATAGGTACCCTGAGCACACACTACTGTATTATTATACAAGTAGGTACACTGAGCACACACTTGTATTATTATACAAATAGGTACACTGAGCACATACTGCTGTATTATTATACAAGTAGGTATACTGAGCACACACTGTTGTATTGTTATGAGTAGGTACACTGAGCACACACTGCTGTATTATTATACAAGTAGGTACATTGAGCACACACTGCTGTATTATTATACAAGTAGGTACACTGAGCACACATTGCTGTATTATTATACAAGTAGGTACACTGAGTACACACTGCTGTATTATTATACAAGTAGGTACACTGAGCACACACTGCTGTATTATTATACAAGTAGGTATACTGAGCACACACTGCTGTATTATTATACAAGTAGGTACAGAGCACACTGCTGTATTATTATACAAGTAGATACACTGAGCACACACTGCTGTATTATTATACAAGTAGGTACACTGAGCACACACTGCTGTATTATTATACATGTAGGTACACTGAGCACACACTGCTGTATTATTATACAAGTAGGTATACTGAGCACACACTGCTGTATTATTATACAAGTAGGTACACTGAGCACACTGCTGTATTATTATACAAGTAGATACACTGAGCACACACTGCTGTATTATTATACAAGTAGGTACACTGAGCACACACTGCTGTATTATTATACATGTAGGTACACTGAGCACACACTGCTGTATTATTTTACAAGTAGGTACACTGAGCACATACTGCTGTATTATTATACAAGTAGGTACACTGAGCACACACTGCTGTATTATTATACAATTAGGTACCCTGAGCACACACTACTGTATTATTATACAAGTAGGTACACTGAGCACACACTGTTGTATTATTATACAAGTAGGTACACTGAGCACATACTGCTGTATTATTATACAAGTAGGTATACTGAGCACACACTGTTGTATTGTTATATGAGTAGGTACACTGAGCACACACTGCTGTATTATTATACAAGTAGGTACACTGAGCATACACTGCTGTATTATTATACAAGTAGGTACACTGAGCACACACTGCTGTATTATTATACAAGTAGATATACTGAGCACACACTGCTGTATTATTATACAAGTAGGTACACTGAGCACACTGCTGTATTATTATACAAGTAGATACACTGAGCACACACTGCTGTATTATTATACAAGTAGGTACACTGATCACACACTGCTGTATTATTATACAAGTAGGTATACTGAGCACACACTGCTGTATTATTATACAAGTAGGTACACAGAGCACACTGCTGTATTATTATACAAGTAGATACACTGAGCACACACTGCTGTATTATTATACAAGTAGGTACACTGATCACACACTGCTGTATTATTATACAAGTAGGTACACTGAGCACACACTGCTGTATTATTATACAAGTAGGTACACTGAGCACATACTGCTGTATTATTATACAAGAAGGTATACTGAGCACACACTGCTGTATTATTATACAAGTAGGTACACTGAGCACACACTGCTGTATTATTATACAAGTAGATACACTGAGCACACACTACTGTATTATTATACAAGTAGGTACACTGAGCACATACTGCTGTATTATTATACAAGTAGGTACACTGAGCACACACTGCTGTATTATTATACAAGTAGGTACACTGAGCACACACAGTTGTATTATTATACAAGTAGGTACACTGAGCACACACTGCTGTATTATTATACAAGTAGGTACAGAGCACACACTGCTGTATTATTATACAAGTAGGTACACTGAGCACATACTGCTGTATTATTATACAAGTAGGTATACTGAGCACACACTGCTGTATTATTATACAAGTAGGTACACTGAGCACACACTGCTGTATTATTATACAAGTAGGTACACTGAGCACACACTGCTGTATTATTATACAAGTAGGTACACTGAGCACACACTGCTGTATTATTATACAAGTAGGTACACTGAGCACATACTGCTGTATTATTATACAAGTAGGTACACTGAGCACACACTGCTGTATTATTATACAAGTAGGTACACTGAGCACACACTGCTGTATTATTATACAAGTAGGTACACTGAGCACACACTGCTGTATTATTATACAAGTAGGTACACTGAGCACACACTGCTGTATTATTATACAAGTAGGTACACTGAGGACATACTGCTGTATTATTATACAAGTAGGTACACTGATCACACACTGCTGTATTATTATACAAATAGGTCAATGAGCACACACTACTGTATTATTATACAAGTAGGTACACTGAGCACACACTGTTGTATTATTATACAAGTAGGTACACTGAGCACACACTGCTGTATTATTATACAAGTAGGTATACTGAGCACACACTGCTGTATTGTTATACGAGTAAGTACACTGAGCACACACTGCTGTATTATTATACAAGTAGGTACACTGAGCACACACTGCTGTATTATTATACAAGTAGGTACACTGAGCACACACTGCTGTATTATTATACAAGTAGGTACACTGAGTACACACTGCTGTATTATTATACAAGTAGGTACACTGAGCACTCTGCTGTATTATTATACAAGTAGGTACACTGAGCACACACTGCTGTATTATTATACAAGTAGGTATACTGAGCACATACTGCTGTATTATTATACAATTAGGTACACTGAGCACTCTGCTGTATTATTATACAAGTAGGTACACTGAGCACACACTGCTGTATTATTATACAAGTAGGTACACTGAGCACACACTGCTGGATTATTATACAAGTAGGTACACAGAGCACACACTGCTGTATCATTAAACAAGTAGGTACACTGAGCACACACTACTGTATTATTATACAAATAGGTACACTGAGCACACACTGCTGTATTATTATACAATTAGGTACACTGAGCACACATTACTGTATTATTATACAAATAGGTACACTGAGCTCAAACTGCTGTATTATTATACAAGTAGGTACACTGAGCACACACTGCTGTATTATTATACAAGTAGGTACACTGAGCACACACTGCTGTATTATTATACAAGTAGGTGCACTGAGCACACACTGCTGTATTATTATACAAGTAGGTACACTGAGCACATACTGCTGTATTATTATACAAGTAGGTACACTGAGCACATACAGCTGTATTATTATACAAATAGGTACACTGAGCACACACTGCTGTATTATTATACAAGTAGGTACACTGAGCACACACTGTTGTATTATTATACAAGTAGGTACACTGATCCCACACTGCTGTATTATTATACAAGTAGGTATACTGAGCACACACTGCTGTATTGTTATACGAGTAGGTACACTGAGCACACACTGCTGTATTATTATACAAGTAGGTACACTGAGCACACACTGATGTATTATTATACAAGTAGTTACACTGAGCACATACTGCTGTATTATTATACAAGTAGGTACACTGAGTACACACTGCTGTATTATTATACAAGTAGGTACACTGAGCACACACTGCTGTATTATTATACAAGTAGGTACACTGAGCACACACTACTGTATTATTATACAAGTAGGTACACTGAGCACACTGCTGTATTATTATACAAGTAGGTACACTGAGCACACACTGCTGTATTATTATACAAATAGGTATACTGAGCACAAACTACTGTATTATTATACAAGTAGGTACACTGAGCACACACTGCTGTATTATTATACAAGTAGGTATACTGAGCACACACTGATGTATTATTATACAAATAGGTACACTGAGCACACACTGCTGTATTATTAAACAAATAGCTACACTGAGCACATACTGCTGTATTATTATACAAGTAGGTAAACTGAGCACACACTGCTGTATTATTATACAAGTAGGTACACTGAGCACATACTGCTGTATTATTATACAAGTAGGTACACTGAGCACATACTGCTGTATTATTATACAAGTAGGTACACTGAGCTCACACTGCTGTATTATTATACAAGTAGGTACACTGAGCACACACTGCTGTATTATTATACAAGTAGATACACTGAGCACACACTGCTGTATTATTATATGAGTAGGTATACTGAGCACACACTGCTGTATTATTATACAAGTAGGTACACTGAGCACACACTGCTGTATTATTATACAAGTAGGTACACTGAGCACATACTGCTGTATTATTATACAAGTAGGTACACTGAGCACACACTGCTGTATTATTATACAAGTAGATACACTGAGCACACACTACTGTATTATTATACATGTAGGTACACTGAGCCCACACTGCTGTATTATTATACATGTAGGTACACTGTGTACACACTGCTGTATTATTATACGAGTAGGTACACTGAGCACACACTGCTGTATTATTATACAAGTAGGTACACTGAGCACACACTGCTGTATTATTATACAAGTAGGTACACTGAGCACACACTGCTGTATTATTATACTAATAGGTACACTGAGCACACACTGCTGTATTATTATACAAGTAGGTACACTGAGCACACACTGCTGTATTATTATACAAGTAGGTACACTGAGCACACACTGCTGTATTATTATACAAGTAGGTACACTGAGCACATACTGCTGTATTATTATACAAGTAGGTACACTGAGCACATACTGCTGTATTATTATACAAGTAGGTACACTGAGCACACACTGCTGTATTATTATACAAGTAGATACACTGAGCACACACTACTGTATTATTATACAAGTAGGTACACTGAGCTCACACTGCTGTATTATTATACAAGTAGGTACACTGAGCACATACTGCTGTATTATTATACAAGTAGGTACACTGAGCACATACTGCTGTATTATTATACAAGTAGGTACACTGAGCACACACTGCTGTATCATTATACAAGTAGGTACACTGAGCACACACTACTGTATTATTATACAAATAGGTACACTGAGCACACACTGCTGTATTATTATACAATTAGGTACACTGAGCACACATTACTGTATTATTATACAAATAGGTACACTCAGCTCAAACTGCTGTATTATTATACAAGTAGGTACACTGAGCACACACTGCTGTATTATTATACAAGTAGGTACACTGAGCACACACTGCTGTATTATTATACAAGTAGGTACACTGAGCACACACTGCTGTATTATTATACAAGTAGGTACACTGAGCACATACTGCTGTATTATTATACAAGTAGGTACACTGAGCACACACAGCTGTATTATTATACAAATAGGTACACTGAGCACACACTGCTGTATTATTATACAAGTAGGTACACTGAGCACACACTGTTGTATTATTATACAAGTAGGTACACTGATCACACACTGCTGTATTATTATACAAGTAGGTATACTGAGCACACACTGCTGTATTGTTATACGAGTAGGTACACTGAGCACACACTGCTGTATTATTATACAAGAAGGTACACTGAGCACACACTGCTGTATTATTATACAATAGTTACACTGAGCACACACTGCTGTATTATTATACAAGTAGGTACACTGAGCACACACTGCTGTATTATTATACTAGTAGGTACACTGAGCACACACTGCTGTATTATTATACAAGTAGGTACACTGAGCACACACTGCTGTATTATTATACGAGTAGGTACACTGAGCACACACTGCTGTATTATTATACAAGTAGGTACACTGAGCACACACTGCTGTATTATTATACAAGTAGGTACACTGAGCACACACTGCTGTATTATTATACTAGTAGGTACACTGAGCACACACTGCTGTATTATTATACGAGTAGGTACACTGAGCACACACTGCTGTATTATTATACAAGTAGGTACACTGAGCACACACTGCTGTATTATTATACAAGTAGGTACACTGAGCACACACTGCTGTATTATTATACTAGTAGGTACACTGAGCACACACTGCTGTATTATTATACAAGTAGGTACACTGAGCACACACTGCTGTATTATTATACAAGTAGGTACACTGAGCACACACTGCTGTATTATTATACAAGTAGGTACACTGAGCACATCCTGCTGTATTATTATACAAGTAGGTACACTGAGCACATACTGCTGTATTATTATACAAGTAGGTACACTGAGCACACACTGCTGTATTATTATACAAGTAGGTACACTGAGCACATACTGCTGTATTATTATACAAGTAGGTACACTGAGCACACACTGCTGTATTATTATACAAGTAGATACACTGAGCACACACTACTGTATTATTATACAAGTAGGTACACTGAGCTCACACTGCTGTATTATTATACAAGTAGGTACACTGAGCACATACTGCTGTATTATTATACAAGTAGGTACACTGAGCACATACTGCTGTATTATCATACAAGTAGGTACACTGAGCACACACTGCTGTATCATTATACAAGTAGGTACACTGAGCACACACTACTGTATTATTATACAAATAGGTACACTGAGCACACACTGCTGTATTATTATACAATTAGGTACACTGAGCACACATTACTGTATTATTATACAAATAGGTACACTCAGCTCAAACTGCTGTATTATTATACAAGTAGGTACACTGAGCACACACTGCTGTATTATTATACAAGTAGGTACACTGAGCACACACTGCAGTATTATTATACAAGTAGGTACACTGAGCACACACTGCTGTATTATTATACAAGTAGGTACACTGAGCACATACTGCTGTATTATTATACAAGTAGGTACACTGAGCACACACAGCTGTATTATTATACAAATAGGTACACTGAGCACACACTGCTGTATTATTATACAAGTAGGTACACTGAGCACACACTGCTGTATTATTATACAAGTAGGTACACTGATCACACACTGCTGTATTATTATACAAGTAGGTATACTGAGCACACACTGCTGTATTGTTATACGAGTAGGTACACTGAGCACACACTGCTGTATTATTATACAAGAAGGTACACTGAGCACACACTGCTGTATTATTATACAAGTAGTTACACTGAGCACACACTGCTGTATTATTATACAAGTAGGTACACTGAGTACACACTGCTGTATTATTATACAAGTAGGTACACTGAGCACACACTGCTGTATTATTATACAAGTAGGTACACTGAGCACACACTACTGTATTATTATACAAGTAGGTACACTGAGCACACTGCTGTATTATTATACAAGTAGGTACACTGAGCACACACTGCTGTATTATTATACAAATAGGTACACTGAGCACAAACTACTGTATTATTATACAAGTAGGTACACTGAGCACACACTGCTGTATTATTATACAAGTAGGTATACTGAGCACACACTGCTGTATTATTATACAAATAGGTACACTGAGCACACACTGCTGTATTATTATACAAATAGGTACACTGAGCACATACTGCTGTATTATTATACAAGTAGGTAAACTGAGCACACACTGCTGTATTATTATACAAGTAGGTACACTGACCACAAACTGCTGTATTATTATACAAGTAGGTACACTGAGCACATACTGCTGTATTATTATACAAGTAGGTACACCGAGCTCACACTGCTGTATTATTATACAAGTAGGTACACTGAGCACACACTGCTGTATTATTATACAAGTAGATACACTGAGCACACACTACTGTATTATTATACGAGTAGGTATACTGAGCACACACTGCTGTATTATTATACAAGTAGGTACACTGAGCACATACTGCTGTATTATTATACAAGTAGGTACACTGAGCACATACTGCTGTATTATTATACAAGTAGGTACACTGAGCACACACTGCTGTATTATTATACAAGTAGATACACTTAGCACACACTACTGTATTATTATACAAGTAGGTACACTGAGCTCACACTGCTGTATTATTATACAAGTAGGTACACTGAGCACATACTGCTGTATTATTATACAAGTAGGTACACTGAGCACACACTGCTGTATTATTATACATGTAGGTACACTGTGTACACACTGCTGTATTATTATACGAGTAGGTACACTGAGCACACACTGCTGTATTATTATACAAGTAGGTACACTGAGCACACACTGCTGTATTATTATACAAGTAGGTACACTGAGCTCACACTGCTGTATTATTATACAAGTAGATACACTGAGCACACACTACTGTATTATTATACGAGTAGGTATACTGAGCACACACTGCTGTATTATTATACAAGTAGGTACACTGAGCACATACTGCTGTATTATTATACAAGTAGGTACACTGAGCACATACTGCTGTATTATTATACAAGTAGGTACACTGAGCACACACTGCTGTATTATTATACAAGTAGATACACTTAGCACACACTACTGTATTATTATACAAGTAGGTACACTGAGCTCACACTGCTGTATTATTATACAAGTAGGTACACTGAGCACATACTGCTGTATTATTATACAAGTAGGTACACTGAGCACACACTGCTGTATTATTATACATGTAGGTACACTGTGTACACACTGCTGTATTATTATACGAGTAGGTACACTGAGCACACACTGCTGTATTATTATACAAGTAGGTATACTGAGCACACACTGCTGTATTATTATACAAGTAGGTACACTGAGCACATACTGCTGTATTATTATACAAGTAGGTACACTGAGCACATACTGCTGTATTATTATACAAGTAGGTACACTGAGCACACACTGCTGTATTATTATACATGTAGGTACACTGTGTACACACTGCTGTATTATTATACGAGTAGGTACACTGAGCACACACTGCTGTATCATTATACAAGTAGGTACACTGAGCACACACTACTGTATTATTATACAAATAGGTACACTGAGCACACACTGCTGTATTATTATACAATTAGGTACACTGAGCACACATTACTGTATTATTATACAAATAGGTACACTCAGCTCAAACTGCTGTATTATTATACAAGTAGGTACACTGAGCACACACTGCTGTATTATTATACAAGTAGGTACACTGAGCACACACTGCAGTATTATTATACAAGTAGGTACATTGAGCACACACTGCTGTATTATTATACAAGTAGGTACACTGAGCACATACTGCTGTATTATTATACAAGTAGGTACACTGAGCACACACAGCTGTATTATTATACAAATAGGTACACTGAGCACACACTGCTGTATTATTATACAAGAAGGTACACTGAGCACACACTGCTGTATTATTATACAAGTAGGTACACTGATCACACACTGCTGTATTATTATACAAGTAGGTATACTGAGCACACACTGCTGTATTGTTATACGAGTAGGTACACTGAGCACACACTGCTGTATTATTATACAAGAAGGTACACTGAGCACACACTTCTGTATTATTATACAAGTAGTTACACTGAGCACACACTGCTGTATTATTATACAAGTAGGTACACTGAGTACACACTGCTGTATTATTATACAAGTAGGTACACTGAGCACACACTGCTGTATTATTATACAAGTAGGTACACTGAGCACATACTGCTGTATTATTATACAAGTAGGTACACTGAGCCCACACTGCTGTATTATTATACATGTAGGTACACTGTGTACACACTGCTGTATTATTATACGAGTAGGTACACTGAGCACACACTGCTGTATTATTATACAAGTAGGTACACTGAGCACACACTGCTGTATTATTATACAAGTAGGTACACTGAGCACACACTGCTGTATTATTATACAAGTAGATACACTTAGCACACACTACTGTATTATTATACAAGTAGGTACACTGAGCTCACACTGCTGTATTATTATACAAGTAGGTACACTGAGCACATACTGCTGTATTATTATACAAGTAGGTACACTGAGCACACACTGCTGTATTATTATACATGTAGGTACACTGTGTACACACTGCTGTATTATTATACGAGTAGGTACACTGAGCACACACTGCTGTATTATTATACAAGTAGGTATACTGAGCACACACTGCTGTATTATTATACAAGTAGGTACACTGAGCACATACTGCTGTATTATTATACAAGTAGGTACACTGAGCACATACTGCTGTATTATTATACAAGTAGGTACACTGAGCACACACTGCTGTATTATTATACATGTAGGTACACTGTGTACACACTGCTGTATTATTATACGAGTAGGTACACTGAGCACACACTGCTGTATCATTATACAAGTAGGTACACTGAGCACACACTACTGTATTATTATACAAATAGGTACACTGAGCACACACTGCTGTATTATTATACAATTAGGTACACTGAGCACACATTACTGTATTATTATACAAATAGGTACACTCAGCTCAAACTGCTGTATTATTATACAAGTAGGTACACTGAGCACACACTGCTGTATTATTATACAAGTAGGTACACTGAGCACACACTGCAGTATTATTATACAAGTAGGTACACTGAGCACACACTGCTGTATTATTATACAAGTAGGTACACTGAGCACATACTGCTGTATTATTATACAAGTAGGTACACTGAGCACACACAGCTGTATTATTATACAAATAGGTACACTGAGCACACACTGCTGTATTATTATACAAGAAGGTACACTGAGCACACACTGCTGTATTATTATACAAGTAGGTACACTGATCACACACTGCTGTATTATTATACAAGTAGGTATACTGAGCACACACTGCTGTATTGTTATACGAGTAGGTACACTGAGCACACACTGCTGTATTATTATACAAGAAGGTACACTGAGCACACACTGCTGTATTATTATACAAGTAGTTACACTGAGCACACACTGCTGTATTATTATACAAGTAGGTACACTGAGTACACACTGCTGTATTATTATACAAGTAGGTACACTGAGCACACACTGCTGTATTATTATACAAGTAGGTACACTGAGCACATACTGCTGTATTATTATACAAGTAGGTACACTGAGCCCACACTGCTGTATTATTATACATGTAGGTACACTGTGTACACACTGCTGTATTATTATACGAGTAGGTACACTGAGCACACACTGCTGTATTATTATACAAGTAGGTACACTGAGCACACACTGCTGTATTATTATACAAGTAGGTACACTGAGCACACACTGCTGTATTATTATACTAGTAGGTACACTGAGCACACACTGCTGTATTATTATACAAGTAGGTACACTGAGCACACACTGCTGTATTATTATACAAGTAGGTACACTGAGCACACACTGCTGTATTATTATACAAGTAGGTACACTGAGCACATACTGCTGTATTATTATACAAGTAGGTACACTGAGCACATACTGCTGTATTATTATACAAGTAGGTACACTGAGCACACACTGCTGTATTATTATACAAGTAGATACACTGAGCACACACTACTGTATTATTATACAAGTAGGTACACTGAGCTCACACTGCTGTATTATTATACAAGTAGGTACACTGAGCACATACTGCTGTATTATTATACAAGTAGGTACACTGAGCACATACTGCTGTATTATTATACAAGTAGGTACACTGAGCACACACTGCTGTATCATTATACAAGTAGGTACACTGAGCACACACTACTGTATTATTATACAAATAGGTACACTGAGCACACACTGCTGTATTATTATACAATTAGGTACACTGAGCACACATTACTGTATTATTATACAAATAGGTACACTCAGCTCAAACTGCTGTATTATTATACAAGTAGGTACACTGAGCACACACTGCTGTATTATTATACAAGTAGGTACACTGAGCACACACTGCTGTATTATTATACAAGTAGGTACACTGAGCACACACTGCTGTATTATTATACAAGTAGGTACACTGAGCACATACTGCTGTATTATTATACAAGTAGGTACACTGAGCACACACAGCTGTATTATTATACAAATAGGTACACTGAGCACACACTGCTATATTATTATACAAGTAGGTACACTGATCACACACTGCTGTATTATTATACAAGTAGGTATACTGAGCACACACTGCTGTATTGTTATACGAGTAGGTACACTGAGCACACACTGCTGTATTATTATACAAGAAGGTACACTGAGCACACACTGCTGTATTATTATACAAGTAGTTACACTGAGCACACACTGCTGTATTATTATACAAGTAGGTACACTGAGTACACACTGCTGTATTATTATACAAGTAGGTACACTGAGCACACACTGCTGTATTATTATACTAGTAGGTACACTGAGCACACACTGCTGTATTATTATACAAGTAGGTACACTGAGCACACACTGCTGTATTATTATACGAGTAGGTACACTGAGCACACACTGCTGTATTATTATACAAGTAGGTACACTGAGCACACACTGCTGTATTATTATACAAGTAGGTACACTGAGCACACACTGCTGTATTATTATACTAGTAGGTACACTGAGCACACACTGCTGTATTATTATACGAGTAGGTACACTGAGCACACACTGCTGTATTATTATACAAGTAGGTACACTGAGCACACACTGCTGTATTATTATACAAGTAGGTACACTGAGCACACACTGCTGTATTATTATACTAGTAGGTACACTGAGCACACACTGCTGTATTATTATACAAGTAGGTACACTGAGCACACACTGCTGTATTATTATACAAGTAGGTACACTGAGCACACACTGCTGTATTATTATACAAGTAGGTACACTGAGCACATACTGCTGTATTATTATACAAGTAGGTACACTGAGCACATACTGCTGTATTATTATACAAGTAGGTACACTGAGCACACACTGCTGTATTATTATACAAGTAGATACACTGAGCACACACTACTGTATTATTATACAAGTAGGTACACTGAGCTCACACTGCTGTATTATTATACAAGTAGGTACACTGAGCACATACTGCTGTATTATTATACAAGTAGGTACACTGAGCACATACTGCTGTATTATCATACAAGTAGGTACACTGAGCACACACTGCTGTATCATTATACAAGTAGGTACACTGAGCACACACTACTGTATTATTATACAAATAGGTACACTGAGCACACACTGCTGTATTATTATACAATTAGGTACACTGAGCACACATTACTGTATTATTATACAAATAGGTACACTCAGCTCAAACTGCTGTATTATTATACAAGTAGGTACACTGAGCACACACTGCTGTATTATTATACAAGTAGGTACACTGAGCACACACTGCAGTATTATTATACAAGTAGGTACACTGAGCACACACTGCTGTATTATTATACAAGTAGGTACACTGAGCATATACTGCTGTATTATTATACAAGTAGGTACACTGAGCACACACAGCTGTATTATTATACAAATAGGTACACTGAGCACACACTGCTGTATTATTATACAAGTAGGTACACTGAGCACACACTGCTGTATTATTATACAAGTAGGTACACTGATCACACACTGCTGTATTATTATACAAGTAGGTATACTGAGCACACACTGCTGTATTGTTATACGAGTAGGTACACTGAGCACACACTGCTGTATTATTATACAAGAAGGTACACTGAGCACACACTGCTGTATTATTATACAAGTAGTTACACTGAGCACACACTGCTGTATTATTATACAAGTAGGTACACTGAGTACACACTGCTGTATTATTATACAAGTAGGTACACTGAGCACACACTGCTGTATTATTATACAAGTAGGTACACTGAGCACACACTACTGTATTATTATACAAGTAGGTACACTGAGCACACTGCTGTATTATTATACAAGTAGGTACACTGAGCACACACTGCTGTATTATTATACAAATAGGTACACTGAGCACAAACTACTGTATTATTATACAAGTAGGTACACTGAGCACACACTGCTGTATTATTATACAAGTAGGTATACTGAGCACACACTGCTGTATTATTATACAAATAGGTACACTGAGCACACACTGCTGTATTATTATACAAATAGGTACACTGAGCACATACTGCTGTATTATTATACAAGTAGGTAAACTGAGCACACACTGCTGTATTATTATACAAGTAGGTACACTGACCACAAACTGCTGTATTATTATACAAGTAGGTACACCGAGCTCACACTGCTGTATTATTATACAAGTAGGTACACTGAGCACACACTGCTGTATTATTATACAAGTAGATACACTGAGCACACACTACTGTATTATTATACGAGTAGGTATACTGAGCACACACTGCTGTATTATTATACAAGTAGGTACACTGAGCACATACTGCTGTATTATTATACAAGTAGGTACACTGAGCACATACTGCTGTATTATTATACAAGTAGGTACACTGAGCACACACTGCTGTATTATTATACAAGTAGATACACTTAGCACACACTACTGTATTATTATACAAGTAGGTACACTGAGCTCACACTGCTGTATTATTATACAAGTAGGTACACTGAGCACATACTGCTGTATTATTATACAAGTAGGTACACTGAGCACACACTGCTGTATTATTATACATGTAGGTACACTGTGTACACACTGCTGTATTATTATACGAGTAGGTACACTGAGCACACACTGCTGTATTATTATACAAGTAGGTACACTGAGCACACACTGCTGTATTATTATACAAGTAGGTACACTGAGCTCACACTGCTGTATTATTATACAAGTAGATACACTGAGCACACACTACTGTATTATTATACGAGTAGGTATACTGAGCACACACTGCTGTATTATTATACAAGTAGGTACACTGAGCACATACTGCTGTATTATTATACAAGTAGGTACACTGAGCACATACTGCTGTATTATTATACAAGTAGGTACACTGAGCACACACTGCTGTATTATTATACAAGTAGATACACTTAGCACACACTACTGTATTATTATACAAGTAGGTACACTGAGCTCACACTGCTGTATTATTATACAAGTAGGTACACTGAGCACATACTGCTGTATTATTATACAAGTAGGTACACTGAGCACACACTGCTGTATTATTATACATGTAGGTACACTGTGTACACACTGCTGTATTATTATACGAGTAGGTACACTGAGCACACACTGCTGTATTATTATACAAGTAGGTATACTGAGCACACACTGCTGTATTATTATACAAGTAGGTACACTGAGCACATACTGCTGTATTATTATACAAGTAGGTACACTGAGCACATACTGCTGTATTATTATACAAGTAGGTACACTGAGCACACACTGCTGTATTATTATACATGTAGGTACACTGTGTACACACTGCTGTATTATTATACGAGTAGGTACACTGAGCACACACTGCTGTATCATTATACAAGTAGGTACACTGAGCACACACTACTGTATTATTATACAAATAGGTACACTGAGCACACACTGCTGTATTATTATACAATTAGGTACACTGAGCACACATTACTGTATTATTATACAAATAGGTACACTCAGCTCAAACTGCTGTATTATTATACAAGTAGGTACACTGAGCACACACTGCTGTATTATTATACAAGTAGGTACACTGAGCACACACTGCAGTATTATTATACAAGTAGGTACACTGAGCACACACTGCTGTATTATTATACAAGTAGGTACACTGAGCACATACTGCTGTATTATTATACAAGTAGGTACACTGAGCACACACTGCTGTATTATTATACAAGTAGGTACACTGAGCACACACTACTGTATTATTATACAAGTAGGTACACTGAGCACACTGCTGTATTATTATACAAGTAGGTACACTGAGCACACACTGCTGTATTATTATACAAATAGATACACTGAGCACAAACTACTGTATTATTATACAAGTAGGTACACTGAGCACACACTGCTGTATTATTATACAAGTAGGTATACTGAGCACACACTGCTGTATTATTATACAAATAGGTACACTGAGCACACACTGCTGTATTATTATACAAATAGGTACACTGAGCACATACTGCTGTATTATTATACAAGTAGGTAAACTGAGCACACACTGCTGTATTATTATACAAGTAGGTACACTGACCACAAACTGCTGTATTATTATACAAGTAGGTACACTGAGCACATACTGCTGTATTATTATACAAGTAGGTACACCGAGCTCACACTGCTGTATTATTATACAAGTAGGTACACTGAGCACACACTGCTGTATTATTATACAAGTAGATACACTGAGCACACACTACTGTATTATTATACGAGTAGGTATACTGAGCACACACTGCTGTATTATTATACAAGTAGGTACACTGAGCACATACTGCTGTATTATTATACAAGTAGGTACACTGAGCACATACTGCTGTATTATTATACAAGTAGGTACACTGAGCACACACTGCTGTATTATTATACAAGTAGATACACTTAGCACACACTACTGTATTATTATACAAGTAGGTACACTGAGCTCACACTGCTGTATTATTATACAAGTAGGTACACTGAGCACATACTGCTGTATTATTATACAAGTAGGTACACTGAGCACACACTGCTGTATTATTATACATGTAGGTACACTGTGTACACACTGCTGTATTATTATACGAGTAGGTACACTGAGCACACACTGCTGTATTATTATACAAGTAGGTACACTGAGCACACACTGCTGTATTATTATACAAGTAGGTACACTGAGCTCACACTGCTGTATTATTATACAAGTAGATACACTGAGCACACACTACTGTATTATTATACGAGTAGGTATACTGAGCACACACTGCTGTATTATTATACAAGTAGGTACACTGAGCACATACTGCTGTATTATTATACAAGTAGGTACACTGAGCACATACTGCTGTATTATTATACAAGTAGGTACACTGAGCACACACTGCTGTATTATTATACAAGTAGATACACTTAGCACACACTACTGTATTATTATACAAGTAGGTACACTGAGCTCACACTGCTGTATTATTATACAAGTAGGTACACTGAGCACATACTGCTGTATTATTATACAAGTAGGTACACTGAGCACACACTGCTGTATTATTATACATGTAGGTACACTGTGTACACACTGCTGTATTATTATACGAGTAGGTACACTGAGCACACACTGCTGTATTATTATACAAGTAGGTACACTGAGCACACACTGCTGTATTATTATACAAGTAGTTACACTGAGCACACACTGCTGTATTATTATACAAGTAGGTACACTGAGTACACACTGCTGTATTATTATACAAGTAGGTACACTGAGCACACACTGCTGTATTATTATACAAGTAGGTACACTGAGCACACACTACTGTATTATTATACAAGTAGGTACACTGAGCACACACTGCTGTATTATTATACAAGTAGGTACACTGAGCACACACTGCTGTATTATTATACAAGTAGATACACTGAGCACACACTACTGTATTATTATACAAGTAGGTACACTGAGCTCACACTGCTGTATTATTATACAAGTAGGTACACTGAGCACATACTGCTGTATTATTATACAAGTAGGTACACTGAGCACACACTGCTGTATTATTATACATGTAGGTACACTGTGTACACAATGCTGTATTATTATACGAGTAGGTACACTGAGCACACACTGCTGTATTATTATACAAGTAAGTACACTGAGCACACACTGCTGTATTATTATACAAGTAGGTACACTGAGCACACACTGCTGTATTATTATACAAGTAGGTACACTGAGCACACACTGCTGTATTATTATACAAGTAGGTACACTGAGCACACACTGCTGTATTATTATACAAGTAGGTACACTGAGCACACACTGCTGTATTATTATACAAGTAGGTACACTGAGCACATACTGCTGTATTATTATACAAGTAGGTACACTGAGCACATACTGCTGTATTATTATACAAGTAGGTACACTGAGCACACACTGCTGTATTATTATACAAGTAGATACACTGAGCACACACTACTGTATTATTATACAAGTAGGTACACTGAGCTCACACTGCTGTATTATTATACAAGTAGGTACACTGAGCACATACTGCTGTATTATTATACAAGTAGGTACACTGAGCACACACTGCTGTATTATTATACATGTAGGTACACTGTACACACTGCTGTATTATTATACGAGTAGGTACACTGAGCACACACTGCTGTATTATTATACAAGTAGGTATACTGAGCACACACTGCTGTATTATTATACAAGTAGGTACACTGAGCACACACTGCTGTATTATTATACAAGTAGGTACACTGAGCACACACTGCTGTATTATTATACAAGTAGGTACACTGAGCACACACTGCTGTATTATTATACAAGTAGGTACACTGAGCACACACTGCTGTATTATTATACAAGTAGGTACACTGAGCACATACTGCTGTATTATTATACAAGTAGGTACACTGAGCACATACTGCTGTGTTATTATACAAGTAGATACACTGAGCTCACACTGCTGTATTATTATACAAGTAGGTACACTGAACACACACTGCTGTATTATTATACAAGTAGATACACTGAGCACACACTACTGTATTATTATACGAGTAGGTACACTGAGCACACACTGTTGTATTATTATACAAGTAGGTACACTGAGCACATACTGCTGTATTATTATACAAGTAGGTACACTGAGCACACTGCTGTATTATTATACAAGTAGGTACACTGAGCTCACACTGCTGTATTATTATACAAGTAGGTACACTGAGCACACACTGCTGTATTATTATACAAGTAGGTACACTGAGCACACACTGCTGTATTATAATACAACTAGGTACACTGAGCACACACTGCTGTATTATTATACGAGTGGGTACACTGAGCACACACTGCTGTATTATTATATGAGTAGGTACACTGAGCACACACTGCTGTATTATTATATGAGTAGGTACACTGAGCACACACTGTTGTATTATTATATGAATAGGTACACTGAGCACACACTGCTGTATTATTATACAAGTAGCTACACTGAGCACACACTGCTGTATCATTATACAAGTAGTTACACTGAGCACACACTGCTGTATTATTATACAAGTAGGTACACTAAGCACACACTGCTGTATTATTATACAAGTAGGTACACTGAGCACACACTACTGTATTATTATACAAGTAGGTACATTGAGCACACACTGCTGTATTATTATACAAGTAGGTACTCTGAGCTCACACTGCTGTATTATTATACAAGTAGGTACACTGAGCACATACTGCTGTATTATTATACAAGTAGCTACACTGAGCACATACTGCTGTATTATTATACAAGTAGGTACACTGAGCACACACTGCTGTATTATTATATAAGTAGATACACTGAGCACACACTGCTGTATTATTATACAAGTAGGTACACTGAGCTCACACTGCTGTAATATTATACAAGTAGGTACACTGAGCACACACTGTTGTATTATTATACAAGTAGGTACACTGAGCACACACTGCTGTATTATTATACAAGTAGGTACACTGAGCACACACTGCTGTATTATTATACACGTAGGTACACTGAGCACACACTGCTGTATTATTATATGAGTAGGTACACTGAGCACACACTGCTGTATTATTATACAAGTAGGTACACTGAGCACACACTGCTGTATTATTATACAAGTAGGTACACTGAGCTCACACTGCTGTATTATTATACGAGTAGGTACACTGAGCACACACTGCTGTATTATTATACAAGTAGGTACACTGAGCACATACTGCTGTATTATTATACAAGTAGGTACACTGAGCCCACACTACTGTATTATTATACAAGTAGGTACACTGAGCACACACTGCTGTATTATTATACAAGTAGGTACACTGAGCACACACTGCTGTATTATTATACACGTAGGTACACTGAGCACACACTGCTGTATTATTATACAAGCAGGTACACTGAGCTCACACTGCTGTATTATTATACAAGTAGGTACACTGAGCACACACTGCTGTATTATTATACAAGTAGGTACACTGAGCACACACTGCTGTATTATTATACAAGTAGGTACACTGAGCACATACTGCTGTATTATTATACAAGTAGGTATACTGAGCACACACTGCTGTATTATTATACAAGTAGGTACACTGAGCACACACTGCTGTATTATTATACAAGTAGATACACTGAGCACACACTACTGTATTATTATACAAGTAGGTACACTGAGCACACACTACTGTATTATTATACAAATAGGTACACTGAGCACACGCTGCTGTATTATTATACAATTAGGTACACTGAGCACACATTACTGTATTATTATACAAATAGGTACACTGAGCTCAAACTGCTGTATTATTATACAAGTAGGTACACTGAGCACACACTGCTGTATTATTATACAAGTAGGTACACTGAGCACACACTGCTGTATTATTATACAAGTAGGTACACTGAGCACACACTGCTGTATTATTATACAAGTAGGTACACTGAGCACATACTGCTGTATTATTATACAAGTAGGTACACTGAGCACACACAGCTGTATTATTATACGAATAGGTACACTGAGCACACACTGCTGTATTATTATACAAGTAGGTACACTGAGCACACACTGTTGTATTATTATACAAGTAGGTACACTGATCACACACTGCTGTATTATTATACAAGTAGGTATACTGAGCACACACTGCTGTATTGTTATACGAGTAGGTACACTGAGCACACACTGCTGTATTATTATACAAGTAGGTACACTGAGCACACACTGCTGTATTATTATACAAGTAGTTACACTGAGCACACACTGCTGTATTATTATACAAGTAGGTACACTGAGTACACACTGCTGTATTATTATACAAGTAGGTACACTGAGCACACACTGCTGTATTATTATACAAGTAGGTACACTGAGCACACACTACTGTATTATTATACAAGTAGGTACACTGAGCACACTGCTGTATTATTATACAAGTAGGTACACTGAGCACACACTGCTGTATTATTATACAAATAGGTACACTGAGCACAAACTACTGTATTATTATACAAGTAGGTACACTGAGCACACACTGCTGTATTATTATACAAGTAGGTATACTGAGCACACACTGCTGTATTATTATACAAATAGGTACACTGAGCACAAACTGCTGTATTATTATACAAATAGGTACACTGAGCACATACTGCTGTATTATTATACAAGTAGGTAAACTGAGCACACACTGCTGTATTATTATACAAGTAGGTACACTGAGCACATACTGCTTTATTATTATACAAGTAGGTACACTGAGCACATACTGCTGTATTATTATACAAGTAGGTACACTGAGCTCACACTGCTGTATTATTATACAAGTAGGTACACTGAGCACACACTGCTGTATTATTATACAAGTAGATACACTGAGCACACACTACTGTATTATTATACGAGTAGGTAGACTGAGCACACACTGCTGTATTATTATACAAGTATGTACACTGAGCACATACTGCTGTATTATTATACAAGTAGGTACACTGAGCACATACTGCTGTATTATTATACAAGTAGATACACTGAGCACACACTACTGTATTATTATACAAGTAGGTACACTGAGTTCACACTGCTGTATTATTATACAAGTAGGTACACTGAGCACATACTGCTGTATTCTTATACAAGTAGGTACACTGAGCACACACTGCTGTATTATTATACATGTAGGTACACTGTGTACACACTGCTGTATTATTATACGAGTGGGTACACTGAGCACACACTGCTGTATTATTATACAAGTAGGTACACTGAGCACACACTGCTGTATTATTATACAAGCAGGTACACTGAGCACACACTGCTGTATTAGTATACAAGTAGGTACACTGAGCACACACTGCTGTATTATTATACAAGTAGGTACACTGAGCACACACTGCTGTATTATTATACAAGTAGGTACACTGAGCACATACTGCTGTATTATTATACAAGTAGGTACACTGAGCACATACTGCTGTATTATTATACAAGTAGGTACACTGAACACACACTGCTGTATTATTATACAAGTAGATACACTGAGCACACACTACTGTATTATTATACGAGTAGGTACACTGAGCACACACTGTTGTATTATTATACAAGTAGGTACACTGAGCACATACTGCTGTATTATTATACAAGTAGGTACACTGAGCACATACTGCTGTATTATTATACAAGTAGGTACAATGAGCACACTGCTGTATTATTATACAAGTAGGTACACTGAGCACACACTGCTGTATTATTATACGAGTGGGTACACTGAGCACACACTGCTGTATTATTATATGAGTAGGTACACTGAGCACACACTGCTGTATTATTATATGAGTAGGTACACTGAGCACACACTGTTGTATTATTATATGAATAGGTACACTGAGCACACACTGCTGTATTATTATACAAGTAGGTACACTGAGCACACACTGCTGTATCATTATACAAGTAATTACACTGAGCAAACACTGCTGTATTATTATACAAGTAGGTACACTAAGCACACACTGCTGTATTATTATACAAGTAGGTACACTGAGCACACACTACTGTATTATTATACAAGTAGGTACACTGAGCACACACTGCTGTATTATTATACAAGTAGGTACTCTGAGCTCACACTGCTGTATTATTATACAAGTAGGTACACTGAGCACATACTGCTGTATTATTATACAAGTAGGTACACTGAGCACATACTGCTGTATTATTATACAAGTAGGTACACTGAGCACACACTGCTGTATTATTATATAAGTAGATACACTGAGCACACACTGCTGTATTATTATACAATGAGGTACACTGAGCTCACACTGCTGTATTATTATACAAGTAGGTACACTGAGCACACACTGTTGTATTATTATACAAGTAGGTACACCGAGCACACACTGCTGTATTATTATACAACTAGGTACACTGAGCTCACACTGCTGTATTATTATACAAATAGGTACACTGAGCACACACTGTTGTATTATTATACAAGTAGGTACACTGAGCACATACTGCTGTATTATTATACAAGTAGGTACACTGAGCACACACTGCTGTATTATTATACAAGTAGGTACACTGAGCACACACTGCTGTATTATTATACAAGTAGATACACTGAGCACACACTACTGTATTATTATATGAGTAGGTATACTGAGCACACACTGCTGTATTATTATACAAGTAGGTACACTGAGCACACAATGCTGTATTATTATACAAGTAGGTACACTGAGCACATACTGCTGTATTATTATACAAGTAGGTACACTGAGCACATACTGCTGTATTATTATACAAGTAGATACACTGAGCATACACTGCTGTATTATTATACAAGTAGATACACTGAGCACACACTACTGTATTATTATACAAGTAGGTACACTGAGCTCACACTGCTGTATTATTATACAAGTAGGTACACTGAGCACATACTGCTGTATTATTATACAAGTAGGTACACTGAGCAAACACTGCTGCATTTTTATACGTGTAGGTACACTGTGTACACACTGCTGTATTATTATACAAGTAGGTACACTGAGCACACACTGCTGTATTATTATACAAGTAGGTACACTGAGCACACACTGCTGTATTATTATACAAGTAGGTACACTGAGCACACACTGCTGTATTATTATACAAGTAGGTACACTGAGCACACACTGCTGTATTATTTTACAAGTAGGTACACTGAGCACACACTGCTGTATTATTATACAAGTAGGTATACTGAGCACACACTGCTGTATTATTATACAAGTAGGTACACTGATCACATACTGCTGTATTATTATACAAGTAGGTACACTGAGCACATACTGCTGTATTATTATACAAGTAGGTACACTGAGCTCACACTGCTGTATTATTATACAAGTAGGTACACTGAGCACACACTGCTGTATTATTATACAAGTAGATACACTGAGCACACACTACTGTATTATTATACAAGTAGGTACACTGAGCACACACTGCTGTATTATTATACAAGTAGGTACACTGAGCACACACTGCTGTATTATTATACAAGTAGGTACACTGAGCACACACTGCTGTATTATTATACAAGTAGGTACACTGAGCACACACTGCTGTATTATTATACAAGTAGGTAAACTGAGCACATACTGCTGTATTATTATACAAGTAGGTACACTGAACACACACTGCTGTATTATTATACAAGTAGATACACTGAGCACACACTACTGTATTATTATACGAGTAGGTACACTGAGCACACACTGTTGTATTATTATACAAGTAGGTACACTGAGCACATACTGCTGTATTATTATACAAGTAGGTACACTGAGCACACTGCTGTATTATTATACAAGTAGGTACACTGAGCTCACACTGCTGTATTATTATACAAGTAGGTACACTGAGCACACACTGCTGTATTATTATACAAGTAGGTACACTGAGCACATACTGCTGTATTATAATACAACTAGGTACACTGAGCACACACTGCTGTATTATTATATGAGTGGGTACACTGAGCACACACTGCTGTATTATTATATGAGTAGGTACACTGAGCACACACTGCTGTATTATTATATGAGTAGGTACACTGAGCACACACTGTTGTATTATTATATGAATAGGTACACTGAGCACACACTGCTGTATTATTATACAAGTAGGTACACTGAGCACACACTGCTGTATCATTATACAAGTAGGTACACTGAGCACACACTGCTGTATTATTATACAAGTAGGTACACTAAGCACACACTGCTGTATTATTATACAAGTAGGTACACTGAGCACACACTACTGTATTATTATACAAGTAGGTACACTGAGCACACACTGCTGTATTATTATACAAGTAGGTACTCTGAGCTCACACTGCTGTATTATTATACAAGTAGGTACACTGAGCACATACTGCTGTATTATTATACAAGTAGGTACACTGAGCACACACTGCTGTATTATTATATAAGTAGATACACTGAGCACACACTGCTGTATTATTATACAAGTAGGTACACTGAGCTCACACTGCTGTATTATTATACAAGTAGGTACACTGAGCTCACACTGCTGTATTATTATACAAGTAGGTACACTGAGCACACACTGCTGTATTATTATACAAGTAGATACACTGAGCACACACTACTGTATTATTATACGAGTAGGTAGACTGAGCACACACTGCTGTATTATTATACAAGTATGTACACTGAGCACATACTGCTGTATTATTATACAAGTAGGTACACTGAGCACATACTGCTGTATTATTATACAAGTAGATACACTGAGCACACACTACTGTATTATTATACAAGTAGGTACACTGAGTTCACACTGCTGTATTATTATACAAGTAGGTACACTGAGCACATACTGCTGTATTATTATACAAGTAGGTACACTGAGCACACACTGCTGTATTATTATACATGTAGGTACACTGTGTACACACTGCTGTATTATTATACGAGTGGGTACACTGAGCACACACTGCTGTATTATTATACAAGTAGGTACACTGAGCACACACTGCTGTATTATTATACAAGCAGGTACACTGAGCACACACTGCTGTATTAGTATACAAGTAGGTACACTGAGCACACACTGCTGTATTATTATACAAGTAGGTACACTGAGCACACACTGCTGTATTATTATACAAGTAGGTACACTGAGCACACACTGCTGTATTATTATACAAGTAGGTACACTGAGCACATACTGCTGTATTATTATACAAGTAGGTACACTGAGCACATACTGCTGTATTATTATACAAGTAGGTACACTGAACACACACTGCTGTATTATTATACAAGTAGATACACTGAGCACACACTACTGTATTATTATACGAGTAGGTACACTGAGCACACACTGTTGTATTATTATACAAGTAGGTACACTGAGCACATACTGCTGTATTATTATACAACTAGGTACAATGAGCACACTGCTGTATTATTATACAAGTAGGTACACTGAGCTCACACTGCTGTATTATTATACAAGTAGGTACACTGAGCACACACTGCTGTATTATTATACAAGTAGGTACACTGAGCACACACTGCTGTATTATAATACAACTAGGTACACTGAGCACACACTGCTGTATTATTATACGAGTGGGTACACTGAGCACACACTGCTGTATTATTATATGAGTAGGTACACTGAGCACACACTGCTGTATTATTATATGAGTAGGTACACTGAGCACACACTGTTGTATTATTATATGAATAGGTACACTGAGCACACACTGCTGTATTATTATACAAGTAGGTACACTGAGCACACACTGCTGTATCATTATACAAGTAGTTACACTGAGCAAACACTGCTGTATTATTATACAAGTAGGTACACTAAGCACACACTGCTGTATTATTATACAAGTAGGTACACTGAGCACACACTACTGTATTATTATACAAGTAGGTACACTGAGCACACACTGCTGTATTATTATACAAGTAGGTACTCTGAGCTCACACTGCTGTATTATTATACAAGTAGGTACACTGAGCACATACTGCTGTATTATTATACAAGTAGGTACACTGAGCACATACTGCTGTATTATTATACAAGTAGGTACACTGAGCACACACTGCTGTATTATTATATAAGTAGATACACTGAGCACACACTGCTGTATTATTATACAATGAGGTACACTGAGCTCACACTGCTGTATTATTATACAAGTAGGTACACTGAGCACACACTGTTGTATTATTATACAAGTAGGTACACCGAGCACACACTGCTGTATTATTATACAACTAGGTACACTGAGCTCACACTGCTGTATTATTATACAAATAGGTACACTGAGCACACACTGTTGTATTATTATACAAGTAGGTACACTGAGCACATACTGCTGTATTATTATACAAGTAGGTACACTGAGCACACACTGCTGTATTATTATACAAGTAGGTACACTGAGCACACACTGCTGTATTATTATACAAGTAGATACACTGAGCACACACTACTGTATTATTATATGAGTAGGTATACTGAGCACACACTGCTGTATTATTATACAAGTAGGTACACTGAGCACACAATGCTGTATTATTATACAAGTAGGTACACTGAGCACATACTGCTGTATTATTATACAAGTAGGTACACTGAGCACATACTGCTGTATTATTATACAAGTAGATACACTGAGCACACACTGCTGTATTATTATACAAGTAGATATACTGAGCACACACTACTGTATTATTATACAAGTAGGTACACTGAGCTCACACTGCTGTATTATTATACAAGTAGGTACACTGAGCACATACTGCTGTATTATTATACAAGTAGGTACACTGAGCAAACACTGCTGCATTTTTATACGTGTAGGTACACTGTGTACACACTGCTGTATTATTATACAAGTAGGTACACTGAGCACACACTGCTGTATTATTATACAAGTAGGTACACTGAGCACACACTGCTGTATTATTATACAAGTAGGTACACTGAGCACACACTGCTGTATTATTATACAAGTAGGTACACTGAGCACACACTGCTGTATTATTTTACAAGTAGGTACACTGAGCACACACTGCTGTATTATTATACAAGTAGGTATACTGAGCACACACTGCTGTATTATTATACAAGTAGGTACACTGAGCACATACTGCTGTATTATTATACAAGTAGGTACACTGAGCACATACTGCTGTATTATTATACAAGTAGGTACACTGAGCTCACACTGCTGTATTATTATACAAGTAGGTACACTGAGCACACACTGCTGTATTATTATACAAGTAGATACACTGAGCACACACTACTGTATTATTATACAAGTAGGTACACTGAGCACACACTGCTGTATTATTATACAAGTAGGTACACTGAGCACACACTGCTGTATTATTATACAAGTAGGTACACTGAGCACACACTGCTGTATTATTATACAAGTAGGTACACTGAGCACACACTGCTGTATTATTATACAAGTAGGTAAACTGAGCACATACTGCTGTATTATTATACAAGTAGGTACACTGAGCACATACTGCTGTATTATTATACAAGTAGGTACACTGAACACACACTGCTGTATTATTATACAAGTAGATACACTGAGCACACACTACTGTATTATTATACGAGTAGGTACACTGAGCACACACTGTTGTATTATTATACAAGTAGGTACACTGAGCACACTGCTGTATTATTATACAAGTAGGTACACTGAGCTCACACTGCTGTATTATTAAACAAGTAGGTACACTGAGCACACACTGCTGTATTATTATACAAGTAGGTACACTGAGCACATACTGCTGTATTATAATACAACTAGGTACACTGAGCACACACTGCTGTATTATTATATGAGTGGGTACACTGAGCACACACTGCTGTATTATTATATGAGTAGGTACACTGAGCACACACTGCTGTATTATTATATGAGTAGGTACACTGAGCACACACTGTTGTATTATTATATGAATAGGTACACTGAGCACACACTGCTGTATTATTATACAAGTAGGTACACTGAGCACACACTGCTGTATCATTATACAAGTAGGTACACTGAGCACACACTGCTGTATTATTATACAAGTAGGTACACTAAGCACACACTGCTGTATTATTATACAAGTAGGTACACTGAGCACACACTACTGTATTATTATACAAGTAGGTACACTGAGCACACACTGCTGTATTATTATACAAGTAGGTACTCTGAGCTCACACTGCTGTATTATTATACAAGTAGGTACACTGAGCACATACTGCTGTATTATTATACAAGTAGGTACACTGAGCACACACTGCTGTATTATTATATAAGTAGATACACTGAGCACACACTGCTGTATTATTATACAAGTAGGTACACTGAGCTCACACTGCTGTATTATTATACAAGTAGGTACACTGAGCACACACTGTTGTATTATTATACAAGTAGGTACACCGAGCACACACTGCTGTATTATTATACAACTAGGTACACTGAGCTCACACTGCTGTATTATTATACAAATAGGTACACTGAGCACACACTGCTGCATTATTATACGTGTAGGTACACTGAGCACATACTGCTGTATTATTATACAAGTAGGTACACTGAGCACACACTGCTGTATTATTATACAAGTAGGTACACTGAGCACACACTGCTGTATTATTATACAAGTAGATACACTGAGCACACACTACTGTATTATTATATGAGTAGGTATACTGAGCACACACTGCTGTATTATTATACAAGTAGGTACACTGAGCACACAATGCTGTATTATTATACAAGTAGGTACACTGAGCACATACTGCTGTATTATTATACAAGTAGGTACACTGAGCACATACTGCTGTATTATTATACAAGTAGATACACTGAGCACACACTGCTGTATTATTATACAAGTAGATACACTGAGCACACACTACTGTATTATTATACAAGTAGGTACACTGAGCTCACACTGCTGTATTATTATACAAGTAGGTACACTGAGCACATACTGCTGTATTATTATACAAGTAGGTACACTGAGCAAACACTGCTGCATTTTTATACGTGTAGGTACACTGTGTACACACTGCTGTATTATTATACAAGTAGGTACACTGAGCACACACTGCTGTATTATTATACAAGTAGGTACACTGAGCACACACTGCTGTATTATTATACAAGTAGGTACACTGAGCACACACTGCTGTATTATTATACAAGTAGGTACACTGAGCACACACTGCTGTATTATTATACAAGTAGGTACACTGAGCACACACTGCTGTATTATTATACAAGTAGGTACACTGAGCACACACTGCTGTATTATTATACAAGTAGGTACACTGAGCACATACTGCTGTATTATTATACAAGTAGGTACACTGAGCACATACTGCTGTATTATTATACAAGTAGGTACACTGAGCTCACACTGCTGTATTATTATACAAGTAGGTACACTGAGCACACACTGCTGTATTATTATACAAGTAGATACACTGAGCACACACTACTGTATTATTATACGAGTAGGTACACTGAGCACACACTGCTGTATTATTATACAAGTAGGTACACTGAGCACATACTGCTGTATTATTATACAAGTAGGTACACTGAGCACACTGCTGTATTATTATACAAGTAGGTACACTGAGCTCACACTGCTGTATTATTATACAAGTAGGTACACTGATCACATGCTGCTGTATTATTATACAAGTAGGTACACTGAGCACACACTGCTGTATTATAATACAACTAGGTACACTGAGCACACACTGCTGTATTATTATACGAGTAGGTACACTGAGCACACACTGCTGTATTATTATATGAGTAGGTACACTGAGCACACACTGCTGTATTATTATATGAGCAGGTACACTGAGCACACACTGTTGTATTATTATATGAATAGGTACACTGAGCACACACTGCTGTATTATTATACGAGTAGGTACACTGAGCACACACTGCTGTATCATTATACAAGTAGTTACACTGAGCACACACTGCTGTATTATTATACAAGTAGGTACACTGAGCACACACTGCTGTATTATTATACAAGTAGGTACACTGAGCACACACTACTGTATTATTATACAAGTAGGTACACTGAGCACACACTGCTGTATTATTATACAAGTAGGTACACTGAGCACATACTGCTGTATTATTATACAAGTAGGTACACTGAGCTCACACTGCTGTATTATTATACAAGTAGGTACACTGAGCACATACTGCTGTATTATTATACAAGTAGGTACACTGAGCACATACTGCTGTATTATTATACAAGTAGGTACACTGAGCACACACTGCTGTATTATTATATAAGTAGATACACTGAGCACACACTACTGTATTATTATACAAGTAGGTACACTGAGCTCACACTGCTGTATTATTATACAAGTAGGTACACTGAGCACACACTGTTTTATTATTATACAAGTAGGTACACTGAGCACACACTGCTGTATTATTATACAAGTAGGTACACTGAGCACATACTGCTGTATTATTATACAAGTAGGTACACTGAGCACACTGCTGTATTATTATACAAGTAGGTACACTGATCTCACACTGCTGTATTATTATACAAGTAGGTACACTGAGCACATACTGCTGTATTATTATACAAGTAGGTACACTGAGCACACACTGCTGTATTATTATACAAGTAGATACACTGAGCACACACTGCTGTATTATTATACAAGTGGGTACACTGAGCTCACACTGCTGTATTATTATACAAGTAGGTACACTGAGCACATACTGCTGTATTATTATACAAGTAGGTACACTGAGCACACACTGCTGCATTATTATACGTGTAGGTACACTGTGTACACACTGCTGTATTATTATACAAGTAGGTACACTGAGCACACACTGCTGTATTATTATACAAGTAGGTACACTGAGCACACACTTCTGTATTATTATACAAGTAGGTACACTGAGCACACACTGCTGTATTATTATACAAGTAGGTACACTGAGCACACACTGCTGTATTATTTTACAAGTAGGTACACTGAGCACACACTGTTGTATTATTATACAAATAGGTACACTGAGCACACACTGCTGTATTATTATACAAGTAGGTACACTGAGCACATACTGCTGTATTATTATACAAGTAGGTACACTGAGCACATACTGCTGTATTATTATACAAGTAGGTACACTGAGCTCACACTGCTGTATTATTATACAAGTAGGTACACTGAGCACACACTGTTGTATTATTATACAAGTAGATACACTGAGCACACACTACTGTATTATTATACGAGTAGGTACACTGAGCACACACTGCTGTATTATTATACAAGTAGGTACACTGAGCACATACTGCTGTATTATTATACAAGTAGGTACACTGAGCACACTGCTGTATTATTATACAAGTAGGTACACTGAGCTCACACTGCTGTATTATTATACAAGTAGGTACACTGAGCACATGCTGCTGTATTATTATACAAGTAGGTACACTGAGCACACACTGCTGTATTATAATACAACTAGGTACACTGAGCACACACTGCTGTATTATTATACGAGTAGGTACACTGAGCACACACTGCTGTATTATTATATGAGTAGGTACACTGAGCACACACTGTTGTATTATTATATGAGCAGGTACACTGAGCACACACTGTTGTATTATTATATGAATAGGTACACTGAGCACACACTGCTGTATTATTATACGAGTAGGTACACTGAGCACACACTGCTGTATCATTATACAAGTAGGTACACTGAGCACACACTGCTGTATTATCATACAAGTAGGTACACTAAGCACCCAATGCTGTATTATTATACAAGTAGGTACACTGAGCACATGGTACTGTATTATTATACAAGTAGGTACACTGAGCACACACTGCTGTATTATTATACAAGTAGGTACACTGAGCACACACTGCTGTATTATTATACAAGTAGGTACACTGAGCTCACACTGCTGTATTATTATACACGTAGGTACACTGAGCACATACTGCTGTATTATTATACAAGTAGGTACACTGAGCACACTGCTGTATTATTATACAAGTAGGTACACTGAGCACACACTGCTGTATTATTATATAAGTAGATACACTGAGCACACACTGTTGTATTATTATACAAGTAGGTACACTGAGCACACACTGCTGTATTATTACACAAGTAGGTACACTGAGCACACACTGCTGTATTATTATACACGTAGGTACACTGAGCAGACACTGCTGTATTATTATATGAGTAGGTACACTGAGCACACACTGCTGTATTATTATACAAGTAGGTACACTGAGCACACACTGCTGTATTATTATACAAGTAGGTATACTGAGCTCACACTGCTGTATTATTATACGAGTAGGTACACTGAGCACACACTGCTGTATTATTATACAAGTAGGTACACTGAGCACACACTGCTGTATTATTATACAAGTAGGTACACTGAGCTCACACTACTGTATTATTATACAAGTAGGTACACTGAGCACACACTGCTGTATTATTATACAAGTAGGTACACTGAGCACACACTGCTGTATTATTATACAAGTAGGTACACTGAGCTCACACTGCTGTATTATTATACACGTAGGTACACTGAGAACACACTGCTGTATTATTATACAAGTAGGTACACTGAGCTCACACTGCTGTATTATTATACAAGAAGGTACACTGAGCTCACACTGCTGTATTATTATACAAGTAGGTACACTGAGCACATACTGCTGTATTATTATACAAGTAGGTACACTGAGCACATACTGCTGTATTATTATACAAGTAGGTACACTGAGCACACACTGCTGTATTATTATACAAGTAGGTACACTGAGCACACACTGCTGTATTATTATACAAGTAGGTATACTGAGCACATACTGCCATATTATTATACAAGTAGGTACACTGAGCACACACTGCTGTATTATTATACAAGTAGGTACACTGAGCACACACTGCTGTATTATTATACAAGTAGGTACACTGAGCACACACTGCTGTATTATTATACAAGTAGGTACACTGAGCACACTGCTGTATTATTATACAAGTAGGTACACTGAGCACATACTGCTGTATTATTATACAAGTAGGTACACTGAGCACACACTACTGTATTATTATACAAGTAGGTACACTGAGCACACACTGCTGTATTATTATACACGTAGGTACACTGAGCACACACTGCTGTATTATTATACAAGTAGGTACACTGAGCTCACACTGCTGTATTATTATACAAGTAGGTACACTGAGCACATACTGCTGTATTATTATACAAGTAGGTACACTGAGCACACACTACTGTATTATTATACAAGTAGGTACACTGAGCACACACTGCTGTATTATTATACAGGTAGGTACTCTGAGCATACACTGCTGTATTATTATACAAGTAGGTACACTGAGCACACACTACTGTATTATTATACAAGTAGGTACACTGAGCACACACTGCTGTATTATTATACACGTAGGTACACTGAGCACACACTGCTGTATTATTATACAAGTAGGTACACTGAGCTCACACTGCTGTATTATTATACAAGTAGGTACACTGAGCTCACACTGCTGTATTATTATACAAGTAGGTACACCGAGCACATACTGCTGTATTATTATACAAGTAGGTACACTGAGCACATACTGCTGTATTATTATACAAGTAGGTACACTGAGCACACACTGCTGTATTATTATACAAGTAGGTACACTGAGCACACACTGCTGTATTATTATACAAGTAGGTACACTGAGCTCACACTGCTGTATTATTATACACGTAGGTACACTGAGCACACACTGCTGTATTATTATACAAGTAGGTACACTGAGCTCACACTGCTGTATTATTATACAAGTAGGTACACTGAGCTCACACTGCTGTATTATTATACAAGTAGGTACACTGAGCACACACTGCCGTATTATTATACAAGTAGGTACACTGAGCACACACTGCTGTATTATTATACCAGTAGGTACACTGAGCACACACTGCTGTATTATTATACAAATAGGTACACTGAGCCCACACTGCTGTATTATTATACAAGTAGGTACACTGAGCACACTGCTGTATTATTATACAAGTAGGTACACTGAGCACACTGCTGTATTATTATACAAGTAGGTACACTGAGCACACACTGCTGTATTATTATACAAGTAGGTACTCTGAGCACACACTACTGTATTATTATACAAGTAGGTACACTGAGCACACACTGCTGTATTATTATACAAGTAGGTACTCTGAGCACACACTGCTGTATTATTATACAAGTAGGTACACTGAGCACACACTGCTGTATTATCATACAAGTAGGTACACTGAGCACACACTGCTGTATTATTATACAAGTAGGTACACTGAGCTCACACTGCTGTATTATTATACAAGTAGGTACACTGAGCACACACTGCTGTATTATTATACAAGTAGGTACACTGAGCACACACTGCTGTATTATTATACAAGTAGGTACTCTGAGCACACACTACTGTATTATTATACAAGTAGGTACACTGAGCACACACTGCTGTATTATTATACACGTAGGTACACTGAGCACACACTGCTGTATTATTATACAAGTAGGTACACTGAGCTCACACTGCTGTATTATTATACAAGTAGGTACACTGAGCACATACTGCTGTATTATTATACAAGTAGGTATACTGAGCACATACTGCTGTATTATTATACAAGTAGGTATACTGAGAACACACTGCTGTATTATTATACACGTAGGTACACTGAGCACACACTGCTGTATTATTATACAAGTAGGTACACTGAGCTCACACTGCTGTATCATTATACGAGTAGGTACACTGAGCTCACACTGCTGTATTATTATACAAGCATTCCATGCAATTTGTGGCTCAATCTTGAGTTTTTGATGTAGTGTTTTAATATCATTGTTATTGTGTTGGCGGTTCCTCTAATAAAAACATAAATATCAAATTTATTGCGGACGACCCGTTTCTGCAATAACCTTCATCAGGTACCTATACTCCCAAAATCGAAATATTGGATAGCCAAATAATTTATAGTTTTGGAAGTAATAAAACCAATTTATTTACGGCTTCTGATTATCCCTTAGGAATCTTTAAGCTTTTCTTAAACACCCATTATCTTTTAGGAATATTGATGATCATGCTCTTCTAACAAAAGCACAAAATATATAAATGATATGTTTCGTAGATCGTTGTTTGTCCTTTTGTCCTTTGTCTTTTGGCCATTGCGTTGTGTTTTTCGATTTACGGATTCTGAGTACCCATTTTGTATCTTCAAACTCTTCTTACGGAAAGCCAGAAAGTGCTTTGTGTAAGAAGAGTTTCCAGATACCAAAGGGGTAATCAAAATCTGAACAGAACAGAGTGGTTGATAAGATTACCAATCATGACTACTAAACTAACCGTGTTGATTCGATGTGTAAGTTAAGAAGTCAGCCTCTCGTGGTATTTTGGACATGTATTTGACTGGTTCTTGGTCATCTGGCATGCCTTTCGAATCTGCTTCATTGGGATCGGGATCATCTGGGATCGTCTGTTTAAATATATACAATACAGTCACAGACATAGCATGATAAATCACCGTGATAGATGTATCAATCATCTTAGCGATCTTCTACTTCTACGTGGGTAATCTGCAGTCGGAACATCCATTTTGTAGATACTGTAAAAAACTGTCAACCAGCCTACGGAACATTTACAGTTAAAATTAAACAAACAAACAGTACTGTACAGGTTAAAAATCAGGTTCCCACACTACAGCAGGTACTCCCACAAACCCGCCCGAAATACATCGGTCAATGGTGCTTGGATGATGCCTTGCGGAAGCCGGTTCCAGTCTGTGATCGTTCTTGGAATGAAGCTGTACTTATAGGCATCTGTTGATAGCCCGGTGACCAACTACGTAAAAGTCGCATATTAACGGAGTTTAATTTCACTTCATACTATACGGCTACAAATTGGCGTACTTGTAGGAAAATGATTTTACTTTGACTTTAGACCGGTCGTCAAAAAGTCGTATGGTGCAGTTTTCTAAAATTCTATGCATAGTTAGCAAAATTTACTTAAATTTGGACCTCAAGTGACTAACAGTTTTGCTCCGGTATTTAAAAACTGTATAGAAATATATTTCTTTCGCATTGGATTCCAAGTTTACATATAATGTTTTATTCATTAAGCGAAAAAACTAACACAATAAACCTATTATTGAAAAATAATAACAATAACAAATATTGTAAATGGGGTCATTTTGTAGTTTCACCAGATTTTAATTCTGTACAATAATGCGCCAGTTGATAAATAGTCAAGTAACTAGTAGAAATTAAAAATATAATCATTACCCTATTTAGTGACACATCTTTTTTTTTATCTAAGTTTCTTTAATGGGATTTTATATACCACCCAAAATATAGACTAACAAATCTTTACCTTACTTAATTTTTCGGAAAGTTGTGTCCGTTCCCGGTAGATCTGAATACTTTGTTCACCATATTGATCTTGAACTTCGAGTGCACCTTATGTTCGATTAATTTACGTTAACTATGGATTGATTTCTTTTGTATTTGTTGATGTGTCTTTGTTCTTTTGACTTTTAAATGTTGTTTGTTCAAATTTGAGGTTGTGGTGATAGTTATTTTTCATTTTTGTTCATTCTAAGAGGCAAATTTAGTTATTGAGTTGTAAGTAAGTTATTTCAATCGCCATATTCTTAGACTTGGTGGTTTTCACAGTTTGTCTTGTTTCTTATCTTCGATAGGGAAACTTTGGGCCGATGGCTGTCTTCGTGATCTTTTGGTTGATTCTGGCGTGTATGCTGGAAATACAGCCGAGCTTATGTTGGTTGGCAAAGAATTTAACAGGGATGTCAAAGGGGTTCACACTAGTATTTGAAGCCCTACAAGTTCTGTTTATCGCGCATTCATACACTGGTGTAGGACCTTTGACTACATCGATCAAATACCATCAGCGTTCTGGAATGCGCTGTTTGAATTCATAGAAGTATCTGTGATCAGACGATTGGAACATCAGTACTACTAATTAAGTTGAAAAATTGTTTGAAGACCATGTACAGCCTCTAATCAGTAAGCTTAGAAAATGGGGATGCGATGCATCACCTACATTCAAATACTTGGATATGTTTCTGGTAGCGGTTCAAATTATGTTGTCAAATGTACGAGCAGAACGGGAGGGTGATTGGTCGGCACATCTGATGTCTTCATCAAAAATGTTGCCCTATTTCTTCATTACTAACCATTTAAATTACTCCAGATGGATGCCTGTATATATACTTGACATGCTCGAACTTCCAGCCGAGATAAAATCAGCTTTTGAAAAAGGTGAGTTTTCCATTAGACAAACATCCGGCAGCTTCAATGGTATTTGGAGCGATATGGGCACTGAAAAAACCATCATAAAAGATTTGAAGGGCTCAGGTGGTATCGTAGGAATAACGAATCAGAAAGCTGCCCTTGTTAGATGGACACTCACTAGACATTTCCTAACATCATTTAGTAGTGCAATGAACGACAGGGCAGGTATTACAAGCACCAGCAATACCTCACATGAAGAAATGAAGCAAACAGCTTTGAAGCGAGATGAGGAACAAGTCCAAGCAATAGTAAACCATTTGAATGAAACCATCACTGACCCCTTTGATATAGAGGCACACCCTCCTTGTCTCATGAATATTTCTACATGCATGCATGCTACCAGAGAAGTACAGGATTATTTGCTGTCTGCTGTCAATGAAGACGTCCTCTGGTTTTGGCTAATTGACAACATTCTTTCACATCCTGTAGGGCCTACCCCGGTGTCCATGTTCCATGAAGATGGTACAATGAGGAAAACTTGTAAATCAGACCTGTGAAGCAGGTCGAAAATGAAGTTTCCCCAGTTCTTTCGTTGCCGGATTTTGACCCTTCGTTGACAACTTACATCAGAGATAGCATGGCATGGATGCAAAGAAGCATAGAACCTTTGGAGACCTTGCTACCGACTACTGCAAACAGTTGACATCATGCTTTGCAAAAGCATATACAGTAGAAGATGTATTTGACCGGTATGACGTAACAAAACTCCATCAAGTCGGCTGAAAGAGAGCGTCGTACCAAAGTGACTGCCCATACAAAGGTGTTCCAAGTCATAGAAGGCAGAAATATTCCTGACTGGAAGAAATTTTTATCTGTCAAAGAAAACAAGCAGGCACTCATAAACTGTTTTGGTGACTTCATTGTCAAATTCAATCAAAGTAACCCATTAGTGCCCCCTGAAAATCTGTATTACATTGCCGGTTCATTTGGAAATCCAGAAATTGTGAAAGTTGTTTCAGACCAGGAAGTCTTTGATTTTCCTGACTTGCACAGCACTCAAGAAGAGGCGGACACCCGTATGATCCTCCAGACTTTACATGCTGACAAAAGGCTCAAAGAATTGGGAAAGCAAGGCAGAATCATTATCAAAACCTCTGATACAGATGTGATTGTTCTCTGTATTTATTTTGATAAGCAGATGACAAACACCAGTGAACTGTGGCTCCAAATGGGAAACGTTAGTAGTGTTAAGGACGGTCGTAGATTTTTACCTATTCATGAACTATGTTCTTTTCTCTCAGAAATCACATGTAGAGTTCTTCCTGGCGCACATGCTCTCTTCTCTCTGGGTGTAACACTACCTCTTCCTTCTTTGGAAATGGCAAAAAGTTAGTGTACAAAATACTGAAAGATGCAGCATCAGATTTCCATGATTTAGACAATTTGGGAGATCCCGACAAAGATGTTGCTATTTCATGCTCTTCGCGGTTTGTAGCTAGGCTTTATGATCAGAAGTCTTTTGCATTCTCCCATCATAACATTAACAAACTTCGAGTAAAACTTGCTACAGGTCGGGATGCAAGTCTGGTTAGATTACCACCTTCAGAAGCGGCGCTTCGTCAGCATATTCTTCGTGCCTCATTCCAGACCAAAGTTTGGCATGCTTCCTGTCTGGCAAAACCACCTCTGCCTTCACCAATGGAATACGGATGGCGAACTGTCAAGGATTCTTTGCATCCAGTCTACTTTGAAGGAAACATGTCAGCAGAATTTCTTTGTGATCTAGTGTGTTCATGCAAGGGGAAATCGCAATGTAAAAAGTCCTGTGTTTGTGCAGAGCAGAACCTTGCATGTACTGACTTATGTTCTTGCCAAGGATCAGATTCATGTAAAAACGTCCATTCATATACCCTTGCAGAAGACATTTAATGTGCTAACAACATAATCATGTACACTTTTTTGACGAGCTGTTTCATTGTTCTGCAAAGATCTTGTTTCGCTTAAGTCTTGTGTAGAACAGCTCCAATTCCCACATGAAAAAGGCAGTTCCAGTCACTTAGAATGTCTTGTACAGTTGTTTTGCCTTATTTGTTGCTGATTTATATTCTGTTGATGCATTTTGTTGCATACAAGAAGTTGTGTTTTTGCTTTTAACCCACATATAAGTATGTTTTGTATGAGTTAATGTTGCCAATTGGACATGTACCAACACAAATCTATGTGAACAAAACTTATATTCCTCATTATAATATGGCTATTATTTATATTTATTTTGTAGAATACATATTTTTCTATATTTTCTTTATGCTTGGATAAGTTTTAATGGCTTTACTATCGACAGTTTGGAAAATTACCAGGTTTTTAAGTGAAAACCCTCCCCCTTTTTGTGAAAAGACATAAATTTGCACAGAACAATTATTTTTCTATGACATCCGACGTTTTAGATAGAAAATTGAATAAGGAAAACCAAATATGCAATTTTTCGTCTTTCTTTAATGAAAAAGATATTCTAATTGAAATTTGGTATTCAATGAATTTTTGTGAAAAATGTTTTTTGACCTTTGACCTTGATTTCTGAAAAACTGCACCATATTTTCTTTTGACGACCAAATTATTTTGAAAGTACGAACATTGCCGAGTCGAATGATATATGACACAGCCGTATAGTATTCATGACGATTAAATTTTAGAAATGATGTCTCTAGTCAGCGGGCTATGATGTGCTTACTCTTTAGAACCTGTCTTGATGGTATTGTCTAGTTAGTACTGAAGGTTTCATGATGTAATCCAGGATGTTTACTGCTGCTTCTCCATGTATTATCTTGTATAACAGTGATACTGATATATCTTTTGATCTCTTTAATTTATTTATTTATTTTGATATGCCTTTTGGGCTATAGTAAGTAACACTCTTAATGTAAAAGAAATTTTGAAAATATATTTAATAGAACAAAAGATATATCCAAATCACCAAGATGAGTGATACGTCTATCACAGTGATTTATCATGGTATATCTCTGACAGTGATACATCTATCACAGTGATTTATCATGGTATATCTCTGACAGTGATACATCTATCACAGTGATTTATCATGGTATATCTCTGACAGTGATACGTCTATCACAGTGATTTATCATGGTATATTTCTGACAGTGATACATCTATCACAGTGATTTATCATGGTATATCTCTGACAGTGATACATCTATCACAGTGATTTATCATGGTATATCTCTGACAGTGATACATCTATCACAGTGATTTATCATGGTATATCTCTGACAGTGATACATCTATCACAGTGATTTATCATGGTATATCTCTGACAGTGATACATCTATCACAGTGATTTATCATGGTATATCTCTGACAGTGATACATCTATCACAGTGATTTATCATGGTATATCTCTGACAGTGATACATCTATCACAGTGATTTATCATGGTATATCTCTGACAGTGATACGTCTATCACAGTGATTTATCATGGTATATCTCTGACAGTGATACATCTATCACAGTGATTTATCATGGTATATCTCTGACAGTGATACATCTATATCACAGTGATTTATCATGGTATATCTCTGACAGTGATACGTCTATCACAGTGATTTATCATGGTATATCTCTGACCGTAACGTTTTATAAATGTATAGGTTTCTAATTTTAATCAATCAATATTTTGTTACGTTTTATTTAATTTTATTTCCACATGTTGTGTTTATAGCATACACCTAAACACAAGAGATGTTGTGGTCGTCATCATATGGTAGTTGGATTTACAACTACCTGTGGAATCAGTGTCTATCACCATTAACGTTGTGAGTTCGAATGGCAAGATGTACTGATACAACTTTATGTAATAAAGTTTGTCAGTGACTTGTGGCAGATCAGTGGTTTTCTCCACCAATAATACTGACCACCACGATATAGCTGAAATATCGATGAAAGTGGCATTAAACACCATCAAATAAACAAACCAGTTTTACATATATATATATGGTAACATATAGCATACACTAACAAACCTGAATTACAAACAGTTTTGGCTTCAAGGCTAGCGATTGACAGTTCTGAGGTTGGAATATTTCTAATACTTTTGACTGTTCTGCATAACTGATAGATCCTTTTTCGTCGTAACATTGAATCAGTCCTGGTTTCCCTCGAGCAAGAATAATGACCAGTAAACAATAGCAATCACTGAAGTCCATTTCCGCAACTGTGTGGGGAAAAAATGTTGTATTAAGTATTCTTAGTTAATAAATAAATTCATGCATTAATTTATGTTTAGATTACGACGCGAGAAACGTCATGATAGAAATTCCGGATTATGGATCGATCTATTGATATATTGCCTGGTCTATTGCCCGGGGAAATAGACAGCCTCTGAGCGCTAAATGAAACAGTCAAAGATAACAAAAATACCTAGTAATACGTATGAAAATTATAATTAGGTAATAAAATAAAATATTAAATAAAACTGACTTACACCTTAATAACAATAGATTAAAATGAAAATATAAAATATCTAAAACCAATTAATCTCACCGAAATTATAAAATAAAATATCTAAAAGCAATCAATCTCACCGAAAAATAAAATAAAATATCTAAAAGCAATTAAGCTCACCGAAAAAAATAAAATATCTAAAATCAATTAATCTCACCGAAATGTTTTTTTATCTACAAGCAATTAACCTCACTGAAAAAATAACTTAATATATTGAAATGTACCAACCTTTCCTACAAAGACTATAAAGGGCTTCGGCTGATAGGTTCTGGTGTAGCTGAATGTCTCCCTGTCCATGTAATTCAAATCCTTGGGTTTCAATTGATTCTAAGATTTCACAAAGTTCCTTACACTGTGTGACTAAATGTGATTTTCCTCTATCTGTTTCTGGGAAGTTCTCAACTATTATTGCTTGTCCACGACTTGTACAATTATCATCATAAACTGGAGACTTCAGCACAGCTTCAGAAATAACATGGCTTTGTTGACTTGGATGCTGAGTTTTGGCATCACTACAATATGATCCATGTAATAAGCACAGGAAGAAGTTCGTAAATCGAAGACGTACAGACAACACAATGGCCAAAGGAAAACGGACAAAAGGACAAACAACGATCTACAAAACACTACACAGAAACCTAAAGATCGAGCAACACGAACCCCACTCAAAGCCATGGCCTGAACTCAGGTGCTCCGGAACTGTTAACTGTTCCTGCTCCATTAGTGGCACCCATAGTGTTACCGCTAAACGACATGAATATCATCTGGAATAACCCTGTCAAATATGGGAAAGCCAAATAATCAAAAAGTAGCTGGGAGGAATAAAACTAAAGTTCCTAATAAAGATACCCAGAATAGTTCTACCCTTGTGTTTTAGTGGATGTCATGTTGTTCAATATAAGGATACCCAAAATAGTTCTACCCTTGTGTTTTAGTGGATGTCATGTTGTTCAATATAAGGATACCCAGAATAGTTATACCCTTGTGTTTTAGTGGCTGTCATGTTGTTCAATATAAGGATACCCAGAATAGTTCTACCCTTGTGTTTTAGTGGGTGTCATGTTGTTCAATATAAGGATACCTAGAATAGTTCTACCCTTGTGTTTTAGTGGGTGTCATGTTGTTCAATATAAGGATACTCAGAATAGTTCTACCCTTGTGTTTTAGTGGATGTCATGTTGTTCAATATAAGGATACTCAGAATAGTTCTACCCTTGTGTTTTAGTGGGTGTCATGTTGTTCAATATAAGGATACCCAAAATAGTTATACCCTTGTGTTTTAGTGGATGTCATGTTGTTCAATATAAGGATACTCAGAATAGTTATACCCTTGTGTTTTAGTGGGTGTCATGTTGTTCAATATAAGGATACCCAGAATAGTTCTACCCTTGTGGTTTAGTGGATGTCATGTTGTTCAATATAAGGATACTCAGAATAGTTCTACCCTTGTGTTTTAGTGGATGTCATGTTGTTCAATATAAGGATACCCAGAATAGTTCTACCCTTGTGTTTTAGTGGATGTCATGTTGTTCAATATAAGGATACCTAGAATAGTTCTACCCTTGTGTTTTAGTGGGTGTCATGTTGTTCAATATAAGGATACCCAGAATAGTTCTACCCTTGTGTTTTAGTGGGTGTCATGTTGCTCAATATAAGGATACCCAAAATAGTTATACCCTTGTGTTTTAGTGGGTGTCATGTTGTTCAATATAAGGATACTCAGAATAGTTCTATCATTGTGTTTTAGTGGGTGTCATGTTGTTCAATATAAGGATACCCAGAATAGTTCTACCCTTGTGTTTTAGTGGGTGTCATGTTGTTCAATATAAGGATACCCAGAATAGTTCTACCCTTGTGTTTTAGTGGGTGTCGTGTTGCTCAATATAAGAATACCCAGAATAGTTCTACCCTTGTGTTTTAGTGGGTGTCATGTTGCTCAATATAAGGATACCCAGAATAGTTCTACCCTTGTGTTTTAGTGGGTGTCATGTTGCTCAATATAAGGATACCCAAAATAGTTCTACCCTTGTGTCTTAGTGGGTGTCATGTTGTTGAATATAAGGATACTCAGAATAGTTCTACCCTTGTGTTTTAGTGGGTGTCATGTTGCTCAATATAAGGATACCCAGAATAGTTCTACCGTTGTGTTTTAGTGGGTGTCATGTTGCTCAATATAAGGATACCCTGAATAGTTCTACCCTTGTGTCTTAGTGGGTGTCATGTTGTTCAATATAAGGATATCCAAAATAGTTATACCCTTGTGTTTTAGTGGATGTCATGTTGTTCAATATAAGGATACCCAGAATAGTTCTACCCTTGTGGTTTAGTGGATGTCATGTTGTTCAATATAAGGATACCCAGAATAGTTCTACCCTTGTGTTTTAGTGGATGTCATGTTGTTCAATATAAGGATACTCAGAATAGTTCTACCCTTGTGTTTTAGTGGATGTCATGTTGTTCAATATAAGGATACCCAGAATAGTTCTACCCTTGTGTTTTAGTGGATGTCATGTTGTTCAATATAAGGATACCTAGAATAGTTCTACCCTTGTGTTTTAGTGGATGTCATGTTGTTCAATATAAGGATACCCAAAATAGTTCTACCCTTGTGTTTTAGTGGATGTCATGTTGTTCAATATAAGGATACTCAGAATAGTTCTACCCTTGTGTTTTAGTGGATGTCATGTTGTTCAATATAAGGATACCCAGAATAGTTCTACCCTTGTGTTTTAGTGGATGTCATGTTGTTCAATATAAGGATACTCAGAATAGTTCTACCCTTGTGTTTTAGTGGATGTCATGTTGTTCAATATAAGGATACCCAGAATAGTTCTACCCTTGTGTTTTAGTGGATGTCATGTTGTTCAATATAAGGATACTCAGAATAGTTCTACCCTTGTGTTTTAGTGGATGTCATGTTGTTCAATATAAGGATACTCAGAATAGTTCTACCCTTGTGTTTTAGTGGATGGCATGTTGTTCAATATAAGGATACTCAGAATAGTTCTACCCTTGTGTTTTAGTGGGTGTCATGTTGTTCAATATAAGGATACCCAGAATAGTTCTACCCTTGTGTTTTAGTGGATGTCATGTTGTTCAATATAAGGATACTCAGAATAGTTCTACCCTTGTGTTTTAGTGGATGTCATGTTGTTCAATATAAGGATACTCAGAATAGTTCTACCCTTGTGTTTTAGTGGATGTCATGTTGTTCAATATAAGGATACCCAGAATAGTTCTACCCTTGTGTTTTAGTGGATGTCATGTTGTTCAATATAAGGATACTCAGAATAGTTCTACCCTTGTGTTTTAGTGGATGTCATGTTGTTCAATATAAGGATACCCAGAATAGTTCTACCCTTGTGTTTTAGTGGGTGTCATGTTGCTCAATATAAGGATACCCAGAATAGTTCTACCCTTGTGTTTTAGTGGCTGTCATGTTGTTCAATATAAGGATACCCAGAATAGTTCTACCCTTGTGTTTTAGTGGATGTCATGTTGTTCAATATAAGGATACCTAGAATAGTTCTACCCTTGTGTTTTAGTGGATGTCATGTTGTTCAATATAAGGATAGCCAGAATAGTTCTACCCTTGTGTTTTAGTGGGTGTCATGTTGCTCAATATAAGGATACCCAGAATAGTTCTACCCTTGTGTTTTAGTGGATGTCATGTTGTTCAATATAAGGATACCCAGAATAGTTCTACCCTTGTGTTTTAGTGGGTGTCATGTTGTTCAATATAAGGATACCCAGAATAGTTCTACCCTTGTGTTTTAGTGGGTGTCATGTTGCTCAATATAAGGATACCCAAAATAGTTATACCCTTGTGTTTTAGTGGGTGTCATGTTGTTCAATATAAGGATACCCAGAATAGTTCTACCCTTGTGTTTTAGTGGGTGTCATGTTGCTCAATATAAGGATACCCAGAATAGTTCTACCCTTGTGTTTAAGTGGGTGTCATGTTGTTCAATATAAGGATACCCAGAATAGTTCTACCCTTGTGTTTTAGTGGGTGTCATGTTGCTCAATATAAGGATACCCAGAATAGTTCTACCCTTGTGTTTTAGTGGGTGTCATGTTGCTCAATATAAGGATACTCAGAATAGTTCTACCCTTGTGTTTTAGTGGGTGTCATGTTGCTCAATATAAGGATACTCAGAATAGTTCTACCCTTGTGTTTTAGTGGGTGTCATGTTGTTCAATATAAGGATACCCAGAATAGTTCTACCCTTGTGTTTTAGTGGGTGTCATGTTGTTCAATATAAGGATACCCAGGATAGTTCTACCCTTGTGTTTTAGTGGGTGTCATGTTGCTCAATATAAGGATACTCAGAATAGTTCTATCATTGTGTTTTAGTGGGTGTCATGTTGTTCAATATAAGGATACCCAGAATAGTTCTACCCTTGTGTTTTAGTGGGTGTCATGTTGTTCAATATAAGGATACCCAGAATAGTTCTACCCTTGTGTTTTAGTGGGTGTCATGTTGCTCAATATAAGAATACCCAGAATAGTTCTACCCTTGTGTTTTAGTGGGTGTCATGTTGCTCAATATAAGGATACCCAGAATAGTTCTACCCTTGTGTTTTAGTGGGTGTCATGTTGCTCAATATAAGGATACCCAGAATAGTTCTACCCTTGTGTCTTAGTGGGTGTCATGTTGTTGAATATAAGGATACTCAGAATAGTTCTACCCTTGTGTTTTAGTGGGTGTCATGTTGCTCAATATAAGGATACCCAGAATAGTTCTACCGTTGTGTTTTAGTGGGTGTCATGTTGCTCAATATAAGGATACCCTGAATAGTTCTACCCTTGTGTCTTAGTGGGTGTCATGTTGTTCAATATAAGGATACTCAGAATAGTTCTACCCTTGTGTTTTAGTGGGTGTCATGTTGTTCAATATAAGGATACCCAAAATAGTTATACCCTTGTGTTTTAGTGGGTGTCATGTTGTTCAATATAAGGATACCCAAAATAGTTATACCCTTGTGTTTTAGTGGCTGTCATGTTGTTCAATATAAGGATACTCAGAATAGTTCTACCCTTGTGTTTTAGTGGATGTCATGTTGTTCAATATAAGGATACCCAGAATAGTTCTACCCTTGTGTTTTAGTGGATGTCATGTTGCTCAATATAAGGATACTCAGAATAGTTCTACCCTTGTGTTTTAGTGGGTGTCATGTTGTTCAATATAAGGATACCCAGAATAGTTCTACCCTTGTGTTTTAGTGGATGTCATGTTGTTCAATATAAGGATACCCAGAATAGTTCTACCCTTGTGTTTTAGTGGGTGTCATGTTGCTCAATATAAGGATACCCAAAATAGTTATACCCTTGTGTTTTAGTGGGTGTCATGTTGTTCAATATAAGGATACCCAGAATAGTTCTACCCTTGTGTTTTAGTGGGTGTCATGTTGCTCAATATAAGGATACCCAGAATAGTTCTACCCTTGTGTTTTAGTGGGTGTCATGTTGTTCAATATAAGGATACTCAGAATAGTTCTACCCTTGTGTTTTAGTGGATGTCATGTTGTTCAATATAAGGATACCCAGAATAGTTCTACCCTTGTGGTTTAGTGGATGTCATGTTGTTCAATATAAGGATAGCCAGAATAGTTCTACCCTTGTGTTTTAGTGGATGTCATGTTGTTCAATATAAGAATACCTAGAATAGTTCTACCCTTGTGTTTTAGTGGGTGTCATGTTGCTCAATATAAGGATACCCAAAATAGTTCTACCCTTGTGTTTAAGTGGGTGTCATGTTGTTCAATATAAGGATACCCAGAATAGTTCTACCCTTGTGTTTTAGTGGGCGTCATGTTGCTCAATATAAGGATACCCAGAATAGTTCTACCCTTGTGTTTTAGTGGGTGTCATGTTGCTCAATATAAGGATACCCAGAATAGTTCTACCCTTGTGTTTTAGTGGGTGTCATGTTGCTCAATATAAGGATACCCAGAATAGTTCTACCCTTGTGTTTTAGTGGGTGTCATGTTGCTCAATATAAGGATACCCAGAATAGTTCTACCCTTGTGTTTTAGTGGGTGTTATGTTACTCAATATAAGGATACTCAGAATAGTTCTACCCTTGTGATTTAGTGGGTGTCATGTTGCTCAATATAAGGATACCCAGAATAGTTCTACCCTTGTGTCTTAGTGGGTGTCATGTTGCTCAATATAAGGATACTCAGAATAGTTCTGCCCTTGTGTTTTAGTGGGTGTCATGTTGTTCAATCCTTAGTTATCTGTTTAGTATTCTGTTTATCATTGTTTGTGTATTCGTCCTTTTTTTTTTGTCATGGTGTTGTCTGTCCCTTTTCTTTTTGTCATGGTGGTGTCTGTCCCTTTTCTTTTTGTCATGGTGTTGTCTGTCCCTTTTCTTTTTGTCATGGTGTTGTCTGTCCCTTTTCTTTTTGTCATGGTGTTGTCTGTCCCTTTTCTTTGTCATGGTGTTGTCTGTCTCTTTTCTTTTTGTCATGGTGTTGTCTGTCCCTTTTCTTTTTGTCATGGTGTTGTCTGTCCCTTTTCTTTTTGTCATGGTGTTGTCTGTCCCTTTTCTTTTCATCATGGTGTTGTCTGTCCCTTTTCTTTTTGTCATGGTGTTGTCTGTCCCTTTTCTTTTTGTCATGCTGTTGTATGTCCCTTTTCTTTTCGTCATGGTGTTGTCTGTCCCTTTTCTTTTTGTCATGGTGTTGTCTGTCCCTTTTCTTTTTGTCATGGTGTTGTCTGTCCCTTTTCTTTTCGTCATGGTGTTGTCTGTCCCTTTTCTTTTTGTCATGGTGTTGTCTGTCCCTTTTCTTTTTGTCATGGTGTTGTATGTCCCTTTTCTTTTTGTTATGGTGTTGTCTGTCCCTTTTCTTTTTGTCATGGTGTTGTCTGTCCCTTTTCTTTTTGTCATGCTGTTGTCTGTCCCTTTTCTTTTTGTCATGGTGTTGTCTGTCCCTTTTCTTTTTGTCATGGTGTTGTCTGTCCGTTTGCTTTTTGTTATGGTGTTGTCTGTCCCTTTTCTTTTTGTCATGGTGTTGTCTGTCCCTTTTTTTTTGTCATGGTGTTGTCTGTCCCTTTTCTTTTTGTCATGGTGTTGTCTGTCCCTTTTCTTTTTGTCATGGTGTTGTCTGTCCCTTTTCTTTTTGTCATGGTGTTGTCTGTCCCTTTTCTTTTTGTCATGGTGTTGTCTGTCCCTTTTCTTTTTGTCATGGTGTTGTCTGTCCCTTTTCTTTTTGTCATGCTGTTGTCTGTCCCTTTTCTTTTTGTCATGGTGTTGTCTGTCCCTTTTCTTTTTGTCATGGTGTTGTCTGTCCCTTTTCTTTTTGTCATGGTGTTGTCTGTCCCTTTTCTTTTTGTCATGGTGTTGTCTGTCCCTTTTCTTTTTGTCATGGTGTTGTCTGTCCGTTTGCTTGTTGTCATGGTGTTGTCTGTCCCTTTTCTTTTTGTCATGGTGTTGTCTGTCCCTTTTCTTTTTATCATGGTGTTGTCTGTCCCTTTTCTTTTTGTCATGGTGTTGTATGTCCCTTTTCTTTTTGTCATGGTGTTGTCTGTCCCTTTTCTTTTTGTCATGGTGTTGTCTGTCCGTTTGCTTTTTGTCATGGTGTTGTCTGTCCCTTTTCTTTTTGTCATGGTGTTGTCTGTCCCTTTTCTTTTTGTCATGGTGTTGTCTGTCCCTTTTCTTTTTGTCATGGTGTTGTCTGTCCCTTTTCTTTTTGTCATGGTGTTGTCTGTCCCTTTTCTTTTTGTCATGGTGTTGTCTGTCCCTTTTCTTTTTGTCATGGTGTTGTCTGTCCGTTTGCTTTTTGTTATGGTGTTGTCTGTCCCTTTTCTTTTTGTCATGGTGTTGTCTGTCCCTTTTCTTTTTGTCATGGTGTTGTCTGTCCCTTTTCTTTTTGTCATGGTGTTGTCTGTCCCTTTTCTTTTTGTTATGGTGTTGTCTGTCCCTTTTCTTTTTGTCATGGTGTTGTCTGTCCCTTTTCTTTTTGTCATGGTGTTGTCTGTCCCTTTTCTTTTTGTCATGGTGTTGTCTGTCCCTTTTCTTTTTGTCATGGTGTTGTCTGTCCCTTTTCTTTTTGTCATGGTGTTGTCTGTCCCTTTTCTTTTTGTCATGGTGTTGTCTGTCCCTTTTCTTTTTGTCATGGTGTTGTCTGTCCCTTTTCTTTTTGTCATGGTGTTGTCTGTCCCTTTTCTTTTTGTCATGGTGTTGTCTGTCCCTTTTCTTTTTGTCATGGTGTTGTCTGTCCCTTTTCTTTTTGTCATGGTGTTGTATGTCCCTTTTCTTTTTGTCATGGTGTTGTCTGTCCCTTTTCTTTTTGTCATGGTGTTGTCTGTCCCTTTTCTTTTTGTCATGGTGTTGTCTGTCCCTTTTCTTTTTGTCATGGTGTTGTCTGTCCGTTTGCTTTTTGTTATGGTGTTGTCTGTCCCTTTTCTTTTTGTCATGGTGTTGTCTGTCCCTTTTCTTTTTGTCATGGTGTTGTCTGTCCCTTTTCTTTTTGTCATGGTGTTGTCTGTCCCTTTTCTTTTTGTCATGGTGTTGTCTGTCCGTTTGCTTTTTGTTATGGTGTTGTCTGTCCCTTTTCTTTTTGTCATGGTGTTGTCTGTCCCTTTTCTTTTTGTCATGGTGTTGTCTGTCCCTTTTCTTTTTGTCATGGTGTTGTCTGTCCCTTTTCTTTTTGTCATGGTGTTGTCTGTTCGTTTGCTTTTTGTCATGCTGTTGTCTGTCCCTTTTCTTTTTGTCATGGTGTTGTCTGTCCCTTTTCTTTTTGTCATGGTGTTGTCTGTCCCTTTTCTTTTTGTCATGGTGTTGTCTGTCCCTTTTCTTTTTGTCATGGTGTTGTCTGTCCCTTTTCTTTTTGTCATGGTGTTGTCTGTCCCTTTTCTTTTTGTCATGGTGTTGTCTGTCCCTTTTCTTTTTGTCATGGTGTTGTCTGTCCCTTTTCTTTTTGTCATGGTGTTGTCTGTCCCTTTTCTTTTTGTCATGGTGTTGTCTGTCCCTTTTCTTTTTGTCATGGTGTTGTCTGTCCCTTTTCTTTTTGTCATGGTGTTGTCTGTCCGTTTGCTTTTTGTTATGGTGTTGTCTGTCCCTTTTCTTTTTGTCATGGTGTTGTCTGTCCCTTTTCTTTTTGTCATGGTGTTGTCTGTCCCTTTTCTTTTTGTCATGGTGTTGTCTGTCCCTTTTCTTTTTGTCATGGTGTTGTCTGTCCCTTTTCTTTTTGTCATGGTGTTGTCTGTCCCTTTTCTTTTTGTCATGGTGTTGTATGTCCCTTTTCTTTTTGTCATGGTGTTGTCTGTCCCTTTTCTTTTTGTCATGGTGTTGCTGTCCCTTTTCTTTTTGTCATGGTGTTGTCTGTCCCTTTTCTTTTTGTCATGCTGTTGTCTGTCCCTTTTCTTTTTGTCATGGTGTTGTCTGTCCCTTTTCTTTTTGTCATGGTGTTGTCTGTCCCTTTTCTTTTTGTCATGGTGTTGTCTGTCCCTTTTCTTTTTGTCATGGTGTTGTCTGTCCCTTTTCTTTTTGTCATGGTGTTGTCTGTCCCTTTTCTTTTTGTCATGCTGTTGTCTGTCCCTTTTCTTTTTGTCATGGTGTTGTCTGTCCCTTTTCTTTTTGTCATGGTGTTGTATGTCCCTTTTCTTTTTGTCATGGTGTTGTCTGTCCCTTTTCTTTTTGTCATGGTGTTGTCTGTCCGTTTGCTTTTTGTCATGGTGTTGTCTGTCCCTTTTCTTTTTGTCATGGTGTTGTTTGTCCCTTTTCTTTTTGTCATGGTGTTGTCTGTCCCTTTTCTTTTTGTCATGGTGTTGTCTGTCCCTTTTCTTTTTGTCATGGTGTTGTCTGTCCCTTTTCTTTTTGTCATGGTGTTGTCTGTCCCTTTTCTTTTGTCATGGTGTTGTCTGTCCGTTTGCTTTTTGTTATGGTGTTGTCTGTCCCTTTTCTTTTTGTCATGGTGTTGTCTGTCCCTTTTCTTTTTGTCATGGTGTTGTCTGTCCCTTTTCTTTTTGTCATGGTGTTGTCTGTCCCTTTTCTTTTCGTCATGGTGTTGTCTGTCCCTTTGCTTTTTGTCATGGTGTTGTCTGTCCCTTTTCTTTTTGTCATGGTGTTGTCTGTCCCTTTTCTTTTTGTCATGGTGTTGTCTGTCCCTTTTCTTTTTGTCATGGTGTTGTCTGTCCCTTTTCTTTTTGTCATGGTGTTGTCTGTCCCTTTTCTTTTGTCATGGTGTTGTCTGTCCGTTTGCTTTTTGTTATGGTGTTGTCTGTCCCTTTTCTTTTTGTCATGGTGTTGTCTGTCCCTTTTCTTTTTGTTATGGTGTTGTCTGTCCCTTTTCTTTTTGTCATGGTGTTGTCTGTCCCTTTTCTTTTCGTCATGGTGTTGTCTGTCCCTTTTCTTTTTGTCATGGTGTTGTCTGTCCCTTTTCTTTTTGTCATGGTGTTGTCTGTCCCTTTTCTTTTTGTCATGGTGTTGTCTGTCCCTTTTCTTTTTGTCATGGTGTTGTCTGTCCCTTTTCTTTTTGTCATGCTGTTGTCTGTCCCTTTTCTTTTTGTCATGGTGTTGTCTGTCTGTTTGCTTTTTGTCATGGTGTTGTCTCTCCCTTTTCAATCTACGGCTTCTAATTACACATTTTGTATCTTCAAACTTTTCTTAACTTTAAAATAATTTGAACTTGCTGCGAAACAGGGCAAAAAAGCTCTCCAAATGGTACCTTCTCTACCTGAACCACATTCTAAAGCTGGTACAAATAAATCTAATATTTTCAGACATTGTACGCATATTGTTTATATCAGAATGTGTATTATGTAATAGTGTTTACATAATCATTAGGATTAATATACAACAGTTACCATGGATACAAACCTATATTACATGTACATACAAACAGTAGAATACATAGAAAAGGGTTAGGGTTAGGTTGTGGTGTTTAAAGACACTTTCAACAATATTTCATTTACATCGCGGTGGCCAGTTTTTATTGGCGGCGGAACCTGGAGTACCCGGAGAAAACCACAGACTTTGTCATTGACAAACTTTATCATACATGTGTATAATGTTGTATTGAGTACACCTCGACATGAGCGGGATTCAAACTGATTGAATAGATATTTGTAAATCAATCTACTATGCGATCACGACCATGATGGACCCGATTACATAATAAAAATGTACAATATAGAATATATACAAACCTTGCATGCTTGGTCCCCTGTAAATCTGTAGAAGATTGCATTTTTCATTCACTGTTTACTGTCAATGATATTGCACGTCTGGCTGTGAAATAAAAAATAATAATCTTAGAACAGAGTACAGTGTGTCCGCTAGCCATGGCATACAATCTTCCGTCTCTTCAATCCTGCCTCACATCAATTATCGTCACGGTATGTGTTTTCGTGCGTCATCTGTTTTCGTGGTATCCATTTTATTTTGATTTCCACAGTGCACGCATTATTTTTGACGTGTCTTCCGGTTTCTATTTATGGAACATAAACAATACGAAAGCTGACACTGTAAAAAATGATAAAGTTTACTTTTGAAGACGTAAGTACCAAAAACAGTGAACCTACCTACTGAACCATACTTTTTGTAATGCCAAAAATGTACTTCATTTATAAAGTTGCTGGAAAAAAATCCAGAAGGGCTATATAAAATTTAACTATGTCGTCTGCCTCTCAAGACACCTGCTCTTCCTGTCATGTAACTATCATGGGGTCACTGATCGTATTTGTAAACAAAAGAGCCGACTGAAATGTGCCTGTTTCTTATATAAAATACATGTCACTTTGCAGTGCATTGTGGTTTCAGCACTAAAAAAACCATCAAAAGTAAACACAATTTTGAAAGTGGTCATTTTCAAACATTCTGTTATTTTATTTAGATGTAGTATGATTTGGTAGATGGCCAGAACCATGAAATTTTAAAACCAGCCATTTCCGGATTTTATATTCGTTTCCATCCCGTATATCGGCCTTGTTTTTATTTGCCATGGAAACAGATGACGCCATTTTACTGACAACAAAAGTTGCCAGGTAATCGAGAGTATATTAAAATACAAGAATGGCTTTAAAAACAATCGTATGCACAAAGAAATATTTAACTAGCCATTCTTTGAAAATTCCAATCGTCATATGAATGGAGGGTTAACACTGTTAATCGCTACAAGCCTATATATCTGAAAATCGATAATAGCACGAAAACCGATAACACGATGGTAATATATCATAACATAAGACAGGATACACGTGTGTTTTTCATTTTGAGAGTTTCTGCAATGACTCTATCGTAAGTTGTGAGAAGAGGATGTTACGTATGCATATATTGTTACCAGGCGGCCCACAGCCCTAGTGTTACAATTATAATAACTACATATGCAGTCTTTTCAACATTCGAAACTGTTTACCAATTATATCAGAGTTTTGGAAATTCGTCGGACCTATCGGACCTTGGGGGCAGAAGATCATGAGGTCCGCATGACCGCCAAACATTTTTGAATGATGTGTTTACTTTTTTAACAGAAGTCGGAAACGCAGGTCGTGTTGTAAATACCGGAACAAGTTCGGTCAACTCGGAATTCGTAACCGCAATGAATACGTGATATTTTATCTGTTTTTGGTAAATATTATTGGTAACTGTCATGAAAATAAATATACTTGAATATATTGTGATGCGTAAGACGATCTTTTCGAGTGAAAAGCCCCCAAAAAATTAATAAAATAAAAAAACACGACGTCCCTGATTTGTATCGTTCCCTTCACCGAATCCGTTTCTATTTAGAAATTTGTTTACAGTTATGTGTCGGGCGAATTTGGTGTATTCAAACCGGTTTCAGTTTCGAAACAGTTTGTCAAACTATCCATTTGTTGCATAAAACCGGTTTTAAACCGGTTCGAAACCATAACCAGTTTTTTCATTTGTTTTCAACAAACTGAAATATAGTCTCTAACATTGTTTCCCGTAATAAACGGGAAAACAATGTTAGAGATTGTTTCTCTAATGAACCACTAAAAAATATTTGTTTGATTCTTTTTCTCACTAATTTAACAAAATATATGGCCGTTTTTCACTTTCTCAAATCGACGTCCAATGACGTCACTGACGTATACTTCAATTGACGTCACACCCGTTAAGGAATGTTTTTGAAGCAATGATGGAGAAGGGACAAGATTCCAGATGAGGGGTTTTTGATGACGGAACGGTTAATTACGGTTAGTTACGGTTAATTAAACGATTTTATTGATGCAATGACATTTTGCGAAACGTAACATTTTTACGGGAAAAGTAGCGTGAAATTCTTATCTCACCCACGGGTTGAGACATAATTGCGTAATTGACCAATCAGCGACTGAGAACAAAGTGATCCACACGTTGATTATCGATTTCTTCTCACACGGGTTGAGAAGTGTGAAAATTGAACAAGAATTAGAGAAATATAGATTCTTACTTTGTTGTGAGTGAATTATCGGAGTTCTCCAATCGAGGTAGTTAAATTCACAGGGGCTCGCAGTTATATTTTCACATCACCAGGTATGTATTAAAAAGAAGGGAGGACACTTTTTGAGGGGCCAAAAGTGAAAGTAGAGTTTCGGCACCTTTTTTCGCTTCAAAAACGGTTTAGTCTTTGTTTTTCCCATAAAATTAATGCAAATATCGATATTTTTTGCTGATTGGCTTGTATACAGTGGAATAACACTCGTTTTCAAATTCCAAACGGTTTGGACAACTTCTTAGCATACTCAATTCCGGTTTATAGGGACTAAATATCAAGGTGAGTTTTCATTGGTCGAAGGATTTAAACTGGCATTTTTGCGGGAAATTATTTACTCATCTTGTCAAAAGATATTCTTAAAATGCTGTCTTCCTATATTTCCAGATTGATTGAGACAAGGAAAAAATATATTTTAATGCAAGAGATTTAAGTTTCTTTTTTCCTACTTTTTAAAATTATATTTCGATTTTGTTATTTCTATCAATATTATTAAGTCCTTATAAACCGGAAATGAGTATGATAAGAAGTTGTCTAGACCGCTTGGAATTTAAAAACGAGTGTTATTCCACTGTAAACCAGGTCAACCAGCAAAAAAACAACGATATTTGCATTAATATTATGGTAAGAACAAAGACTAAACCGTTTTTGAAGCGAAAAAAGGAGCCGAAATTCTACTTCCACTTTGGGCAGAAAAAAAAGTGTCCTCCCTTCTCTTTTAACATATACCTGGCGATGTGAAAATATAACTGCGAGACCCTGTGGTTAAATTATGGAATTTTAAGTCCGAGCCTTGGCGAGGATTTAAAATTCCATAATTTAACTACCGAGATTGGAGAACTCCGATAATTCACTCACAACAATGTAAGAATCTGTTTCTCTAATTTTTTTAAACAACAAAGTTTTATACCGCCCCTTTAGTCTTTCCTTTGAGAGATTGCTACGCATCCTGTTACCATGGGTTGCAAAATGATATAGATGTTTCAAATATTTAAAGGAAACCAAATAAATTAATAACTTTTGATATTTTATAACGACAGTATTTAACGAAACAAAAATATTTTTAAATTTGTCTATATTTCCTGAAAAATGAGATGTCCAACGAAATATTTGCGCGGACGGATCTTCAATTATAATAACAACAATGACGGAACAGCTGAAACCGATGAATCATCTGATTCATATATTTCAGACTGAAATAAATGCATAAGCTCCTCGGGTACTGTAGGAGGTGAGTCAGAATTTCCTGGATCGTTTGATACCTCAGGCTCAGTTAATTTTAGGACGTCAAACCTGTATCTTGCTTCAGTGAGAATTTTTCCATTCTCGAGTTTGATCTCCCATAATGGTAGGGTGTTTAGTCACGTGACGTTACAGTTGGGAAAACCCCGGCTGACCGGCAATTTCTTTATCGAGTGCATGATTATCTCTGATTTCACGTTTGTTAATAAATGTTTATATATGTATTATATATCAATAAATTTGTCTTTAAATAAGCTTTTAAATGATATATAAATCGTTTCTGTCGGCCACGTAGTTTTGGAGAATTTCAATCGAAAATTCAGGTCGGTGTTTGCATTGCACTGCGTGATCGATTGCAGTTGATTGGCACGTATTTTTATAGTATTTGGCGCGTCATAGCCTATTTTCAAAGGGAAATCCGCTGGATGCTATCTCTCATTGGTAAATTGAAAATAGATATTTTAAAAATAGAAATCCCAAGCTACAAGCCAGTGAAACCCCGAAATTTCTATGTTGCCGTTTACCGGATCTACGAAGGTAATGCTTGCAAAAAAGAACTTTTTTATTATAAAATATTTACCGTAGACGCTTTGGGGACTTATTTTAATGAAGATCAATGTTTCAAGCAACCATTTCATAATTTGTTTCATACAGTTTAATTGAAGGGAGCAGCGGAATTTACATTTTCGGCATGCGGTGTCAGTGACATTTCGGTGCGTAATAGTAATGGCGACCGTTAACTCGGCACATTGCTCAAATGTAATGATGATTATATGTGATAAAAACACATGAAAACAAGAAACAAGAGAAAATCAAAATAAATTTTGTTGTTAATAGAAGATATAGTATATCTAATATGTTCACTGAAAGTAATTATTTCGTGAATTTTTGTCTAAATGTGCCCCCTCCCCCTTCCACTTTTTCTATATTTTGTGAATGCGCGGAACATAAAAATTCAGAGTTTTATTCTTTTTACATTAATGTACAATGATGATGTGTATCAAAGTGAAATATTATGCATTTTACCCTTCTGTTAAGTGAACACTTTTGCCCCCTCCCCCCACCCACCTCTTAGTTTAATAAACAGCTGGTTTTAAATTTTTGTTTTCGCCCATGGCCATGCTATGGTACACCTGTATTAATTACCTATATATTATTACTAAATTGGTCAGTGGTTAGCTTATGAATCTTATAATTTGATGTGATTTCTTGAACTAAATAAACATTTATGCTCATTTGCCACATCTTGCTTGTCTAATTAGCCTATTTATTTCACATTAATTAACATTTTCACCTGTAATTAACTTACCTGGGCATAATTTTCCTATTAATATGCTTGCAGTTAGTAGTACTAATATGTGGAAAGTGGTAATACACAGATATTCATGCTTACTTAAAGAAAAACACAGTATCTATATCAAATTTACGTCATTTAAGCTATGATTTTTACCTGTTTTCATACCTGGTTTTAACAGACAGGTAACTTTTTTACCTTGCGTACAATCATACATTAATAAAATATACAGATAAAACTTGCATATGCAAAAAAAAATCAAGAAAATTGGAGTTACACTCTCAAAATAATGGAAGTTTGAAAATGGCATTTTTTCTATATAAAGGAGTAGGTATGATAAGGGCAGAAATTGGCCTAAAAAATAGACAAATTATAAATGAAACGTATAGCTTTCGTTGTTTCTTGATTTTATAAGACCTTTACCCCAACTACTATTTTGGTAACAATTTTCCATATTTGCACGTGCGATGACGTCACACTAGTCAATGAAAAGTCTATCGTTTCGTGAAAATATATGAAATCTAACAAGAAATGTGTATTTAATGTCAATTTTCAGTATAACAACAAGCAGGTACCAACGGCATATTTTAGTATGATGTTTAATATACATAAACACATATCTCATTTAATTTTTATGTTGGTACCCGAATGTGGAGAGTATGAAATCTGCAATCAAAAAATTATTTTAAGGTCGATTTCTCGTCAGCCGCCATTTTTTATTGACCGTTTTCATTCGTAATAGACAGAAAGAGAAATCGACCTTTTAATCTCATCCAAAATAAAGTTGGTTATCGTAGTTGTTTTGCTACGGGAGTAAAACTTGAACAATTTTTATGAAACAGTTTTGACGTTAAATAAATTTTGGAGGTGATTTACTGACGACCTGATTGTGCATTGAGTCCGACGTGTTTTTGTTCTAACCCTCAGTGGAATTTCATGTGTTACTATACTAAAGTATACTTTAATATTATCCCCACAATTCAGAAAAACTACAGAAAACAAAACAAGAAAACCAAAAAGAAAATTAGTACGTCAGATTATCTTAGAAATTAATTCATTGGACATGTAAACACATCGGAACTTTCTATTTTTAGTAGTCCCTTTACTTTTTCTTTTTTTTCTTTTTCTTTAACAAATATATTTTATTTAGCTCTTTCGCAAAGTGAATTCCCGATGAATAATTGTTTTAGCGTAAATTTGATTTATATATAGCTTAATATTAACGTTACGGTGGCATAATGGTTTAGAACACATGACTGCCGATAACAACATCGTGAGGTCAATATTTTATTCTTACTTATTTCAATAAAGTATGGAAAAACAAACAATATATTTAATAATTCATAATTCATCTAATACAGTACATATAACGATATAAGTGCATGTTTTAACATAGTACACGGATGTCAGGTTTGATTTACATATTCGGTGTTTTGTTTATAATGGTCCTTTTGTTATCCTTACTAAGAATGTCATTGATATAGTCTATCGTTTATGAGTCAGTGCTAAATGTATAGTATTACTTGAAATTTTAGTGGTATGATTTTACTTTAATGGGCCATGACCGATAATACAGTATTACCAAGCATTCTATTTATATAATCTATCACGTTTTACTTTTCTCAACAAAAAAAGTTTGAAGATACCGTAAATATAAATTACCGTCTTCCAATCAAAGTATACTACCGTATTTGTACTCTTAGACATATCAGAATCGAAATAAATCATGGAAGCCAGAATGTGTTTCGAGTTTTAACATGGATTGGCGGATATTAATAAATTGTATCCCCCGCTTCTGGCTCGGGATAAAATACTATTCTCTGATGTTCTCGTGGCAAGTAGAATTTTCATTGGCTAAAAAGGTACTTTTAAACCTTCAGGGAAGCCGTGCGTGCGGTGACAGAAAATCAATAATCGCTCTCACCTATGTGCTGTCCATTTACATTGTGCACAGCAGACGACACACATTTCACATGACAGAAAATCAATACTCGCTCTCTGTGATCTTTGTCCAAAGATACACGTATTTATGTTTTTCCTATAATAAGGACATACTTGTTAATGTTGGAACATTCAGATAAAAATGTTATCAGTCTCTAGATGTTATATATCCCGTTTTAAAGGGCAGTGGTTTTGCTAAAAGGTGAGGCTAAAAGGTGAGGCGTCAGCCGAACCTTTTAACAAAACCACTGCCCTTTAAAATGGGATATATAACATCTTGAGACTAATAACGTATAATATCCGCCAATCCATGTTAAAACTCCCAACACATTCTGGCTTTCATGATTTATTTTTTAATTATTCAACATGGATTATATCCTCTCCTGCTGCTGTAGTGCTGCTTTACCATGTTATGCAGTTGACTTGGTTCCTTTGACATTCTAATTACTGAGAATAATTTCCTCTCATGATTTAAAAAATAAAAAGATCAACATTCGGTTATAAAAAGATTTAAAAAAAGCAATTTACAGAGCCCAGCATTGACGAATTTCTACGGTTGCTAGGGATAATATTTGGTTACTAGGGACATTGTAAGGTTTAAGGAATTCTTATAATATATACTGGTTAGTAAATGATAAGATGTCTCTAGATCTGCTAAGGTGCGATTGTAGAATTTTTTTCTTGATTAAATAAAAGGTCCATGAGATCTCCAGGAAAATACTGTGTATAGGGAAACCTGTTGCTATGGACGGGGCATACCTATGAATAAAAATATCAAAATGTATTTTTGAAATATGAAATGACATTTGTAGTGTGTATAGCTTGACAAAAATGTACCGCTTAATCAAATATCAAGTCAAAAGATCGTAGATGTCAAAATTCAACCATTGATTGCAATAATATAGGCTAATTTAATGTTTACAAAACCGTTGCTAGGGTGTCAAAACTTCACAAGAATACTATATGCTACCATAGAGAATTGGAATATTATTTTTAGAGTGTACATACACAGAATATAACATTTTGTCGAAAAGTCTATGCAAGATATGTAAAATAAAACCACCATATTTGAATTTGCAATGATTAATTGGACCCTCCTCCATTTACGTTGCTAAGCAACAAAGGACAAAGTGAAATCATAAAAAAAAATATTTTTCTTACCTTTCAATGATTGTGTTTAATATTATATCTATATAAATAGTTTCTGAGATTGGGCCAAAATCTACCCTTATCATACCCACTCCTTTAATGGTGCCATTTTTATTTTCATCATTATATAGAGTAATATATATATAACAGTATTATCATATTACAGAATTTCCCCGAAACCTATACTTTTTAGGACCTTCAATTTGCCATATCTCTGCAGCCGAATGTCATAGAATATCAAACTATGGCTGAAAATTCTCAGGAGAGAGAGTACTAACTGAATACAGTAAAATCAAGTGGGTTTTATTTATGTATAAAAAGTCATTGAACACCCTAATAATGGGAACTCAAAGTTTTCATTTTTCCTTATTGTGATCCCCTTTTCACCCGAGAGAAATCTGACTCGTTGTGTCCTTTCCAAAACTTCGTTTAGGGACATCTTTTATTTTGCAGACGACACGATCGCGATTTTGGTTACACGGTAACCAAGGAAGCTTTACGTGTATCCATGTATCGAGTAGGCTAAGTCCGAAACGTTCGAATGCCAACTGTTCTGTTCCCGGTAAGTCCCTCCAAAGCAGGGCGCACATCACAGCAGTAAAACGTTTAACCACACGCATCACGAAAATGGAATTAAGTTACTTTTTACATGTAAATGGTATTTAGGCCTACAATATCGTTCAATATTTTATAAAATGATCGATCACAGTTGGAGAGAAAGTAGTCCCGACAGAATAAAAATTGACCAATCAGGTGCCGAGAACAGTTAAATTCACTAGTGAGGAGAACAATTTTTTCACAATCGGTTGTGAAAAGTGGAAATAATAAAAAAATTAGAGAAACTGATTTCCGAAACTGACCAAACTGCCTAGTGGTGCAGTTTTAGCGGTTTGTTTTCCACGGTCATACAGCGTTAGACAGAACAAACTAAAGAAAAGGATAAAATGTGAAAACATATAACATTCATTACACATTATTACCCTAAAGCTGAAATACTTCAAAGAATAATCAGGAAGTACTGGCATCTTATTAAAAATGACCCTACAATAGGTACAAAGTTCAAGAAAAATCTAACTATTGGATTCAAAAGAAACAGAAACATTGGCGAATTAGTGAAACGAGCCATAAGAAAAATCTTATAATTCCTGCTGAAGATATAATCACGCAGCGCTAATTGATGTGTATCATCAAAACCACAAGAATAAGCAAACATATTAATAACGAAACTAATTGACATATTAAATGAATGGTGCAGTTGACTAAACAATCGATTTAGATATACCAACTAAAAATATTAGTTAATAAAAACAAATAAAACAAAACAAAAAGCAAAAAAGAAATAATAAAATAATACCCAAAAAACAAAAAATTACACTAAACAAAACAACGAAACTAAATATACAAACAGAACTTGTCTCTTCAATGGAAAACAAGGGGAGAGATAACTAAAGACAAATATATATCTATATAAATATTATTACTAAAAGGAAATAAAGGGTGGTCCTCTGATCATAGTGAAGGTTTCCCTGGAATAAATTATAATTCCGAAATAACCCGAAACATTACACGTCAGGGGCGGATCCAGCGGGGGGGCCCCGGCGCACGCCCTCCCCCCTAAAATTGGAAAAATATGATTTTTTGGCGTAAAATCGTGATTTTTTTCACACGAAATACCCACAAAAAAATCGCGCCTCCCTCCGCTCGGCGCAATTTTTTTTAAGTGCGCCCCCCTAACTTGAAATCCTGGATCCGCCCCTGCACGTAGCACGTTGTCAATGTAAGGCCAGAGATATGATTCACCGACCAGAAACGTGTGGATATTGGATCAATATCTATGAAAAAAAGAAACTGATTTAAAACTATCTATTTGTTTTTGCAGTACCAAACTGTAACCAGTTTTAACACCGGTTTTAAAACTGTTATCAAAACTTAAAACCGAAACTAAAACTGTTCTGAATGCACCAAATTGGCTCGATTATAAAAATGTGGTCGTTCCTGAAGCATTACGACGGAGCTCAACCGGGAAAACTGGAGATTGAGAAAGTCTAATGACTTTTAGAATATTGTTATTGTAATCTCAATAAAAAATTTAAAAATTATGTTTTAAATCTGGTAAATTTTTCAAAATTTGAGGGTATCCCTAGCTGGATTTGAATCCGGGTCGTTTCGCCCCTATTCCCGTTCGCCCCGGGTCGTTTCGCCCTCAATTATTAATAGTGCTTTAAAAAATGAAATATGGAAAATACCATTGCAAATATTCGTATTTTGGATGTTGTAAGGCTTGTTCATGGGTATCAATTCTTTATTTTTGTCTTCCTGATAATTAAAATGCTTTCTTGACGTGTTTAATAATAATATTATGTATGGCTTCACTTTCAATTTTTTTTTAATTAATTTCTCTTTATTATTTTTTTGCAGTTTAACAAGGACGTATATAAGAGTTTAATTAGTAATAATTGACCAATAATTATTAAATATTATAATATAACATCATGATGATGTTAATTCCGTTGTTTATCATATATTTTTATTATTTTGATTTTATTTTTATGTTAATATTTTTTTTGTATACAACTAATAAATAAATAATTACCAAAAAATTGTCGAAAAAGACTTCATCTATTATTATAAAATAGCGATTAAGTGGAGCGAATCGACTCACTTTCCGGGGCGAAACGACCCGGGGCGAACAGGTAATCGGGGCGAAACGACCCGGTACCCTGGATTTGGCTACTCTTTTTTGGTGCATGGACCATGGTTTCAACTTTTTGGTTTATTCTGGATGGTGACTGGTCTTCCTATTTTTAGGCCGTTAAATACAGAAAGCGCTCTGCTAATAATAACGGTATGACATTGCTTGGCTTTAAAACAATTTTACATAAAATATGTAGGTCCGGCAAAAATTCAGAGGGCCCAGCAAAAAATTCCTGGGTGCTGGACCTATGTATGTCCAGCAAAATGAAAACAAATTTCAAAAAGTCTGTTATGTTGTCCTATTTTCTTCAAAAGCTTGTAAAAGATAAGAAGATTCATGAGGCTAGAGCCTTTAATTTCACATACAGGTATATTGATGACGTTTTATCTATCAATAATTCTAGATTTGCAGAATTTCTTCCATTGATATATCCTCCAGAGCTGGAAGTTAAAGAGACCACCGATACAGCTTCGTCCGCATCATTTTTGGACTTATACCTCGAATTTGACGACAGTGGTCAACTCAGTACTAAAATTTATGATAAGCGGGACGACTTCAATTTTAAAATCATAAATTTTCCAAATATGTGCAGCAATATACCAGCTTCTCCTGCATATGGTGTTTACATCTCGCAATTGATTCGCTATGCAAGGGGCAGTAGCAATTATTCTGATTTCCTGAAACGTCATCTTCATCTGAGAAACAGGCTACTGGACCAGGGCTATAAAAAGATTCGCCTTATTCGATCTCTTAAAAAGTTTATATTCCGATACCAATATCTTGTCGAAATATATTCCGTCTCTGCAGAAAAAATTATAAGCGATGCATTTTCATATAGTGAAAATGTATAAAGATAAAGAGTCAAATATGTCAAGAATTTTTTTTGTCAATGTGTGACGTAAAAATATTTTTGACATTTACGTCACCGAATATGGTACTGCTTTGACAACTATTTTACCTATTTTGTTCCTGTATTTAAATACTGTTACAGTGACAGCCGGAACCTTTGAACCGTAATGAGAGCGGGAGGTTTGGCGCCTTAAAATCTGATTCAACCCACCATTTCTTTAGAAATGCCTGTACCAAGTCAGGGTCATTACGGTTTTCACAGTTTTCCGGTTGTTGACTGATTTTGTCGGTTTATATAATTATGAGTTTTGACTTTCCCTTTGTAAGATTGTTCGGAGTTCGGTAATTTTGTTATTAACTTTATTTCCGATACCAATATCTTGTCGAAATATATTCCGTCTCTGCAGAAAAAATTATAAGCGATGCATTTTCATATAGTGAAAATGTATAAAGATAAAGAAGTCAAAAATGTCAAGAATTTTTTTGTCAATGTGTGACGTAAAAATATTTTTGACATTTACGTCACCGAATATGGTACTGCTTTGACAACTATTTTACCTATTTTGTTCCTGTATTTAAATACTGTTACAGTGACAGCCGGAACCTTTGAACCGTAATGAGAGCGGGAGGTTTGGCGCCTTAAAATCTGATT